>JAOXNZ010000210.1:11400833-11412273 GCA_028566095.1 Kryptolebias brasiliensis
AAATGAGCTCAGCTTAAGTCTGTTCATAAAGGACTTAATTTGTCCTAATAGAGTTTCTTACATTTGCATTGAGTGCCGTTTAAGGGACTTAATTAAAGTGTGGCGAAGAGCCGAGCCCTTTGCTTTGTGAACAAACCTTTGTGTGATGGATTTTATTATCTGTAAGGTATACACCCACTTGTGCCCAGGAAAGAAAAAATTGGTGCCTCTGGCATTTTGTTGGCCATTTAGAAAAAATAAATGAATATATAATGGCTCACACACTAGTTTCTCAACTTTCATGTTATTTATTTATTTCAAATTTTTTTGTCTTAATCATATAACAATGAGTTAATCAAAATTTCCACATTAGCCTCAGAGATTTCAGCCGCAACCCTAACACGGAGGATATTAATATATTTTCCTTTGGGGGGCTTATACAACAACATTTTGGAAACTTAGTTTAATTGTTTTATTATATTTTTATGTAAAAACTTAACTAACCGATATCACTTTTGTTTCTGTTTACCACCAACATGGTTCGTTCCAAGGCAACTTGAAAACCATGTCATGTCATTAAACATCAATTCTTTAATAGAATAAAAATACAGGAACATACATCAGTTGCTGGTTTAATGGATTTAAGTGATATTTCTTGGCTTGCAAATGTGAATTCATAGACCAAGTCGTCGCTGCATGCTCGGACCAAGTCATCACTCTAAGAGTTACCAACTAGATCATTAGAAAAGCTCAAATTTTGATTTCCAAAGTTTTTGTTTAAAGTGAAGTGAAACAGTATGTGCTTCAAAATATACACAGTATTTTCATTTTTGATAAACACAGTCCAATTATTACCCTCTGGGAGAAATGAGTTTTATGAGATCAGATTTAAAAATAGATAAATTAACATGAGGCCACATTGCAGAAGCAGAGTAGATTGATAGATTAGCTGCTCTGCAGGCAGTCTACTAACCTCGCAGCCAGTTCATTTTAATAATGACCAAGGCAATCTCATAAGACCAGCAACAAATTGTGGCAATTTGTAGACGAACAGAACCACTGAGAATCACATGCGGGCAATTTAGCAATAACACAGACACAGCTGTACCGACATAATAGACCATAAAAATTACAATGACAATGCTCATTGCTAGTTAAGTTGTTGAAAATGTTTGATTGTTACAGTTTGATTGATAAAAAAAGTAATCCATGCCTACTTCATAAAATAAACCTCTAATTTTAAATAAAGTAATGTGTAATGTAAAATTTCACTAATGCTTCAAAGATTCTTCTTACACATTTTTACAGTTTTAGCACCATGGACAGGGCATATGAATGACAGTACTTTGGCATTAAAGCCTAAAAATACTGTAATCACAATATTCAGAAAACGTGTTAAACTTTTCTGATAACCAACAATTTGCACTTTTTCTTTTCCTTTCATTTTTAAATGTCTCATTTTTTATTATGAACAATAAAGATAAAACTATATTAGTCTAGATCTAATGTTAAATTTCTCTGATAACTTTTTGTCTTAAGAACATTACCATCCTCCTCACTCAGAAACTTCAGAAATAAATTTGGTTAAAGTGAAACATAACTGTGATGTAACAATGAAACACATTTTCGAAAACATTGAGTAATGCTTGTGAAATAGCAGTAAATGTCATATGAGTCTCATTCTCATTTGCTCATTGCAAGTAGGCAGTAGGCAAGGCAGGTGAAGAGTTTTGCTCAAGGACACGACGGCTGAGACGGACAAAGCAGGGGTTCAAACTAGCAACCCTCCGGTTACAGGACGAACCTCTACCTCCTGAGCCACTCCCACCCCACTAATATATATAGTTATGCCTTTAAAACCCCATGTATCATTTTGCATGTTTAATTTGCTCACATTATTTGTAAATTTGACTCTTAATTTCTCTCTGTTTAGATAAAAAAAAGGTCAATTTGCCCTCCATGGCTAATAGAAAGGTTGTTTAACCATAATTGGTATTAAGTCAATTCTAACTCGAACTTTAGCATTTGATCTCTTTCCTTTTACCCTTCCTAATAAATTTCCTTGCCCTTTTGTCTCACCCTCCCACTGTTATCGACTCACTGATTCACTGCGATGGAGATTTCACAATACGCCAGTCAGCGGCTGTGGGCCTGTTTAACTTGTGTCTTGAGTGTGGGAATGTCATCGCCATGATCCCTTGCCTCCCACTGCACTATGCCTGGGATCAGGCCTGCTGCCTGCTTGGAAAATCCCACCTCCTGCACTGCAGGGGAGAGATTTTACCTTGTGCTCTTCGACCCCCATTAATTCTATTTTATTCTCAACTCTATAAGTCGGATTGTATGTATTTGAAACACATTCAAACATGAATAAGGAAACATGTCATACACTCAAGTACAAACATAAAAGCAAAAATAAGGTTAAATCCATTTCAATACGGATGGATTTAAAACCTAAAGGTATATAACACCCACATTAAAAAAAAAAAAATGCCCTTTTGCCCAAACTGACTCTTAGTAAATGAAATCAAATTGATGGAGAAACCTTGTTGTATGAGGCTGAAGTGTCACATGTCCACAGATGATGTTTTATATGCGAAAGTGATATTGCAGACAGGGAAGGTGGTGGCTGGTGAACTCTGTATCATCGAGTGAATGAAACATGGGTGAGAGGATACACACAGGGATAAGAAAATGTATGAATACCAAGCATGGTGAGATGAGGTGAGGCGACACGAGTTGAGAGAGATCAGATATAACTGAAAGCATGGAATAAACTGAGAGCAACAAAAGCCGAACAAACCAGAACAGTTCGATCCGAGTGAAGATTGGGTTTCAATCCTGGAGATGATCCCTTGTTCCTTTTCTGCTCTTTATCCCAGCGGACTGTCACCACCTGCTACCACATCGACTTTCCTGTTCATTGATCAGAGCCAGCAGCCTATTATCTAGTCTCTATTCATACACAGGCACATTTGCAAACGTGCACACTAAACATGCATGTGTACCACCAATCTAGACAGTTTAGACCTTTTCCAGCTTTAACCAAACTTCCTAGAAAAATGAGCTGGGTAGAAGACACACACAGGCAGTTAAAGCAGTGCTTAAGCATAAAGGTAATTGACTTCATTGGCTGGTACACAGGAGTGAAAAATTAGATGAATTGACTGTAGGCTTCTGGCTCTGGAGAAGAAGTCAATGAAGAATTAAACTGTTCGAAGGTCAGGCTATTGTGAGTTTGTGTGTGAGTGTGTGTATTTGAAAGCAATCTATGTATGCACACAGGCACAAGAGAAACTATATAATTGCTTGTAGATGTTCAAATGCTATCGCTCACTTTTTCATTGATCTGTTCGTGTGTCTCCAGGTATTCAAAGTTGAACGACCCTGCTGACTGGTTGTCCATCAACAGAACCAATGGTCAGATTGTCACCACAGCAGTGCTCGACCGGGAGTCCGTCTACGTCAAAAACAATATTTATGAAGCAACTTTTCTGGCTACAGACAATGGTAAGAGCGGTTAATATTTTTCTCTCTTTGTTTATTCTTACTTCATATCTTAAAAAAAACAATCTAATCATTTTACAACCAAGAAAGAAACATTCAAGCATAAAAAAGTTGTATATTGATGTCTTAGGCTACATTCACATTGCAGGCAAAAGTGGCCCAACTCCAATTTTTTTCTCATATGTGATTCATATCTAATTTTTTTATGACAGTCTGAATGTGACAAATCCAAATCCAAGTCCAACCCAGGTCATTTTTCGCATGTGGTACTAAATTGGATGCATATCTGATGGTTTGCAAAGCGAACTCAGTCTGAATATCCATGTCGCATTTTATCCGACTTTTATGTAATTGAAGTCGGGGTATGCAGATCGATCCAGTTACTTGTATTATTGATACCAAAGTCATGCAGTTTAAAGCTCAGAACTCCGCACGCCTTCAGCTACAGAATAGAAGTCCAGTTGCTTTGTCTTTTTATTTATTTTATTTTTTTACTTTTGAGATTTGCCGTGTCCTGGATGACTGAGAATCTACACCGACATATATAATACCAACGTTGGTGTCGGATTGTGTCGACACCATTGTGATGGGATCAATACTTGAGTTTGTTTTTCTTCTCTATTTTCAGTACGTCACTTCCATTCCAGATGTGCTATTCTGTGTCAGAGTAGGCAGGAAGAGGCAAGCTCAATTGTAAACATTGGATGAAACAAGCGTGGCAGACAATAATTTTGTCAGCTCTGATTGCACAACAACTTCAGAATTGATACCCACATGCTAACATGTGTAGCATCCATATTTAATTCTGTAAACACAGCATGCTAATTGTGATGTCACGTCTTTTTCTGTGGTTGCTTCAGGGCCATAGACTGTTCACACTGGAGTGTGATGGTGGTCGCATTTAAATTACAATGTAAATAACCATGCAAAAAAAAACAAAAAAAACAAATCTAAGCAAAAAAATTGGAATTGAGCATTAAGACTTGCAGTGTGAACGTAGCCTTAATTTAATGCAAAGGATGACTAAGGCTGCATTCAGACTGCAGGTTTTACTGCTTCATGAGATGCAGTGTTTTGCATTGTTTTCCACATACTACTACTTAAAATATGGGGAAAACAAAAAATCGGATTTGGGTCACTTTTGCCTACAGTGTGAACTTAGCCTTAGTTTTTTGCCAAAATGGGCATTTTAACATCTCATCTATGTGTGTAAAAGCATTTTGGCTAAAACTGATGGCATATGAGTATCTTAATGAGGCATCCCATTTTGTAATGGAATATTTTAATCCCTATCTTTGGTAACTTCAACTAAAGGGCCATAAAATAAGTAGGGCTAATAATAGAAAAAGGGAAATGTTATAATTACCTTCAACACTTTGTATTTTTGACAGCATATTTTTAAAAGCCATTGGTCTTAAGCATTGAACACTACTTTGACTAAAAGGTTTAGCTGATATGTTTAGTTTGAACCAGTTTTGATGCCCAGTTTTACAAAACTGTAAATAGATGGAATTTCATTAACTTCTAAATAGATTTTAATGTTTTTCATTTAATCAATTTTAAAGTGTTTAGTTTAATCTATAAATGCAAACGTGACTATTTTCTAAAACATTTTAATTAAGTAGGTATTCTGCATATCAGCCTTATCAAAATTAAACCATTTGTCAGAATTTAAAAGAGTATCAAGGGCATGCGCCATCTAAGAGCCATGCATCTCAGCTTGACTCAAAGAAAACCCTGGATTCACACAATTGGTCACACTGCTGATCCTCTTTGCCTCTTTTATCTTCAGTCCGAGCCTGACCTCTCCTTCCCTTTTCTGCAAATTTGTGTTGAATATTTTATTTGTTCTGCCTCAAAGTTGAAACTTAAGCTTAACCAAGCACAAACTCAATCACAGCAAACAAATAAGTTTCTTTCTTTCTTTTTTTCCTCAAGTAGGAAATGCTTTTCCCCCCTTCCAAATTGCCTTATCAGTGACACACAGAGCTCTGGTGTGTTTACTATAACTTGAGCCCAGCCTTGAAACTTTGTCGTGTTTATAATTGTTAGCATCTGGGAGTGCTCTCATGTGCAACACTTTTATGTGCTCTTGTGTGTTTCTGTGCAGTCATTCATGATGATTGAAAATGTCCGTAACCTGCTGCGTGGATGCAAAAAGAGCATGGTTTATAGGCTGACATGCTCGAGCAAATTCAACTCTTCTCATTTTTTTCTTTCCTCATTATCCCCTGAGTTTCTTTATAATCACAAAATCGTACTTTTCATAACCTCTTGCTCAGATCTTTTTTCACCTGACCCCAGTGTGCAGTTTAGCCAGCCACATTATTATTCAAATTGGCTGACACTGGTAAAATGGTGACCACAAAAGATGAGAAGCATCAGTTAAAAGTGTGTATGTGCGTGTTCATTAATGGTGTAGTGAGTAGATCTGTCTCTTTAGGTGTTTCAGAGCTGCCAGATGCCACAACATGAGGGGGGATTATAGCGAGAAGCACTATAAATCAGTATGAATATTAGGCGGGACATGAGGAGGTAGTGACAGCATGGTGAGAAGTACACGTTTTATGGCAAAATCAGACCCCTCTTTTGGCACATTTATTTTCTTTTTTAAAACATCTATAGTATTGTTTATGCCTGTGTGTTCATCAAAGAGTATATGGTCGGCTGCTAGGAGTCTTTTCACCGTGCCTGGCATCTCTCATCCACCACCAAAAAAGGGAGTTTATACAAATCCTTTATTTACACAAACATAATTATTTATTTAGCTGGGTAAAACCCACATAATTCTCCTATCAGCTGTAGCAAGCTGCTTCCACATGTCTCCCATACATGGCTGGGATTAACCAACCCACAGAGCAGGGGGAAAAAAACTCTGTGTGCAGTTTTGTGCTTATGTGCATGTTTGTTTATGTGTGCAGGAAGAGTTTAAAGCAGATGTGATTTCCGTTTAGTGCATACATGTATGTACACATTTGTTTACTGCTTTGCTTTAAGTACCATCCATATGTCTGAAAATAATGTGCAACAACTATAGCATCATAGTTTATTAGTGACTGCCAATACAATTTAAATGCATTTTTATCTTTTGAATTACCTCAAATTATTAAATGACCTGGTTTATGGAGTTTGGCTACATGAGTGAGTCTTATAGTTAGCTCCGCCAAGGAGGTTATGTTTTCGATAGTGTTTGTCTGTTAGCAAGATTACTTAAAACTAATGAACAGATTTTGCTGAAATTTTCAGGTAGTGTGGGGGTTGTCACAAAAATCAAGTGACTAAATTTTAGTGGTGATCACAATCCAACAATTTTTTGATGACCCTATGGCCTTGGTGGAGGTTTACACTCCCTGAGTGCTTCTAGGTAACAATGTAGTTTTAACTAAAATGTTATTGCTGTTTTACAGTTTGTTATTGGGGGAGTTTGTGGAAAAATGCAGAGTTGGAGTCAATACATTCAACAGTAAAACTACATTTAGTACGGCAGCCTCTTTGAAATTAGAACAAGGATACAATTTATTTATGTAACAAATGATTAAGTTAGCATCTTTACTTCATTTTGTTCTTGTTGCAGTTAGTGGTGAGTTGTGGTAGTAGAACCTAAATGCAGAAACACATCAGACAGGATCAGGATGAAGATCAGAAAATTCATTACAAAACCCAGGCCAAAACGGGAAACAGGCACATATCACACAGGATAACAGGAAGGTCTGACAATGATCTGTGAAAACAAGGAGTATATGGATGTTTCTCAATACCAAGTTTGTACTTCTGTTCTTTATGAGCACAACTAAAAGTAAGTAGTTACCAAGTATGCAAGGACAGCAGTGCAACTGGAAAGGAAATGTTGTCACAGTTCAGTTTTCCAGTCTATCCTAAAAATAACTTTTATTAAGGCTGTTTTTCCCTAGATTTTTTTTTTTCGCATTTATATGAAGAGTAAAATAATTTTAGAAATTATATAAGCCACTCTCTTATACAAAATGTAAAATAAAGTTAAATGTCAATTTGGAAAAAATACTGGATTCACTGGAGGCAGCAGTGCTTTTCCATACTTAGAGTAGAAATATTGGCATTATTTTCATGTAAATTTCTCTAAATAGGATTGTTGTGTGTAGTGCAGGTTATTGTTAATAGCTATCTCAGATTAACTCCAACAAACTATTGTTGGTTCTAAAACATAAAAGGTGTTATCCAGGGTTTTACATGCAACTAAACACAAAAACTTTGTATTTGATGGATTTTTAATGGTAAAGTCGTATGCCCTCAAAAAACATTTGCCCTTAATTGTTCAAACACCATTATCAAAAAATTATATATATGTATTTACTGTATATTTCAGTTGTACTTAATATAAGTCAAAAAAATATTTTGACCTGAACAGAGCTCAAACAGTCAGAAAATTCCCTTTTAACCCATCTTCAGTTGTATGTTTCTCATCTTGTAGCAAATTTCTTGCTCTGTTGCTGCATTTAATTACCAAATCTGTGAGCTTTGCATAAATCTTTGTAAATTACATCGCCATTATCTGATCTCAGAGACAGGCCTTGGGGTCACTGGAGTCCATGCAATGACTCTGCCGTCGGGGCATGACATGGAAATGACTCATAATTGGAGGCAGCTAAGGGTCGTCACCCCCTGGCACCCACTCAATAAACAGCTCTGAGCTTTATACTCCTAGGCCCCATTTTTTTCCCCTCGAATTTTCTGTTTCACATTTTGCTATTGCACATACACATTCACGCCTTTGCTGCTCTGCTCAACTATCTCACTTCCTGATTATTTAAAGTGTCTATTCTTTATTCCCAATTTTCTGTAAATGCTGTTGCTGATGGCCTGTTGCTGTGTTCAATCAATGCAACGCCTTCAAAATTGTGTCTGCAGATGAGGAGAGAGTGTTTCTATGTGCAGCAGTGCATGTTATTGCAGTCCAAGGCTGACAGAATTGTTGTTGAAACAGTGTCTGTAATGGCCTGCCTAAAGAAGCATCAGAGCAAATTTCACCAGTTGCCTCAGACAGTTTAGTTTCTACTCCTTTAAAATCTGGGATCAGGTCCAACATTTCTGTGAAATTCAGAGCCATTTAACCCACAGTTGTAAGAGCTGCTAATCAGCACAACTGTGCTACAAAAATTGTGTGCAGATGTGGCAAGTCATTGCAATGCCAAAGTTACTGTGTGTTAAGCAGATCTGAAAAAGAAAAAAAAAAACAGAGTTTGATCATTTTTTAGGACATTTTTGTCTGCTAACTCCAACATAACCAGAATGACACAGATAAAATATATTTATTTGACTTAGTCTAACACGTTCATGTAATTTAAAGACCTAGCATTTCTTGAGAAAATACCTATCACCCACCACTTTACATGCCAGAGTTTTAGACTAAGATCATCTTGTGTTGAGAGATGATGGAGAAATGACCCTTTCGACCAAAACAGTCAAAAAGGTTTGACTGTTTTGATCAAAGCTTGAAAATACCATTATGCACATTCTCATGCGATATTGCAGTATTTTACATGATCTGTTAGCCCTAGAAGTATGTGTTGTTAATGACTTTTAGCTGCAACCACACCAAATTTTAGTTCAATATTTGCATAATTCACTGAAATATAGTCATTTTTGTGTAGGCTAAGGTCAATTAGCTGTGGTGGGAATCTTGAATTGGATTGAGTTGTAGTTGTCAACCCAATGGTTGCTTTCTGAACATTTCATTAAAATCTATTCAGTGGTTCATGAGATATTTTTTGCCAAGAAGCAGACAGAGTTGATACCAGTAGTTAATGGCAAAGTTTTTATCACAGATCTTGTGCAATCAGCTAGAGCTCAGAGTATAAGTTGGTGATCAGTCTCAGCTACTCATGTTGTCCCCAATAGTTAATCATTTGTAGCTGTCAAGCCAATAATTGCTTTCTGAGAGTTTCATTAAAATTTGTTTAGTGATGAGTGACATTACTGCCTTTGATAATAAATAAAACACATAAGAACACATAAGTAGACTCTGCATATGCATTTCATCCTTACTGCTGATACAACTTTGGAAATGTGTGTTCAGTGAAAATGCAGAGTTCACATTTCAGAAATACACAGATAAAACTGCAAGCAGAAGCACCTTTATGTCCAAAAAGATATATGACTCATAGTATTTTGTAAATACACAAAGACAAAGACCTGTTTTGTTGTATTACAGTCATCATTATTGGACCTAAGCCCTCTCCGGGTGAGTGGATGTGCTGTGTCTGCATCTGGATCGACTCTGATGGGTTCGATTTAGCTGTAAGGCCAAAAGATGAACTAGAAAGTAAAACTGTCAAAAGTATTTCTGTCAAAAGTTCTAATTGTCCCCTAGTTCTATAGCATTCACATCTCTAAGATCATCATTGTGAATGAGCAATGCTCATTTCTGGCTTCTTTTTGCCATTTCTTTTTTTTTTTTTTTTTTTAAATCCTACTTCATTATTTTTTACCTTTCTCCTGTCTGCCTTCAGCTTCTTCTCTTAGTACTCCCTTTCACTGCACCCATCTTCTCTTGTCATCTTTTTCTGCTGTCACGATATTATGATTTTTCTTCTCTCTGTCTCTGTTCCTCCTCACAGGCTCTCCTGCAGCCAGTGGCACAGGCACGCTGCAGATCTACTTGATAGATATTAATGACAACCCCCCAGCGCTCGTACCCAGGGAGTCTCAGATCTGTGAAAGGATGAACAAGAACGTCAACGGTGTCAACATCACTGCTGCTGATGCTGACACAGATCCCAATGCTGGACCTTTTGTCTTCGAGCTGCCCAACTTCCCCAGCAGCATCCGGCGCAACTGGACAATTTCTCGGATCAGTGGTGAGGAGATGTCACAAAAAAAAAAACTGAAAAAAGTGTTTGGATTTATGTTTTTATTAACATTTGAGCTCCTCATACCCTTAATGCAGCTCTCTAAATATTATATAAAAAACTCACAGTAAAGTTGAAGATCATCTTTTATGTCATGTAAAAATACTTTGTTTATTATGAAAGTACCTACAGTATTTTCCAAAATTCTATACATTTTCTCAAGTTGTTTGCATTTTGTTATGTTTTGGACTCCTTATGGACTAATATTTTAAAATCTACCCTCTATGATCCAGAGTAACAGATTTTTCAAGACTCCCTAAAAGTGATGCTACACTCCTGTGAAAAATTAGCCATTCTGCTAAGCATAAACAGTCAAGTTAACCCAGATTGGATGAGATGAGAAATGTTGGTGCACAACCATGTGCTGGTCTCCACACAGATTAGATTCAGGCACAAAAATGTTGAGAATTTACATAAAGGTTTTCTAAAACCAGAGCATGATGCTACCATCACCATGTTTGACTGCTGGGATGATAATGAATAAGTCGATCCTCACTGTCTGCTGTAATTGACTCCTGTTTTTAGACATTCAGCCCACATTGTTTAACTGTAGGAATGTTGAGTCAGCATTCATATTGTTTTCTTGTTTATAGTTTCTTCTGTTTTGCTAATTGTAGTAATTGTAGTTCTAATCTGCTTGTTATAACTTTAATAACTCAGTTTCAGTCATTCAGCACTCAGCATTCCCACTGCATTTTCACAAAAAATGTAATTTTTCTAGTTATTGTCTGTAGTTTCAAACTTCGCCAGTTTAAATCTATCTTCAACTTTTATCTCTGCAGACATTGTTTTGAATTCTTCCACGTGTCTGGACCTTGACACAGTCTTGTGTTGTGAACACTTCTCTTGATTACATGACTTTTTTAACAGCAGCAGCAACTCCTTCTAGACTTTCCAAATTATGTTCAGTGATTTCATTTAAGCACATGTAGGCACTGTAGAACATCCACTGGAAGAGTACTTTAGTACTTTATTGTTATTGAATGAGCAACATCAGCTTGGTTTTGTTTTGTCTTTTGTGATAAACTGCTGTGTGTAAACTAGATGTTTGTTATTTAACTTATTTAACT
>JAOXNZ010000210.1:11423059-11435691 GCA_028566095.1 Kryptolebias brasiliensis
CATTAGCAAAGGAATATTGTCAGAAAATATATATTTTTAAAGTGTACCCAACTTATTGAAAAATCTGAATCTATGTGAAATGTTTATAGAATACGGACATACAGGCAGGGAGACAGAAAGACAGACTGATTTTTGGCTTAAGATCAATAGTCAACATTAAATCTCTGCTTACAACATTATGCTGCTTACAGTGTACCTGAAATTTTTCGGCTTCTCGAAAAAAAACACTTCACTTGCAGTTCCTCTTTATTGTGCGTCAGGCCCTATAACAACAGAGGTAGAAAAAAAAAAAAAACTAAAATAAAATCTAGCTTTAGCATTCTGTTCAGGTAGTCATGGCAGCTTGAGAAAAAGGATGAAATGACCCTTACTTGTTCTCTTTTAGCACAGCAGGTCAATGAACCTGCAGCCCGTTGCATCGTCTCCACATTGATTGACCTGTCAGATTGTGTCAGTGCGCACACAGACAGAATGCTCTGCTGATACACACTGCTTTTACATCATCTCGGAAGACCACAAATCTCTCCCCTCAAAGTACAAAAAAAAATCTGAGGGCAAAACAAAAGCTGCTCCTGCCCTCCCACCACTCAGGCTGCAAGGTTGACAGACTTTTTTGTCTGACTTTAAGATCGAAAAGTCAGGATGGATTAATTCATGTAAGAGTAGCATAATTATCGGAGCTGGCCCATGCTGAATTTTGACCTAAATGTTGATCCATTCACACACATAGGGTTTCAGGTTTTTTCTCATACCGTATTTTTAATCTAAAAGGAAAAGTTACATTTAAGATAAACTTAATTGTAAAAGAAAAATAAATGTTTTCTTCACTTTATTTCATTTCATTTTCAACTTGCTGTTTGATAAGGTTGAGGTACTGATAATTGCCTGATTAAAGAGTTAGTTCAGATCTTTTGAAGTAGGGTTCTGTGGAAAGGTTATGAACTAATATTATCTCACCTGTTGTAACTAGTTCACTGAATGATCTGTTTGGAGGAAAGAAGTTTAATTCTGACCAGATGGCCGAGCTAACGGCTAGTTCAAATGGGCACAAGACCAAAGTGGATTGCTGACATCTTAGAACAAATTCAATTTTAAAAATTTATAATGGGTAATGGACAAAGAGTTTTGAATCTTTCTCCATACTCTGTGCTGTATAGAGTCATATATGACTGATATCACGACTAATAAGGTCCTAACTGTTGATAACTATTTAACAGAACATGGTTTCAGTAATGACCAGACTATCTGTTTAAGTATGAAAAAAAGTCCATCTAAACTTAAGTGATGAAGTAGTTTTGTTCCTACAAACAAAATAAAAAATAGAGAACCAATTTTAAGTGAGATCTTTAGGCATGTTGTTCTCTGCAGAATGTCACAAAAAATAGAAATTCTTCCCATTTGTTAAGTTTCATTAAAAAAATGCCAAAGATAACAGGGTTTGATAAAATTGGCATGTTTGCATGTATGTAAATTGTTTGTGCTACTACTCATGCACTGCTGTTATGTAATACCAAAGCGTATCTTGCTGGAAATGCTATGTAGCCAAAAGATTACTAATGGATTAATTTGTAAGTAGCATTTTTTTTTTTGATGACTTTATGAAATGATGTTTGTTTGTATTACATAAAATGCACTAAGATGCCAACTTGGAGAGTCTTTGTGTACAAAATTGTCAATTAAAAACAAAAAAAATGTCTTCAGTTTGGTAATGAACTGAAGCAAATGTCACTATCAACCTTTCAAAAGATGATCTACACAAAAGAACGGCTCAATTAAGTAAAAGGAAACCATTTTAAAACATGAAGGCCAGTTAGTCATTATTTTCAAAAACTTACTTCTTAAAGTTTCTTCAAGGCGAGTCACCGAGCTATAAAATGCTGTGATTTGCCTGGCTCTCATTAGGTGCACCCCAGAGAAGGAAGACAATGATTTACCCCACTGAACAAGATATATTGATCGAATTAGCAACACCTTTGATTAAACTCCACATCAATACTTTCCAGAGTTCAAGCAAAAGGCATGCCTCAACATCAACTTAAGTGAGACATTGTGAATGAGGCCTTCCAGGTCTGTGAAGCGGAAAAAAAGCAGGGAGAACAAAGTAATTCACTGCGTTATAAAGGCATGATAGGCAAGTGAACATGTATATTTTTTCACAAGATGTGTTTTTGTGCCTTATTCAGCCTATCGGTTCAGCCACTGTACACTGGAATACAGGAACAGCTACTATAGATGGGCTGAAGGGTCAAAACTAAACTAAACAATATTTAAAGAAATTGATTTACATTTTGGTAAAACCTAGAATAGCACCAGCACCAAAAGATCACAAGCAAAACAGGGTCCTTTTTTACAGCCTAAACACAGCAGCGTAAGATTTCTATTTATCTTTATTGTGTTCAGTGATCGACAGGTGTTGTGCCACACCCCCCTCGATTTGCTGCTCATATAGTTCAACGAGCATGAGAATGAATTAGGTGGATTATTTACTTTCTCAGCCACATGTTTTTGAAGAAAAAACAAGTGAATAGCTTAGAGGTACATAAACCAAACAATAAGCAAATATAACTGAAGGACTCACCGAAATGGACTCAGTGAAATGACAGGTTCATCGCAAGTACAGTGAAGAACTTACCCCCTCCCAATAATCTGCAGAGACAAAGGTGACTGATGGTGATGTACAGCGGTACAGAGTTTGTAGGGTTAATGTCTGGAATGTAACTGTAAAAGATACTGACTGAGAACAATCTTCAGAGTGCTTTCTCTGAAACACTGACATTAACAAAATGACAGCCCCCCATGATGTTGGTAGAGTAAGAGGTGAAATGCACTGAAGATGATGAAACAGTTTTTCAGAAGCAACCTGGGATATGACAGCACGAACACGCTGGCTGTGCTGTCTATTGATCAGGACTTCGCACGGAAATCTCCTGACTTCACTGAAACGGGGCTTAAACATTCTGTGTCCTGGAGTCTCTTAGGGTGAGGTTCACTTTAAAAAAGATATGCACTTCTCAAAACACATCACACATTTTCTCAGGCTTTTCATTGTAGCCTGTTACTACTGTGGTTACTAGCTTGTTTTAAGTGTGATTCTTAACTGTAGCTTCCTCAGATGTCTGATTAACAGTACTCTAATCTAAAACGTGTTTTTCTTTGTTCACGGCTTTGGTTCTGTTTTTGCACAATACAAATCCATTCTAATAATTTCACCCTAATTCCCTGAGTATTAATAACAAAGTGAGTGAGAGGAGTCTCCAAAGTTTAACTGGTATATATGAAGTATATGCAGCTGAACATGGTTCATATGTTACAGTCTATATCTGTTCCCTGAGGCAGCTCTGTAGATGCAGTCATCAATCTGTCCATAGCATTTCTTTATATTCTTCATCAATGACTTTCATTTCCTCTGTGATGGCCCGAGGATGTGGTGGTCAGAGGAGGGTGCAGGCAGACAGACAGTGCAGAGCTCAGGTATGATTAGATATCACTCTAATGGCTACTTTAGTGGTCTGTGTGGATCACCTCTGGAAACAGACGATGCACATGGAGTAGGAAAAAATATGGCACAGGCAGCCCATGATCTAAAACATTTTCCAGCATTGCTTTGCTCTGATTATTCCAAAGTTCTCTCCTGTGTGTAATAAAGATAAAAACAAATGGCAGAACCGCACTGGCTTTATTGTCTTACATCTTAAATGCTGATTTGTTATAGCAGCAGCCAAGGTGGGCTATTGTATGCAAATTGCCCAATGCTCCTGCAGTAAACTTCTTATCTAATTCTTAGCAAAAATAACTAATTCCTAGTGAAATAACTGTGCTTTAGGGGAAGGAGCAGGAACTCCCAGAGAAATGAAAATGGGTTCAAACATTCAAGTGATTCTCACAAAGAAAGCACTGGGAAACAATCACTTCGCCTGTGGCCTTTCTAACAGCCCAAACCAAATGAGCATTTTCACCTCGAACGGATCGCTGTTTGACGACAGTGGCGGGCGGGGTGATTTCATATAATAAGAGACACTTTAAGGAGCATAAAGACATTTAAAAGCTGAGATTAGAAACAGTAATGCACGCCTCTTCCCCTTCCTCTGGGTCAGTGAGACCACACCCTGGAGAGAACAGGTGCAGCTGGCCACATTACAGTCGGCAAGGGACAGCGATAAAGGAGAGAAGCTCTGGGCCCATAGAACCGACTGAAATCCGATTTAGATCCCATTCTTACATTCAAATCATATTACGCTGCACAGCTATTTGCAGAGCAGCTATCTATCACTCAGATACACACTGTCAACATGATCCAACCATCTGTCAGTACTTACCTACACAAAGCTTCGAGATATGGCCCTGATGGAGCTACTGAGGAATCCAATGCTTAGAAATCATTTCTCCTCTGCACAAGCTTTGTTGTAGAATAGAGGAACTCTAAATCATATTCTACAACGAGCACGGATCGGAGCAGGTTTTACAACATCTGTTCTTCAAATTTCCTAAACAAACAGTTTGTGTTCCCATCATTGATTTCCCATTAAATACTCACCCAAAAGTAGACTGACATGTTTGATTCATGAGCTTGTAGTGCAACAATGAACATAGCTTGTGAATAAAAATATTAATCTAAAGTTACAGAGATGGGATTTGGGAATTTGAAAATGGAGCAAACCCCTGACAGTAGAACTGCTGTTTGGTTTGATGTAAAATGTCTTGCATTTCAATCCCCTCAGCGCTCACTTGCTGGGTTAAAGATTCTTCTACTTTCTTTATTTCAGAAAAAAAAAACATGGCCTCAAGAGTTTACAATCAAGCTAATGGGGGACTTAACTAATTGAGTCTCCTGCTTCTTTTGGCATGTTTTATGTTTCTACTGAGCTCTTCTATCTGCATTTTCTCGGTGGGTTGTGTAATCACTGCAGTGACTACTACTCCTTTCCAGGTTTGAAATTCAAAACACACTGTATCAAATCCAAATATCCAGTCTGCACAAACGAGACCATCCCTCCCCACTTCACCCGGTGCTCCCCGGCTGCTGAGGCCACAGATCACCCCCATGTTCCACCTGCTGTGTTTGTGACTGCTCCTGCAGTTAAAGGTCAGCTGCTGATTGGTGCGCCGTGTGACCACATAATCAAGGAGCGGGATGACTGAAGATTCTCTGAGATGAGGCATCATTTGGCTTGCAGGGTTTCAAAGGGAAAAGCTGGCTGCCCTGCACTTTGTTTGCAGAATATCTTCCTTCTGTTCTCACTTTCCAAAGCTCAGGGGGAACTTTAATTCTGTAAATAGTGGCTTAAAATATTTCATAGAATTAATAACATTTTGAGAGATCACATCAGAAATCACTATGGTCAATTTATGAATGCCCTCCATTGGGAGGAGATGATAGTAAATCATGGCTTTTACTCTTTAAGCCCATGACTAAATCAGATGATGGTTTGTGAACAGCAATAAAGAGTTAATGCAGGGATGAGTATTTTTTTTTTTCTTACACTGACACTTTTTAATATCGCCCATCATCAAAATGTGTGTTCATTTGTTTGAAAAATATTTAATGAACTACTTGATGGATTTTAATAAAACTCTCAGAAAGTAATTACTGGAAGGCCATCGAGTACAGCTGATTACTTTAAGGACTCAACTCAATTCAAGATGGCTACCACAGCTAATCAACCTTAGCAAACATAAAGATGGCTGTATCTCAGTCAATTTAACAGATATTAAGCTCAACCTTTGTGTGGTGAGAGTCATCCCCAATACATACTCTGAGAACTAACAGAGGGCACAAGATATTTGTTTAAAACTTTGCCATTACAGCCAGTATGTCTCTGGGTTGCAGTTGTTGGCGACTCATAATGGTGAGAAAACAGGCAAATTTTTCAACCAAGTGACCAGTCAGCCTTGTAGTAACGCTTTGAGTCACCAGTTTTTGAAATTGCCGACTGTTAACAAAATGATCTCATGAACCACTAAACAGATTTTAATGAAAAGTAGTAGCTCAGCACACATGCTCAAAGCATTAAATGAAACTGAGTTTCTTTGTGAAAGAAAGGTTTTTAGTATATTTTCATAAGATAAGATGCATTACGCAACAATGTCTTAATTTTGATCATTAAATAATATGTGCAATCCTTCTAAATTTTCTGCAATTTGATTGTTCTAAAAAAACAACCTTTAAGGCATCAAAACTGTCCATAAGAGCAGAAATAAATGAAGCTTAGAATCCCTCAGATGGCTCAGATCTGGGTGCCCGAACAAAGGGAATGATCAGGGATGATAAGCTTTGATAAAATAGGCAACAAACAAGCCAGTGGTCAATATAAAAGAGATGGAAGCTTCCTTTGTGGAGCTGGTCGAGTGCTGCTCTCTAACTACGAGGTAGTTTAGGTTGAGAGGCCAGACAGAAGCCATGCCTCACAAAAAATAACAAGATACTCTGACAAAAACACATCGAATGGCTCTTAGATCACAAAACCTTCTGATTTGATTAAATAAGTTAAGCTATTTAAATGCAATTTTCAATAGCATGTTTATAGAAAGCAATGAACCGAGGATCACCACATGAAATCGATCCTTTCAGCCAAACACGAAGATGGTAGCATCAGGCTGTGGGGATGTTTTCATGTGGAATGGAAACCTAATCAAGAAGAAGGGAAAGATGGATGTAGAAAAAGGGAATGAAAAGCTGTACCAAGCATGTTAAAGACCCAAACAGACAGTAATAAAAAAATCTTATGGGGATATATTTGTTTTTTTTATTTTTAAAACCTTATAAAAACAAGCCAAAAGCCCATTTATCTTTGTCACTGGGGGAAAATCTATAAATAAATAAAGCGAAATGAACAAAATTCATATAATTTTACAAACTATATGTCTATTTAATAATTTTATGGGAAACATCTACCTGCTGGAAACAGGATGGGTAGTGAACATCCTGCTAGTAATGTAATTTTGATTACTTATACCCTGTATTCACTGTTCTTCTAATATTTCTGCTAAATAAATTTTCTTATACACTTATGCACCTTTAAAAAATTTTACAAAGTCAGTATTTTTTAGCCACTTAAAGACTATTAACCTTTATACTTACAGTGTGATTCTAATAATTCCTTTACTTAACTGCAACCATGCAAAGAATAAATTCTTAGAAATGGCTATTATTGCCCAGGTCTCTAATTTTGACTCTCTTTTCTTGATTAAAGAAAGAAAAATGACATTTTAAGTGCTCTCCTTCCATGTCTTTGGGTTGCAGGAGGGGGCTGAGTTCAATCTGGACATTGAGAGGTCACGTCATAAGGTCCATGTACTTCTACAATGATCATTCTCTGTAATCTTAATTTAAAATAGTCAAACATCTTTTGGCTTTTACTCAAAGTTCCATTAAAGATCGTCTTTCTCTTAAAGGGAAGTGAAAGCAGCCAAATGGAGAGGCTACCAGCTGACCGTGGCTGTAATTGATGGACACTTGGCACACTCTGTGTGCTTGGCGATTTGTAGAATCCATAAAAAGAGATGTCGAGGTAATTATGTTTGTCATGATATATTGAAAGCAGAAATCGGCAACCTAATCAAAACGGCTGACAGCTGTAGCATGCAGATGCTATCAGACCTCTTGTCCATGGTGATAAAATGAAAGCGGGTCATTTTAACAGGTAACAGCTGTTCATAGCTAATTTGTTCAATTATGTGCAGAGAATGTAAGTGGAGGTTGATTCTCCGTCCCGAGGGAGCTCCTCTCCCTTTGCTTCCAGAGAGTGCACAGTGATGAAAATCCATATTCAATGGCCTGAACACTAGGCTCTGCGTGGATGCAAGACGTGTTTTTCATTTCACAAAGGACTGTTTTCTTCTAATTACTGGCAACATGCTTTTTCCCTTTATAGCGGCAGGTTGAAAGAGCTGTTTCATAAATTTTCTATAAATAACCAACTGTGATTATATGAAGCCTGAGAGAAAGTATGATTATATAAAACATTCCCCGGAACCTCAGGGTATTCATGCATGCCCTGATGAGAGGATCAATACCATTCAGTAGACATGAAAAATGCTTATGATAACGGTGTTCAGACAGGATTGTGGTGTTATTGAGAAAGATGAAAGCTCATCAAGGTCCAGATTGATTTAACATTACGGTGTTTCCTTAAAGTAAGGGCTTAGCCGGATCTTTTACAGAAAACTTGGATTTTTGAACATAATTACTGCCTTGCTGTCAAGTCATTGTACTATCGTCAGTCCAGCTGGTAAAATTACTGCAACCTATCAAATAGTAAAGGATGTAACTATTTTTAATATCATTTACCAGTATAACATAGTTTAAACCAATATTAAGGGAAGCAACAATATCAAATACAGTAAATCTTTTTATGATTTCTCTGTTGAATGAAAACAGTAAGCAAATTAAAGGCCTCGCAATCCTTGAAGGAATGCATATCACCTGCTGAGTTTTAGACAAAGATCATCTTATGTTGAGAAATGGCCTAGCCTAAAACATAATGTTATGTGCAATCTCATGGGATGATGCAAAATGTCACGCTCAGAGTACGTGTTGTGAATTACTTTCAGTTATTGCCACATCAAAGTTTAGCTCGGTATTTGTAAATCTGACTGAGTTATGGGCATTTTTGTGTTGGCTAATGTTGATTAGCTGTGGCAGCCATCTTAAATTGATTTACTTCAAAAGCTTTTTAGATTCAGGTCTTAGAGTGGAAGTTTTTCAAATCTGCAACAGCCAATGATTATGTTCTGTCACATGCACAAATACAGATTTAAAAAAACGCTGCTGAGTTGTATTGCAGATAATTTACTGATTTATATCATTACAGATACACTTCTCGTTAGGATTAATCAGTAGTTTCTTTTTTTTTTTTTTTAGTTTTTCATGCTAACTTTCAGAATCCAGAGTACCAGAAAAATGAATTTGCTTCCTGTAAGCACACTGTGTTCTCTGACAAGCTCCTTCACTGAGGCAATAGTTACTACCTGGCAAAAAGTGGCAACACTGCTATCATGAAAGAGCCTAAATGTTTCTGATTGTAACCCTTTTTGATCTGGCAGCTATATAATATATAAAAAAAAGTCTTGATTGATTTCTCTTTGCTTCACTCCTGCCTCATGTGTCAACATGTTTGGATTAGTGATTTTTGTGTAGGACAATCATTGGGCTATAGAGAGTTCAATCAGCACATGTAAACACATTTTAAAAGCTTTTATCTTTGACATTTCTATACATCGTAACAGATCCCAGCAAAAATCACTCCACTGGCATAGCATCCAATAATCAGAGAAAAATGTTACAAAATTTGGTTTACGAAAAAAGGAGAAATAAAACAGGGTGGGTTAGTGAGAAAATCTCTGGATAACACAGAGATAAGCTGCACCAGTGAAAGTGTAAATGTTAGACATGGCTTTTGGGGGAAGATTTACCATTCAAGGTTGTGTCACCAATATTTGAACTGGTTGCTTTTTAGTCAAGTAAAACCCTTTAAACTCTGCGTTCATTTATTGTCATTATATTCCACGGCTGGTAAAGGTGCACATAGCTTCACTGTTTCAGAGCATGTTGAAATCCTGGCTCAAAGGATGGAAATGTCTGTGCATTGTTTAGTTTGTCAGATGTGCCTTTACCCAGACTGAAATCTGTCATTTCTCAGCTTAAAATGGTCTCAGTTTAAAACTTTGGCATGAAAAGTAGAGGGAGATGTACTCTATTTCTTTAAACTGAGGTTGTTCAAAAAGCTATCTACAACAGCTAAGATGTTAATTGTTCATAACCTTTCCAAAGAACCCACTTCAATAGATCTGGACTATCTCTTTTAAATTAGTAGCTTTTAACATATTGCTTTCATCAAGAAAGAAGCCTAAAACATCCAGTTCCAGACTAACAGCTGCCCTTCTTTATTTTTCCACCACTCCAACAAACTGCATTGACTGATAATACTGATGATGAACAGGTCTAACAACACTTTTTTTTTTGCTCCTTGCTTTGAATCGTTTGTGACATGGATAGCAACCTTGTGTATTTATTTATTTTTTTTAAGAAATTATTGGTCAAGGAGAATACAATCACTAGGTGGCAAGTGGCCAAACCCCATGCAGAACTATGAAAGTTGTTTTCAAACTCAAATGAGTCTTGGTTAAAAAGTAAGTCTACACTGCTCTTATAGAATATGTCATAAAATATGAAATATATTCACTCATCTTCTCAGCTGTCATTCAAAGACAATATCCTGTGAGCAGCCAGCAGCTTCTTATTATGCAAAATCAAACAAGGCAGTGGAATTGAGTTTGGTGTCCCAGTGTAACATAAGCAAATATAGCCTGACAACTCATATTGAAGAAGACTTAAAAAAGACTGTCTTTGCCTGGATGTTGGGACCACGAAGACAACAGTTTGGGCAGCAGCATCAGCAGCCATAAGATACCTTGTCTGCAGAGGGAGCTGAACAAACAACTGTCTAAGCCTCAAATCCACCAAGTCTGAAGGAATTCGAGGAAGTGGCTTGCCATGATCCTTACTGGGATGTCCATCTGTGTGAAAGTGTCTTGTGTGTAGAGATCCTCAGATCTTCCAAGCAGCGGGAGTCGAGAGGAGGATGCATGCAATCATGCAGCCTGTCTCAGCAAAATAAAGTTATACAGCATAGATTCCAGATATTTTGTTTTGTTATCATATAATGATAAAACTTACAGGTAATATAAGAAATAATCAAATCTAATCTCAAACAGCCTGGCTTGGTAACTGTTAGACATCATAGTTCTGCTGTGGGGCACCACTGCCCCCCTGTGGGGCCTTCCTGCTCTGCACTTCAGGGTCAACACGCCATGGTAATTCTGTGGTGACATTTACTGAAAAGGCTACCAGGAAAAAGCAATATGGGGAAACTGGGTGAGTCAATTGTTTCATAAAAAAAGAAACAAAAAAAAAAAAACTTGATTTTTCAGCCACTGCACTATATTTCTGTGTTAATGTATGGCAGCTCATACTGTGCAATTTGTCTATTTAAAATCTATGACATCCAAAGTTGAGTATGGTCAATCTCTTATATAAACCATACACTGGATTACCAATAGTAAGGACTTTATTGTTTGTCAATTGATTTGTTTGTAATTATGATAAAAAAAGGAATAATCCAGGCTTGATTTTATTATCAAGTTACAGTGAAAAGTCTAAGAGGAAAAGCTCAGTTTAAAATGTTGAACATGCTCAAACTGTCTAAATGATCCAGAAACAGGTTTTCGATCATACTGTAAATCATATAGGTGATAAGATCTAACTGCTTCTTTAAGTCCACAGGCTTTTATTTAGTGTTCATTCATCAGTTTTTGACTCAAATCATATTTTTTTCCTCTGTGGTTTTATAAACTACAACATAATTCACAGGCCTAGCATTCATTGAAAGAATGCATGTTGCCTTTCATGCCAGAGTTCTAGACAAGGATCAACTTTTGCTGAGAAGTGACGGAGTTATAACTGTTTTGGTCAAACCTTGAAAAGAAAATTATGCACAAACTCACAATATCATGGAATGTTGTGCTCAGAATATGTGTTATGAATGGCTCTGTTACTAACCCAACAAATTTTATCTCAATATCTGTAAACTTTCTGTTTTGTTTAGTGTCGGCTTATTTTGATTAGGTGTGGTGGTTCACAATAGCTGTAAAACTGACTGCACTATAGCTATTTTTGTGTTTTAAGGTAAGTCGGCTGTGGCAGCCATCTTGAGAATTTGGTTGATTCCAAACATTATTCAGTTGTAGATGTATATCCAATGATTGTTTCCTCAAAGTTTCTTTAAACTCCACCTAGTGGTTAAAAAGATATTTTGCTAACAGAGACAGAGTTGACTCCAAAGAGTTAATGGCAATATTTTAAACAATTTGTGTAATCTGTGATCTCTCACAATATGTGTTGAGGATCAGTCTCAGCTACAAACACACTGAAATTTAGGTCACTATCTGTCAAATTTACAGAGTTATAGCTATTTTTTGTATTTTTTAGGGTTAGTTGAGTAGGGCAGCCATCTTGAATTGAGTTAACTCCAAAAGTTAATCAATTGTAAATGTACAGTCAATGATTCTTCTTCTGCAAGTTTCAATAAAATGTGTCCCGAGGTTCCTGAGATATTTTGGTAACAGAGACACACAGACACAGGCAAACACATTATCGCTATGACTTTGCTTTTTGGGGGTGGGCGATAATGACGCAGCACAGGACTACAAGTCTAAAGCTGTCAGATAATTACTTTGTACTGCTCTAATGTGATGAAATAAAAGATTGCTCACATTAAGCAATGCCTGGCTCTGTTGGCTAAATAAGGAGAAAAAAAAGTAAACCGCAACTGACAACTAACACTGAAAGAACCTGTACAGTTTTGTCAGATTTGCTCTGAAGCTAATCAAAGATTGGCATGACTGTCGAAGGAGATATCCAAAGATTAGTCTTGTTTATTGTGGACAAAACCTGATTGTTTTAAGGTTAAAAAAAACAGAAACTTCTCAGTGTTTGACTGACTCTGCTGAAACAGGCTCCTTTATTCATTTGTCTTTTGGGGAAGTGAACTCATGATTCTCTCTTTGATGAGATGCTCCATAGGATTTGAGAACAAAACAGCAGAAGCAAATATTCTAATAAATGTGTATGTTTT
>JAOXNZ010000210.1:11435791-11450476 GCA_028566095.1 Kryptolebias brasiliensis
AAATATTCTAATAAATGTGTATGTTTTTAAAAAAATTCCTGACAGCTTTTTTTTGTTTTTTAACAGAGATCTTAGATCTTCCCTGTGAAGAGTTTCAATAAAAAGCCGTGAGAGCACAAAGTATTTGAACAACTCTTTATCATAACTGCTTATTTGCTTTCTCATTTATGAAACAGGCATCTAAAGGAAGCACTAGAATATTCTAACCCCCCCAAAAGTCTTTTACCCATATCTTGTACTACTTTCACTGGTGATCAGACAAAAATATGTGTATAATGGCAGACCTGCAAGAAAACAAGGTTAAGACAAAGTTATTTTTGTTTTATTAGAGATACTTCTCAATCAATAATAAAATAGCCATTAAATGTTTGTTTTTTTATTATTTATATATTTACATATAAACAAATGGTGGTGCAAAATTTACCAGACATTATCAAGAAGGAATATCTTTGTCTCGTTTGTCATGTATTTAAATGCAAGTAAAATAAGACATTTTCTTATTTTTGAAGTCATCAATCACAATATTCAACTCAAGTATTGCAAGCAATAAAATCTGCCATAAACACTCTTTCAAATAAAATAATACAAAGGCCAAGATTGGTATGTGCACAAAAAATAAGAATAGTAGTAAAGTGATATGTTCATGTGAGTGAGTGGGGGTAGAAACCCAAATGATCAACAGCTCCCTTTCTTTATCAACCCAACTTGACCTCTGTTATTCATAAACACCAAACTGTGCACGTAGAAATAGAAATGACTGCAATCAGTGACCTTATAGGGGTTATTTTATTATTTATTTTATCCAAACTCTGGTGCAATAGTACAGCACGCTCATTACAGCCTGGACATCAAAAGTTTCTCTTTTTAAATTAGAACATCCTGCTGTCTGTTTCCCCCCCAGCCGTTCAGATTTCTTTAAAAATTGTAATAAAAGTAAAAATTATTTCTGTTTTAGAGGGGCGGGTGGGGGCTCCATCATATCCTTACCAGAAGAATTTTACCCAAGGATTACTTATATACAATATGTTACCTTCTCGTTATAAAAATACACATCCTGTATAGTATGCTTTACGAAAAGAATAGGAATGAAAAGCATTTAAAGTGTAGGAAATGTGGTAGTCAGAACAAAAATCAACCAGTGTGAACTCCCACTGTTTATTCCACTGACGGTAAAAGTTCTAAGACCACCTGAACAGGACATAAATAAAAACTAAAAGAAAAAAACAAAACATTAAAGCACCCATCCTAGAACACTGGAGAATCCTGACAAATTAATAAATCAACACATTCAAAGCATATGGCTTGTCTGGTTAAGAAGGCAATTCAAGAAATAAGATTAGTAACTGAAACAATCCACATCACGTCAGACACGTGGAGCTGGGAGAAACGAGTGTCTGCAGAGCAAACTGAGGTGAGAGGCGTGCTGAAGTCAAGGCCAATATTTGCTCCTTCTCATCAATGAAAACACAAAAGGCCAGTGCCCGAGGAAGCTTTTAAAGTCTCCTTTGTGTTTCAGATCGTTCTCCTGCAGCTACGTCTTATAATTTAGCAGATCAAAGAAAATGCCATCTGGAAGGCTCTGAGCTCATGGTCAGCTCTGCTTCCTTAATGTCCCTGCCTGAGACTAGTTGCTTTAATCCAGGTGCTATTTGAGGAAGCCTTTATAAAGCAGCTGTGAGTGAGTGGTCTCTCTCTCATTCTCCAGGCAGAAGAGCAGGTCCCGGAGGTTGACTCTTGTGATGCGCTGCCGCATGAACTGTCTAGAGCTTGAGCCTCCGGGCTGGGAGGGGCCTGACCCTGCGCCCTGTGAGCAAATACCAGAAAACCACTTAGCCTTTTACTGACTTTTTTTTCTAATCACTCAAAAATTTCTATGCGAACACAGTGATCCTTAGCAAAAGGTTCCAAGCGCCTCACCTCGGCAGTTGCGCCCCTGACAGGAGAGTCAGCTGTCCGCTTTTTCCTCGGGCCGATTGCTGCCAGAGCTGTTAGGTTGGCTTCTCTCTGCCTGATCTGAGCCTCCTTCAGCTGCTCCATCTGAAAAACACACAACAACACACAGATTATTCACACTCACAAAAAAAAAGCAAGTGTGCAGACACTTATTTTAGCATATGATTACCTCTTTGGCCTTCTGCTTAAGTCTGAGTTGCTCGGGGTCTTCTTGTCGCGACCTAGACTGCAGGTAATGCAGAGGACATTTTAATATTTCAAGATGGATACGATCAATTCATTAAATTGACTGTTTTATTCATTCACTCACTCACACTTTGCATATCTATTGGCTAGCAGCAGAGAAAATGTATATTAATGTCAATGAACCACGATCACATAATAACCTTATCTGTAAAATTATAACTGGAAGATTATTCCTGTCAGTTTCTCTGTATCCCTGTTTAAATAATGTTGAGTCACTCCAGGTCAACTGATCCAGGTGTTACAGCCTCAAATTTATTTTGCTGTTTATTTTTTTATTTCATCTATACTGATCCCAAATATTAAAGTCAGAGGAGGTACTTATCGAGCTTTCACAGTGGGTGACTCATTGAAGCCTAAATTTATAAGTCTATAACTATTAGCTTCTAAAAGCTACAGAAAATTAACAGAAATGTTATGATATAAAGTATATACTGTATGATTCAGGGTCTCTATAACTGAATAAAGCAACAGGACTTTTTCAGAGTAACTTTTCAAATACATAAAAAGAATATTCTTAGCTTGGCTTAGGATTCTCTCCAAACAATTGCAGCTTGTTTTTTGTTTTTAAACTGTTAATTTTCTCTCTGTTAATTACCATTTCAGCACATTATCCAGGTTTATTGGTAACAGGATTAGGATAAAATGAGACAAATGTAGCAAAATGGTAAAAAATAAATAAATAAAATGGCTTAAATGTTTTGGTTTGGATTGGGCACAAAATAATTGTGAGCACACACAAAACTGGCTTCTATGTCATCATTTTTGAAAACCTTTGCATTTGGAGTCCACACAATCAACATACAGTATAAACTAGAAACAAGAATGTAACAGAAGTTGAAGCAAAAACGAAACGTGTGCCCCCAGTGGGCTGGCTGGAGGATAAGTTTTAAGTCCATGTAAACAGGCGGGACATTTTCCTGACTAAAACATCAAAATACACCTCTAATCATTTTTGAGGTGTTGACATCTGTTCGGACTGTAAAGCAAAATGCAAAAACTGAAACATTGTTTTTGTTAAGTTTTGTTAACTTATGAGATTTTGTAATTACAGGTGAGGTAACATCAGATAAACCTTTGTCTCAAGTGAAGTAACAATTTATCACTAGCTTCGGTATGCTTTTAAACATGCGATTAAATTTACCCAAAAATTTAGATTAATATTGAATTAATAGAATTATGGAAAGTTTATCTTTCAAGAATGAGTCTTTTTGTTTTAATATTATTTTGGTTAATACTGACACCCTCTAGTAGTTAACAGTACTGAGCCTAAGTGGACAAAAGTTTTGATGTAAGGCAGTGTATTATTGCTAGCAAAAATGTTACAAAATATTTTGTTTTTCTAAATTGTTCCAGTACACTTATAGTGAGTTTACACATGATGGATTTTGTTTATTGGGAACGAGTTTTTGCCTCAGGTGGAAGAGTTCAAGTAATCTGGGTGTCTTGTTTATGGTAGGATGGAGCAGGAGATGGATCAGGGCCTCGTCTGCAGTAATGAGGGCGTTGCTTCAGTCTGTTGCGGTGAAGAAAGAGTTGAGTCGAAAGGCAAAGCTCTCAAATTACTGCTACATCTACGTTCCAACCCTCACCTATGATTATGAGGTATGGATCATGACCGAAAGAACAAGATTCCAGATACAAGTTGCTGAAATGAGCTTCCTTCGTAGGGTGGCCGGGCTCAGCCTTAGAGATAAGATGAGGACCTTCATCATCCGGGGCGAGCTTAGAGTAGAGCCGCTGCTCCTCCACATCGAAAGGAGTCAGTTGAGGTGGTTCAGGCATTTGATTAGGATGCTTCCTGGTTGCCTCCCTTTGGAGGTTTTCCAGCCTTGTCTCACTGGGAAGAGACCTCAGGGAAGACCCAGAACTCTCTGACCTGGAAACACCTTGGGATCCCCAGGAGGATCTGGAGAGAGTCTCTGGGAAAAGGGAGGTCTAGGTTTCTGTCCTGTTGCCTCTGCAATCCGACCATGCATAAGCGGTAGAAGATGAACACAAGGATGAATGAATGGATTTCATTCATGTGTATGATAGATCTCAGAAGGAACGACAATAAAATGTAGAAAGTAAATTCTAATGGTTTGTTCACTCAAGTGTCATCTCTCAGCTGTCTAATTTTCTGTTTTCCAGAACAGTTCGTTTGTTTATTTATGTTTTTTTGTGTGTGTTCAGTTTCTGATGAAAGGTGAAATATTGATCATATGTAAAACAACTTTTATTAGGCAGCAGCTTATTTTATATTTGTTGACCAAATTGAGATTTTTATGGCACTCAAAAATTATTTTAAATCATTGAAATTAAGCCCGTAAGTGAAACTGGACATTGCATTAAAGGCCAAATTCAACCTTTATAACTGTACATATGTATAAATGTTATAGAATTAATATAAAAAACATCACACATTAGACAAGGGCATTCGATACTTGTTCAGCAATTACTTCCCAATGTTGAAAAAATCTCAAATTGTATTTTAATTCATAGCTGGGTGCCTGTACATATCTAACAGAATGAAGAGTCAAACTGATCAGAGTCTTTTAAACCAGTTTAATATCTGCAAGTGAGTCCATAGGTAAATGATGGCTAAAAAGCCACTGTGAATTTGTAACCACACTAAAAATGTAGGCACAATTTTTCTACACCCTTAGGAAAATTTGTAACTTGATAAATGATTCTGCAGGAGCTGTAGTTTTTAGGGTTTATTCATCATGTATAACAACCTTTCCACATAAATAAATAAATAGTCTTTCTACCTTGGCAGCCTTCATGAGAATCTCTCTTTCCTGCTCATCCTTCCGTTGTTTCTCCATCTGATCCAGCTGCTCAAAGAATTTGAGTTGGGTTCGCACGTTGCTGACCTGCTCATACCGCTCGTCCTCCTAAAAGTTGTATGAAAAAATAAAATGAAAGAGAAGGCAGAAATTGAATAGCTACCAAAGACAAAGTAAATGACAACTTCATTTGGGTAGAATTCTTTATTATCTGAACGTATTTTAGGCTTCTTAATACTTTTATTTTACCTTGATTTTGCTTTTTTAATCTGTGTCGTTTATTGTGATTTTTCTTTTAAAAGCTGCTAGATAAATAAGATTTACTCAGAACACGAACAGCCCAACTCTCAAGTTACTCTAATCCATTATCACCTTAAAACTTGTGTTCTTCTGCTGTGCCACATGTGACGCTTTTTCCAAGAGGATCCGCAGCCGCTGCTGTGTAGCGTGGGATATGTAGCTGATCACATGTGCGCCCAACTCGTTGACACCAAACTTCTTACCTGTAACAAGAAGTGAGTGTGGAGGGGGGGGGGGTGAATGAGAGTCAACCTACAGCAGGAGAAAGTCGCACATTTTGTCACAACTTTCTCTCACCGATTTCCAGAGTTATCCGAGTGAGCGAGGACACAGAGAGAAAAGTCTCGTCCGTACAGGACCGAGTCACCATGCCGACAAGCTGAGAGCCGGTTGCCAAGATACGAGCGTTCTCCTCTGATAAATTGACTCCGGCCATAGAAGCCACATCGTTGATATCATCATCATCCCTGTTTAAATAAAACAGGACAGAGTCAGTTTTATTTTGTGTATTTTTGTTCTTTAATTTGTCTTTTCATTTTTGCAGGAAAGCAACCAGTACTAAGTGTAGCAATGTGTGTGACAAACATTTTCTAAATTCCCTTTAAGAAATGTATCACAAATACCACACAACCTTGAGCTCTCACAGTTCCTCCAACGACCTCTGGCCTGAGAGCAGCAGATAGACTGAGAGCTGCTCATGTGCACAAAACTTTTTTTAGTGGACTTAGATACAACTAAATCAGTTCAAAATGCTCATACTTAAAAACCTAAAAGAAAATGTAACGACTGCAACTTAAACTTATAGAAATGTAATTTTCCTGAAATGTGGATTGAATGCAGAAAAGCATTTAACAGACATAGATAAAATTTGTAAAAATCACAAACTTGAAAGTTCCTCCAGCTGCTTCTTTCAGATTGTTCTTCTGAGCATCAAAAACAGAAGCCTGACTGAGTACTTGAACTCCTCTGGGCCCCAGAGCCATCTGCTGTTTCACAACTAAAAGTCACAAATGGAGACAAGGTTAGTTTTTGCAGATCATCAAAAAGAATCAATTATACTAGTTAATAAAGTTGTTTATGTACATGCGTAAAGTCGGTCCAAATATCCTGTAAAGTGATATTTTAAAAAACTTATATCCCATTGGGTTATACAGGCAACAATTACAAGTGTATCAATCTGGTAGTTGTACAAAACAACATAAATTTAACATCTGTAAAATTTATTTTACTCAAGAACACATTTGCTGAGCCCACACCTGCTGGTATCTGTTTGACCACCTGACCCACAATGATGCGGTTAGAAGCTTGTCCTCTGATTGTTACCATGGGAGACTGAGTCAGCGTAACCTGAGGCCTCACCACGGTCCCCTGTTGCTGGGGCACAATCTGCACACATTTACAGAGAAAGAATGAGAAATACACGATAGTTAAAGTGAAAACTCACAAAAGCAGTGTTTGTACATCCATGTAAAGGCCAAATCAAGCAACCTAAAATTCTCAGTAGCAGCAACATTACCAGTCCAGGTTTACTGTTGGGAGTCTGAGAGAGGCTGATGACTGTAGTTTTGGTTGTGGCCATGCCTGTGGTTGTGGTGACAACGGTGGAGAGGGGAGGTCGCAGTACCACAGCGCTGAGGGCAGAGGAAGCTGTGGCAGCAGGCTGAGTGCTTGGCAGAGGCAGCAGGCTTTGCTGAATGAAGGCCTCAGAGTCTGGAGTCATCTGACGCAGTGCTGGGAGACTTCTCTACAGGCAGCAAGAGGAGACGGAGCGATAAAGTCAATGCTTTGTTTTTGCAAAAGACACTAGTAGTATTAGCTACTGGAACACAGACAAATAACTGCAGTGTAAATAATGACAACGAGTTCATTCTACTTTAGCTTTATTCTTACAAATCCTTGACACAAATTAACTTCCCCGCAGTGTTGTACACAGGTTTTTTTGGGGCATTTAGGAGAAACAATCAGAATATGTTTTATTTCTATATGTCACTGCTTTATTATGCTTTTGTTCACTAAGGATTGCACATTTTCTCCTAGTAAATAACATACTGGCCCGCTTTACGAGCCCCTCATCGTTTATGACACAGGTAGAAATATTCAAAAAGTTAAACTATCAATGTGTCTTCCACGCTGTGGTGATGTGCAGGATGAAGGTCTTTAAAAGTCTGCAACTCCTTTTTTAGATAATCCTAATCATGACTGATACTTATTAAACTGAACAATTCTATTTTTATCTCAGGTTTCACACTTTAACTGGCTTGTGATCAGCTAGTATTAAAGTTGTCTACTTTGTTATTCGTAGATGCTGATTATTGATGGCCTGAAGACACCACAGTATGTTTGTGTATGTAGTCTAATAAACACATTGTCTTCATAACATTAATAATTTACTCTGTGTGTCATTTTTCCCCTTTATAGCTGACCTGCTTGTTACTGGTTGACCCATGCAAAGCTAAAACACAAGAAAAACACACACACAGAGTTAGAAGCTTAGCACTCAGTATTTTTACTATGATTTTTTAAGTATATCAACATCTAGCTTCACTTTTGTTTGTTGAGTTTTTATTGCTGGATAATTTTTTATTTAAAATGTTGTCATAATTTATTTGTTATACACTGATAATAAAATCCAAGATGGTCTTTTCAGTGTAATCTGTTCAGAGATAAAGTGCTGAAACGGTTTTAAGAATACATCTTTAGATTTTTTTGTATTAAAATAATGAGAAAATTAAGACTGACAGATTATTATATAAAGTTATAATGCTGTTTACTAACCACAATGATGATCCTACAAAACTATTAACATTTTGATGTTTTCTGTGCTGATATATTATTATATTGATGTGCCAGCTCCTTTACAGAAAATCAGGATATTGATACAGATAATTACACAATCTAACCACACTTTAGATTAATGATCATAAGCTGTCCTATAAATTGAGGAATAAAACTCAAAATGAACTGAGGATTTGAAAACAATTTGTTGAATAACATTTTATAGAAAGATGCCCATCAGCTGGGTAAGTCAAATTATATATTTATAAATATGCACGTAAAGAAACATTTACAATTTAATGGAAACACATCGCCAACTGTTAAGCAGAAAGATACAAATATTTTTGAATTTGACAGTCATTTTAATGTTTACTACATGTATTAGATGTATTTAAGTGACTAAACTTTAAACATTAACTTTATGTGCAATAAGGCCTTATTTTCCCATACATTTATATCTTCTGGTGAGTTGTTTATCTTACCTTGAGAAAAGGAACAAGGTACGGCTGAGGTGAAGAGTTTAGCTCTCGGTACAACCTACTGGTGAAATCCTCAGGCTCTATCTTTGCTTCCTGTTACAATAGAAACATAGGATGGAATAAAACAAAAAGAGCACACTAAACAAACTAAGGAGAACAAAAAAATAAAAATAAAATGAAAGAAAAATACCAGCAGGCTCTTGACCAGCTCCTTGACATTTGCCGTAGTCTGAGAAGATTGATTTCCACTGGATGCTAGCTTGATAAGTGTAGACAAAAAGTTTCGACACTTTTTTACGTTCTCCAGTGTTTCCTAAAATAACACACAGAAATACTCAAAAATTAAGTAATTGTGTAATTCAACACTCATTTTGTTTACAATTTGAAGGTTAGCAATGCTCTCTTACAGCTGTGATTGCTGTTGGAGTGACAGGCGTCCCCTTGACCCCGAGGGCCCCCATCCTCTGGGTTGCTGCTGCTGCAGGCTGGACTGTGGTGGAAGCTCCGGTGGAAGCAGCACCTCCTCCCAGCATAATGGTATTCTGCATGAGTCAGTGAACAGAGACATGATATACAGTACAGGAAAAATGACACATTCTGACATGTCTGGTTCTGGGACAGAACACATTTAGTTTATCATACTTTATTACTTCTCATGAATGAGAAGGACACTTTGTTTGCTGTCCTTCATACACTGCAAGACTGTACATAGTAATATGTGTGTAAAACATACACTTTAAGTTGGTGATCCCTGCTCATTGTCAGTGCAAAAGACAAGATTTGCTATAATAATACGACAAAGACATTGAAAACTAATGAGGTGATTTAAAAAAATGTATTAACCTTAAAAGGAATTTATTTCACAACCTGAATATTTTAATTCAAGAGAGAAAGAAAGTGAGATTCTCAAAGTTGGGAAATTAGAAAAAAGCAAAAATAAATAAATAAATAGGTCCAAATTGATGAAAAGTGTTTTATTTTAACTGCGCAGTTATTCAAAAACAAATCAAGATAACTACAACATTTTAATTTAAAAAAAGAGTTTCATGGCCTTCATGTCTCTTTCTTATCAGAAGGAAATCAGTCTGAAATAGTCTAACAAAGATGAACTGCCCTTGGAAGAGCAGCCCAATCTATTTAATTTTCTCAGCCAAGGAAACTACAACAGAACTACAGTTTGAACATGCAATTTGGAACATGTGCCCAATTAGAAAGAACTAGGAATGTGAGTAATTAATTTAAAAGATGAAATGAGAACTTTAGAAAACACATGCACAGACTGAATCAAATTGACTAGTGACTGATTTGATCAGAGTCTAGTGTAATCTTTTTTTTTCTTTTAGTACTGCATCAGTTCAGTCTAAACTGAAATGTGTTTTAAAGAATTTGGGAGCTGATTGTGTGACTTAAGTTAATGTGTAAAAAGATTAGATTTATGCACCTACAACTGCAACTTTGCAAAAATAGATTCAGCCTAATGAAAACATATTTTATATTTGTAGCTATATTGATTCATCTTTTTTAGTAAAACATGTGGCTAGTCAATAGTACAATTATTTATGTTAGGTAGTGGGCTGACCTGTGCTATTTTTGATTTTATTTTACTACAGAAACACTTTCTGATACTATTACCTGCAGTACAGGAGGCCTCTGCAGTGTGGTGGTGGCTGTGACTGTGGTCTGGGCAGAGGAACCTTGTTTGATGATGGTGGTGGGGGTTACGGAACGACCCAGCAGTGGTGTGCCTGAGGTCTGCAGAACAATTGAGGAAAGAAAAAAAGACAGTGTAAAAATAAATGGTGAGAAGTGGGTTTTGAACACTGTTATAAATGAAAAAAACAATCAAGAATTTACACATTATTTCAGTCACAGTAATTAAAATCAACAGCATTTTCTCCCTTTTTATCTGGTTGTTAGGGCTAGTATTGGTGTCTGTTCCAGTACTACAAATAAAATCTGTGTTTCTCTGTATAGCATGAATGAGTCACATTTTCCTGTTTGCCTGCACCAATGTGTCCAGCAGACTTGTACCTGTAGAGAAGTGACCTGCACAGGTGGAGTGCTGGTGGTGGCCGCAGGTCGTGGTGTCATGGCGCTTTGCGACTGCGCCTGAGCTTGCATCTGGGCCAAGGTCTGCTGGTGAATCATCAACAGGTGCCCACTGTCACTGTGGACCAAGACCATGCCTGCATGAGGCAAATGACAGAGGGTTAAGAAAATAAAGTCACAGCTTTTATATCCTTGAAGGTAAATATACATTAATGCATGCATGGATTTTTTTCTTTTTACTTAAAAAAGGAGGTAAAACTTGCATCATATGAGAGGCTTAGAGATTTCCCTCAAATCAGTAACAATTTAGACACATTCTGACAGCAACACTGCTCAAAGTAAAGGTTTTATCTAGCGCTGGCATTTCATTGTAGGTCAGGGTGTTACTACACACTGAAGCAGGGTTCCTTTTGTCAGCCAATAAAACAGGTGGCTTGTGAAATAAATGGATTGACTCTTGTATATAGTGACAGTGACCTACAACAAAGCAGTTCAAGTTATAAAGAGGCCAAAAATGTTTACATTTTAACAACTCATATTGCCACGGCTTAATTTGGTCTAACTTAGGTGGTCTCTTTTTATCAACAACTACTTAACTACAATTGACTGTTGTCACAAAAACATTGACTAGTCACTTAAGTATCTGAAGGGTGAAGCAGTAAAAAACTGGAGGATTGAGAAGAACAGCCTAAACCCAAAAATGTACACACAGGATGGTAGGGAGATACTCAGTAAAACTAAATTGATAGGAGAACAAAATGCTGTTGACTCAAAACAACAAAGAAATAAGACTCGATAGTTTGAAACTAAATGTGCCTTAGCTAAACTAAATCAGGAATAAACTGGCTGACTGTCCTTAAAAAGTTAATCTATTGTGCAGTTAGAACCTTGTCCATCCCTAATCTGTTGTTTGTGACCTCAAAGGGCAATCAATAACATGTTATTTCTGCTTACTACAAAGTGTCTGACACTATCTCATGCCTGTAAGAAGCACGAGTCAATACAGAAAGTGGATTTTTCTTTGATTGTAACCAATTCCTTGCATTATATTGCAGCCAGACAAAGTAAACAGTTTATTCTTCTTCCACATGCTCTTAAATCTTAAGACTTTACTACCTGGATGAAACTGGACGTTTTGGATACTGGTTGTGGCGTTTCGTTGAGGCTGACTGAGCTGAGGACCCAACACCTGTGGAGCAATGGTTCGTATCCCACCAGGAGGAGGAGTGGCAGCGATGGTTGACGGCGCTAAAGTCTTCAGGTTTTGCAGGACAGTCGGACTCCTCACGGTCGCCGTCGTCCCTGTCCCTTCAGTGGAAGCCACGACCTGGACCCCAGTTTGTATTATAGTTTTAATGGAGTCAGTTTTCTTGACAGGAGTGGAGCCTGTCGTCGCGCAGGTGACACTCGCGCTTGATGAGGATGCTAAAACAGTGGTTGGGTTGCCTGCGCTGTGTGTATCATTAGTAGAAGTTTGCGTAGGTGGCCTCACAAGCGTGACTGTGGGTACAGTTTTCACTGAAGGCTGAGGCAAAGTCACAGGTGAGGTCACGGCGTTTAGTGCGCCTAAAGTAGTTCGGAAAACAGTACCGGCTGCACCTTCTTTGCTCGCGGAAGCAGGTCCGTTGACGAGCGTGACAGCGGGCGGTGAGCTGTCGGATTGTTGTCCGCCTCCTCCGGGGATGTGACAGTTCATCACCGCCGTGCTTCCATTTAAAGTTTCAGCACCAGCCGGGCGAGGTGTTGCCTCTGATACTACAACTCCGCTAGCTGTCGCGGGCTTGGACTGACTCTGAGCGGCTGTCATGCTGCTCGGTGCAGCCGTCGAAGTGAGCCCAGCTGTCCCATCCATGCTGGAGACCCCGCGCTGGCTGTTGCCGACACCTCCTGAAACTCCCACCCCTACTACACCAGCGGAAACATGACAGCAAGAGGAGTGTCGAACGACTTTCCGATACGCTTTAGTTTGAGAATATACTATCAAGTGAATTCAAGTCAGCCGAATTAACTGAACAACGTGACAAAAACTAGCTAGCTAACCGGAATGCGCAACTATCTTGCCTGTTTTATGACGCTCTTGTTGTGAAAGTCCCATTTTTGCTGCCCGGAACAATAAAATGATTAACAACATGAGCTGCCGACGTGGTTCGCTGCAGAATAAACACCAGACGTTAAGTAAGAGTCACTTGTTCCTGTAAGTTCAGACTCCGGGAATCTCAGTAGCTCGCTTACTACTTTTTTGTCCACCTTTCTGTTGAAGAAAACATCTCCCAGCAAGTCGGAGCCCGCCGCCATCTTTGCCTGGCTACGCTTGTTCGTGCGACGCATGCGCTGATTGGATGCACCTTCCGTGACGTAGCCTCACCGGGTGCTGTGATTGGTCCCTTCGAGAAAATAAACTCTGGAGTTGCAGAGTACACCAGAAGAGCTGTCAGTTTCGCTGGGTTAGAAAAGAGTTGCACTGTTGCTCACAGATCTGTCAGCTGGGACGTGAGCACAAAAAAGAGGCTCCCTGAGAGTTTTTGAGCATATTCTTGTAGATTTCTGTACAGTATTCTTGCATTTTGTCTTTATTGTTGATAAAGTGAGTCAAAGAATAGCTGCTTATCAGTGTATGCACAGCATGTTCTCATTTTTGAAAATCCATATAAGACATCATAAGTGCAGAGACTAAGGCTTGGTTACCAACTTATATTTATTTTTGCAACTTGACAGTTTTTAACGCCAGGATTGCTTGTTTATTGTGGCAATTCTTCACTATATTCTATAATATTGTTAAAGATCTAAACAAAATAGGCTATCACTGGACGTAGACTAAATGTTACCGATAATCACAAAATGTCGTTTATGCAAAGCAACCATCTTAAGTCACAAATGACACAAAACGTTACAGCGGTTGACCGTATGTCCACTCCTTTTAGAGGCGCCGGCGCATGGCACGTCTCTGAGGGAGGAGTTAGTTTCCTACCGGCAAGAGTCAATTTAGATCAGGGGCGGCCGGTAATCTAAGTTTAAATTAGGTAATGAACAACTGAACACAATTTTCTTAAAGACACAAATAAAAAGCCATGTGGTCGAGATAGGAGACGCTCTATAGAGTCGGCGTGCCACTACTTGAGCCGGCGTATAAATGGTGCGAACCCATTGATTAGTGCGGTACTGGCAGGTGAGTTACAAAAAAAAAACAATCAGTGGGCGTGGTTTCATGGCACCTGTGAACGCCTATAAATTGTTTCCAGTTGCTTGTTGGTTGAGGGGTGTAATGTGTTGTGGTTTGGTAAAAAGTTTAACAGCTTTTGTCCTAAATTTCATGCAGCCATGGCTTCAACAAAGCCATACATTGGCTGTAAAATAGGGCTGATTTCAAAAGCCCAAAATCGATATGAGGGGATTTTGTATACAATTGATAAAACCAACTCCACAGTTGTGCTGGCAAATGGTGAGTAATGTGAACTAGCTTGTTCTTAGGGGGGAAAAAAAATGTTAGTACAAAGTATAGATGGAACTTCTTCCATGTATCTTTTCCTTTCATTTAGTAAAGTGCTTTGGGACAGAGGGACGACCCACTGACAGGCCAACGCCAACCAAGGATGATGTCTACGAGTACATAACTTTCCGTGGAAGTGATATCAAGGATATCACACTGTGTGAATCACCAAGATCTTACGGCCTACCTCCAGATCCTGCAATAATACAAGTACTGTGAAAGAAACTGCATGGCTCAAGCGCTTGTTGAAAGTGTGATCACTTAACATGTTTTTGGGGACAGCTGTGAATCAGTGGTTGTCCTCCAATGAGGGAGTTGGGGGTTTGATTTCTGGCAGGAGTCGCATGTTGAAGTGTCCCTGGGCAAGACACTGAACCCTTGTTGCCTCCGATGTGCCCCATCGGTGTATAAATGGAGTTTATACTGATTAGACTCTATAGAATGATTATTCAGACTGGCTTTGTAGAGAAGTAGTAGAGTGCTGTATGAATGTGTGTGTGTGGATGGTAAATGAGGGCACGGATTATATTGTAAAGTGCTTTGAGTAGCCTGGTTGGCTAGAAAAGTGCTATACAAGTACAGTCCATTTACTTTTTTTTTTTTTTTTTTTTTTTTTTTTTTTTTTTTA
>JAOXNZ010000210.1:11453643-11470115 GCA_028566095.1 Kryptolebias brasiliensis
GTTGTGGAGGAGCGATGTAACCAAATATAAGGCAGCGCTCGAGATAAGAAATATTAGAATAAAAGGAGCGCGTTTTATTTCCCTCATGACAAAATGTCGGTGGCGTTTTCCTCGGCGCGCCCCAGGAATAAAGGGCAGGGGACACAACAAACTATTCAAAAGGTAAAAAAAAAAAAGACCCTCAGAGCGTCTGATCCACTGTAGAAGAGGGTGTGTGAGCGCAGAGAAAGTAGCCCGAGAAGATAATCAAAAGAAATGGCAACTGGTAGTTTTAATGTGACGTTCCTGTCAGCCGGAGGAGCGAACCAAACAAAGCCGTGTCTGCTTTCAAAGACGTGTGAGCTCTCAGAGTATGTGTTGAGGAGGACTCTGCTACTACCACATCATATTTCAATATCTTGACAGATTATAGCCATTTTTGTGTTTCCTTAGGTCGCCTGGCTGTGGCAGCTATCTTAAACTGAGTTAAATCCACAAGTTAATCAGTTGAGTGTTTCACTAAAGTCTGATCAGTGGATGAGGAGATGTTTTGCTAACAGATAGTATCGACTCTAAAAGTTAATGCCAAACATTTATGCAAAGATGTTGTGTAATGTATAGGGCTTAAAATACAGTATGTTATAACTGACTTTTAGCTACTATCACACTGTGTTTTAGCTCAATATCTGTGAAATTGATTGAGTTAGAACTATTTTTGTGTTTTTGTAATGTCAGTTATCTGTGGCAGCCATTTTGAATTTGAGTAACTTCAAAAAAATAATCAGTTGTAGATGTACATCTGATGATTACTTTCTAAGAGTTTCAGTAAAATCCATGCAGTGGTTCATGAGATATTTTGCTAACAGTCAAACAGAGTTGACTTCAATGGCAACGGTTTAAAAATCAGTTAGATCTTGGAATATGGGTTGGGGATGACTTTCAACTACTACTACATCAAGTTTTAGTTCAGTATCTGTACCATGGGCTGAATTACAGCCATTTTTGTGTTTGCTAAGGTTGCTTAACTGTGGTGGCCATTTTGAATCAGGTTGACTTCAAAAGTTAATCAGTTGTTGATGTACAGCCAAGGATTACTTTCTGAGAGTTTCATTAAAATCAGTCCAGTGGTTCATATTTTGCTAAAGTCACAGACAAACAAACACACACACGCACACACACACCCACGCACATAAATGTCCTTTCGCCTTTGGCAGCAGATCATAAAATAAGTGACCCAGTATTTATAAACTAAAGTTCTGGAAAACTTGAACAGCAACCCCTTAATTTAGTGCATTACTTTCCATGCACTTAAAGATTCAAGTTGTTTTATGACGTCCACAGATGCTGGATGAAAATCATCATTTAATACAGTGTATTGTGGATTACCAAAGCAAAGGCAAGACAGCTGAATGCACACAGTAGGTTTCATTTGTCATACTTATCTGACATATAGCGATTTACAGTCAGATGTTGTAAAATAAAAGTTCTCCAAACTCTTTCCTTCACAGGTATCAGCAGATCCTGCACAGGAATCTTGTCTACTTGGCCACAATAGCTGATTCCAATCAGAACATGCAGTCACTCCTACCTGCTGTAAGTCTGTCTGTTGGTTTACAGAGCAGCACATGACTTGATAAGTCAAATGAGACTTGAGGAATGACGTTATTAAGTTATTCTTCTTCACTTTTAGCCTCCAGGTTCCAGTATGGGTCCTGGTGGAATGAGCCAGAGTGGGGGCCATGTACCAAACAACCTCAATGACAACATGACACCAGGACTGCCACCCACATCTATGATGCAAAGCCAAATGAGTAATGGTTAGTCACAAGTGTGCATTTTGGAGTTAAAGTAAAGCACACTTAGCATGTGTTGTTTGTGTCCTGACCTGAGTGCTGACCTGATCTTGACTTTTTTGCATGTCCTGTCTGCATCAGTCTCCCATTATCTTTTATTATTAGCTGAAAGACTGCCAGATTATTTTGCAGCTATGTCGACTTCTGCTTTCTTTCTCTCTTCGATTCATTTTTACCCATATCACGCCATTTTATGAGCGCCTCAATCTTCCAGTTGGGATGAACTGAATATGGGACTGTGATTAATCTGACCCCACACACGAGAAGGCTCCCCTGACTGTGCATGTGTGTCATCAGGCCTCAGCCATGCCCACATGCATTCTGGTCACTATCAGTCGGCCATTCCCTCCACCGGCAGCTCCAGGTACAGCCATGCTGCTCTCTCCTCTCAAGGCAGTATAATCCAGGGCCCCGGGCCTGGTTATGGTTCCTCCTCCTCTTCCTCCACATCCTCATCCTCTACCTCCTCCTCCTCCTCCCGCAGCAACCTCAACATACAGTCCAGCCAAGGTGAGCCAGGTCTATGCAACCAGGTTCATAAATCAATCCATTTTTCTACCCCTTTGTTGTATTATGTGGATGTTGACACTTAGAAAAGGATGAAAGAGTTTTTAGTAAACAATATGGACAATTATTATATTTGTCTCAAACTATATGTGAAATACTTAAACATTTGGAGCGACATACTTGATTACACTTACTGACAAAAAAAGTTAAGATCCCAGATGGAAATGTTTCAGTCCCCACTGTGGATTTGCATGAAGCCAGGTAGTCACACTGTATAAGTGCCAGGCATATGGAGTGTATAAATGTGACAGTGGCCTGACATTGGAACAAATGGATCTGTGAGGGCACCTACATATGTTGTGAAAGTTTCTGCTGCCCAACCTCAGACCACACCAAAAGGTTTGTCATAATGTGTGGGAAGCATAACAGAACCAGATGATATGTGCACTTGCTATCTGGACACAGGTAATGAATGACACCCTGTGTCCTCCCACATCGTGTTTTAATGACTGGCATCAGACAGATTGTGGGTTCACAGCACCACTCTCATATCAAGCTGATGATGAGTGGCATTGTGTCATATTCAACAATAAATCTCACTTCTGCATTACCATGAATGATCATTGTGCACACGCATGGCAGTGCCGAGGGGAAAGAACCACTTCTGCAAATGTAGCGAAACACACTGGTGTTACTCCTGGCCTCAGTGTGATGAGCCATAGCACAGGATAGCACCTTGGTGCAGTCTTTCCACAAGACAATGCCTGTCCACACATGGCGCATGTGTTGATGGGCTGCCAGTGGCATGTTGAAATCCTCCTATTGTCAGTCAGGTTCCCTGATCCCTCCCCAGTCCAACATGTGTGGGATCAGCTTAGACCGACACTCCAATCTACTGTCGAACTATCAAATGTCAAGGGCCAGTTACCAGTTAGAGGGCCTGTTATCCAGGAGAGAAAACAACAGCTGGACGATTCCGTTTTGCACTGTTTGCATCCAGGCTCGAAGGGGTGCTCATACTGCCAACTCTGTTATCCATTTGATCTTATGTTGTAATTATTAGAATACAGTCACATAAGCCTTCAATGTTTTCCACCAATCGCCTGTATACTTAACTTTTTTTTTTTGTCAGTGAATGTATTTTCATGGCAAGTGCTCCGTTGATTATACAGCTTGTTGACATACATATCTGCAGTGAAAACTCTGTCCACATTCAGTTCATCAGAGAGGTGCCCTGCCTCGTGTTTTCTTACTTTCCTTCAGGTTCAAGCCCTCCTAATATTGGACTCCTGACCCTGACATGCAGCCCTAAACTCTCTGGATGTCTAAATGTATTTATTGCACCTCTGTTTATGCCCCGGCTTTCCTGGCTTTGTTTGCATTTCTACCTCTGAGTGACATCTTGAAAGCATCTTTTCAAACAGAATCTTTCTGTATGAGATCCTGATTGCTATTTTGGGTTTTCTATGTGTTCTGATTGCCATGAAAATCCCTATTAATTTCTTTAATTACATACAGTTGTGCCAGTTTCAGATCTGTGTGATGAATGCTAGTACATGGACCACATTTAATCTTTGAGATCACTCCCTCACCTCCTCCTCCAGTCTCCATGATGCACCAACAGCCGACCCCTCCCCCCTACTCCTCAGCCCAGTCTGGAGGGCAACACTATCAGGGACAGCAGCCAATGAGCATGATGGGTCAGGGCAGCCAAGGAAACAGATTAATGTCCCAGAGGCCTATGGGATCCTACCGTTCCTCTCAGCAAGGTAGGTGGGAGAACATCCTTTGTTATGGCACTCAGCTCAGTGAGTTCATTTGAGTTGTGTTTTTGTGCTAACACTAAAGGGTGATTGTGTTGTGTCTGTTTGTGTGTTCACGTTCACCGACAGACTGCAAAGAGCAGCATGTTTCCAAATGTGACTCTTGATGACATTCTGTTAAATAAAAAAAAAAGTGAAATGATGGGATTGCTATGTTACCTTCATTCAGATTGGAGGTGTTTTATTTATGTCAAATTAGGACCTTGTCTCTGTGAATTGCTTATTTTGCTGGCTCAGCATGTTACTAATTTTAGTTCTGCTCCGTCCTGTGATGTCTTTTTATAGGTGTAGACCAGTAGAAGGGAGTAGATTTATAAAATGTATGAAATGTGTATTCCAGTTCAACGGGCCATAGTAGATCCTTACATACTCTGGCACATTATTATCCTTAAATGGTAGAGCTGCATAGTGCAATAATTGTGTCCAAAGCCTTTTCCTCAGCCTTTCCCTGATTGGTTATTAGACTGTTACTAGGGCTTTTGCTTCATCTACATTTGGTCATATCTTGAAATGTAATTTATGTTTTTGTGAAGGGATTTTTCACTTATTGCAAATGTTTTCTGTGGCACTTTCGTTGGGACACCGCAGTTTGGAAAGGAAATGACTCCTTGCATGCATCTTTTATGGAAATTAGTTCTGGTTATTTTCTTACTTAGTTTGATTACAAATATTTTTAAAGACTGTAAGAACTAAAATCTGGAGTTTCTGCACACCATCACCAAGTAGAATTCAGATACTCACTTATAGTGGTCTTTCTGTAGTCCTAATTTTCACCTCCAAAACTACAAAAGAAAATAAGCATTTATTGGAACTACAGTACCTAACCAAACTGTATTTCTAAAAAAAAAAAAAAGTAAAAAAAAAAAAAACAAAACAAACAAAAAAAACCTTAACTTAAATAAGCATTTTAAGGGATAATTAAGATGTTTTAAATACACCCCCTCTTACACACACACACCTGGCCAGACAGTTTTATATGCATAATCTGCTTGTTAGTAGAAAACTGAAGTTAATCTCCAAACTCCCATATTTTTCAAATGGCATATATATAAAACAACATAATGAAGCTCCTGAAATTCCATTATGGCTTTTGGTTTTGGTCTGCCACCCCAAGATAAACAGTGGCCCCCACCTGGCCATCCCTTTGACAACTTTCTGGAGGCGCACTTGGCTGTTTAACCAATCGTGGTGTCGCCTGTCTTGCAGGATCTGCACAACACTACATGGGACAAGACGAGTTCTACGGAGAGCAGTATGGACACACTCAGAGCTCCAGCGAGCCCATAAACCAGCAGTATTACGCTGATGGTAATCGTGCACATCCATAAAATTTATACAAACCACTCTCAAACACACCAAACCACCACTGTGGATCATGATAGTTCCTTTTTTGCACAATTCCACAAGTTAGATTTACGGATTAAACTTGAGCTTTTCTTCCAGTCGTCATTATCTTTGAAAACTAAAAAATGCTAAAGTTTGACATGAGTCTCAATTTTGTTGTCTACCAGTGTGTCTGTGTCCATACAGACCCCCTTGGTGTGCTGAAATATCAGATTTCAGAAACAGCTGCAGCAGATAGTTGAGGAAAGGGGCAAATCTTTTCTATTTTTTTCCCTAACTCTGTCACTGCTCATGTATTTAAGCTTTAGCTGGTGGACAAAAGTTTTTTTTTCCATATGTCACATTTGCTTCAGTGGGGGCGTGTTTGCCTGTGCTAAATCATATTCTGTACAGGTCATGGTGAATACTCATATCAACAGTCTTCATACGGTGAACAAGGCTATGACAGGTCGTTTGATGAATCTTCTCAGCATTACTATGAAGGAGGTAAAAATTGTTACCTCTTAATTTTTTATATGTGTTTTTAAAACTTATTTCATTAAGTCAATATGTCATCAATACCTGACCCGCATACCTGACAGGTAACTCTCAGTACAGCCAGCAGCAGGCCTCGTACCAACAGAGCTCTGGTCAGCAACAGCCCTTCAGTCAGCAGCAGTATTCCTCTCAGCAAGGCTACAGCGGGCAGCCTCAGGGATATGGTGAGAGGACCTCATCCGGTGACATATTCTGAGAATTCTGTTAGAAAAAAATGGTCACATGAGGGTTACGTTTTATTACAGGTCCTGGTCAGGGAGCATCGTCCCAGTTTTCTGAGTACCAGCAGGGTCAAAACCAACAGTATGGATCTTATCGCTCTACCCAAGGAGGCCCCGGAGTGCAAACTCAGAGGCCCTACACCTATGAGCAAGTACATGACTAAAACTCTTTAAACAACAACAACAAAAGATGCATATAAATTGCTGGAAATAAACCACTGACCTATAGGTATTTTATTCAGAATTGTGGAAGAAGCCTTTTTTTTTAGGTAAAAATCAATGATTGCTGAATCAATGCAGATAAGTACTGGAATATATTTCAAGTGTGTACCTTCACTGTCTATAAGAGTATCTTTTTTGCATTTCAGGGTCAATGTGGAAATTATCCACAATAAGGCACCATGTTGTTTTGCTGTTTGAAGAAAATGTGACATGAAACAGTACGTCAATAATGTGCCCATCACTTGGAGGAGAAGATGTCTCTGCATCTGATCCATTATCCTCTTATTAGTCAGGATTCTTAATAATACAAGATAATCTACTAAATCTGATGCTTCCTGCAGGTTTGATATTAAGATTAAGATTAAGATTAAGATAGTTTATTTGTCTGCCGTGGGAGAAATTTGTCTTTGAAGAGGGGACAAAGTTGCCATACAACAAAGCAAGGTTGAAGACAGAAAATGCTATTAGTCACCTATAAAAAGTCAGGGTAGCTGAAGAATCAGAATAGTTAACCTTGTATATGGATGAGATCAGCTATTGAAACGAAACACGGGAGGTAATAGGTATATGTGTCAACCACCTGAAGATTATGTTGTCTCACTTCCTTTTTTTTTTCTTTTCAAATTTCTGCCTCATGCATTTGCTGCTAATTTCCTTTTAAAAGCCTCTTTTATTTTCTTATTTATCTCATGCACAAGGCAGGACATTAAAAACCAGGCTATAAAAAGCCAATTAGCTATGAAGGAAATGTTCTTGGACATTTTTTAAGAGCCCATGTCCAGCTCTCACATTAAGAGACCCTTTTTTGTCTCGTGACAGGAGAAATGAATTTCATAAAAGGTGAAACTGTTCTTTAACCCAATGGAATCAGAGGGGGAGTTTGTGTGTGTGTGTGTGGGGGGGGGGGTCCTGTGTTAGTCAAACTGTCACGTGATGCTGTGAGCTCTAACATTAGGTGTACTCACTTTCTACATGCCATCAGCCTAATAGATATTAAGATATAAAAGTGTGTACCATTGTACATGATAGGCATAAATTGTGATAGTATTTTTGACCCTATATTTTTTGTGTCATTACTCTGCAGAGGTATACAGAATGTGCAGAACAAAGAGGATGCTTTCCAAAATCATTTTTACAAAAGAAAAAACAAACATTTCTATTTTTTCAGCACTTTATTTTGCAGCGTGAGTGTTTTCTGGTCTTTTGTTATGTGTTGTGATTCAGTTTTTGTTTGTTTTTTTTTGTTTGTTTTTTCCAGAAGTGATTCTCAAAAAGCCAAAGTAACCCAGGAACAGAACCTCAACTGTAATAAGTGCAATACACTCAGTCTGTTATGCCACTATAAGGGTGAAAGTTCAGGATTATTTACAGTTTGGCTGGGCTTTCTCTACTGATACATGTCGTGTTAGTTCGCTGGTTTAAATTGATGTAATGTTTAAGTACATTTTGTTTGTATTTATGTGGCTTATTTCTACACGATGTGAGGTCGTTCATAAAAAATCAGTTTACTTTGTGTTTAGCATCCAGAAAAATATTTTATTACCACTTATGACATTCAGTTCATCCATTCAGCTAAAACATCATGCATTATTGTTTTTTTATTATTCTATAAAATCACAGGAAAATACAGCGAACACCTCAGAGTTACTGTTTCTTACAGTCTGACCTGTAATCTAATATGTAGGTTGCACATGGGTCCAGTTTTGCAGTATTCTCAGCTTACCTCGGAAGGTAGAACGACACGTTTAGCTGAAGTCATTTTGCTGAGTGAATCAGGAACAGGAGATGCCTGGCTGTCAAACAGCTGAATAACTCCACTCAACACTGACAATCACAGGCTTCTTTATCCTGTAACAAACTGTTATCAGTGTCTCATGTTTCTGTGAGCTGAACATTTGTGAAGAGTCCTTTCCAGATCGATGTAGTGTTTCCTCGCTCGTGAGTGCTACGTCCTGTTCAAATGTGCGTTTGTGTGTGGGAGGGAGTGTGTGTGTGTGTGTGTTTGTACATTCAACATGTTTATGAAAGAAAGATGTGCGAAATCAAAAAATGAATGTCATTTACTTACTGTATCTGTTGTAAGACTGATTCGACTAAACTTTTCTGCTGTCTTTTTGTTACTATTTGTTATAGAAAAATAAACTAACAATAAGCTTTTGCTTTGTCTGGAGTTTTTGTTCAAAACTAGTCAAAGTTTTACTAGTTATTTATTAGTTACTATTATTATCACAACAGTCTGAGTAATCTGTTTATACGTCTTTGTTGAGGCAGGACGTTGTAGCTGACGTGGTTTGGTGATTTAGGACATTCTGTAAGGACAGAAAATTAGACAATTAGTTTAGACTTCTGTGTGTTCATTAATTGTGGTGTTTTATGTCGACAACAATCCAGTTCAACAGATATTTCATAAGTGAAAATGGCATTACAGACATTGTTTTAGGCTTCTGTCAAGACCTCTGTGCTGAACTAATTTAGTTTTGAGAACTTAAATTCTGATGCGCAAGAGTGCCAAAAAACAAAAAAGGTAAAAAAGAAAAACTTGTAACTTGAAGCTGGCAGTAGGGTGACAGGTAGGAGAATTTTTTCATTTGCAGTGATTTTTTTTTTTTAGATCAGCTTTAAAGCATTAAGAGATAATCAGCCAGCTGCCAGCAGGATTTACTTTATAAATTATTGTTTAGTTATTACAGGTTTGTGCAGCCAAACTGAAAACGTGTTTGTGGGCAAATCACGAGGGATGAAAAGGTAGACAGAGCAGCAAAGAAGACAACACAGAGGGAAAGTGTATATGCAGGAATAAAGCTGTCAAAATGAGAAGGCAAAAGCATCGTTTATAGGGACAAAAATCTATCAATTGGATGGACAGAAGAACAATGTAACAAAAGGAAAAGACAGATTCCGAACAAGGTCAGAGTGAGAAGGAAAATAACAGACATGGGCATTGTGTTCAATGTCAATAAATAAAAAAGAAATCAAAGACCTAGCAATCCATAAATTGATGCATATCTCCCATCACCTTTCACCTTTCAGTTTTAAACCTGAGTTCATTTTATAATGAGAAATAAAGGTGTTATAGTTGTTTTGGTCAAACCTCCAAAATAACTATACTCAATCTCATGTGATCTCACAAGATGTCACGCTCAGAGTATGTTTGGAATAACTGTCAGCTACTACCACAGTTATAGCCCTATTGGTAGCACTACCTCTCTTTAAAAAAAATTGTCCTTGTTAATAAATCTTTCCAACTATTTCATATAAAATTCACTTAAAAGACCATGAGGCAGTGTGTTTCTGGTTAGCTTTATTATTTCACAAGAGGTTTTCTTGATTTTAGCAAAGTTATTCTGTTGGGTACATGGCTACAAAATACTATATCAACATATCAGACATACGGATTTATCAATAAAATGCTGTTTTTTTAATATTTTAAATTGCTTTGTTATCATTTACGGAGGTCTAAGGGACTTACAGTATAAGAGCCGCTTATGTCGCTGTACGTCAGTATATTACAGAATGGGCACTGTAGTAGACGGGTGAAGCCAGAAGGTGGCAGTAATGAGACTAAAAGGATTTTGTAAAACCTCAAAGATATAGGCAAAAAAGACGTATGTCCCACCGCAGCTTCCTTACGCTGTACTCCGTCAACATGCGACGTTTTCAACATGTTAGAAATGTTGTCTGAGGTTATGCTCCTCATGAAATAACCGGACTGTTTTACCAGCTATGTATCAGTTAATCTGTTTTGTTTTTCTAGACAATTATTTTAAACTTTATTTGATTTCTCGTTCATAGTGACAGTTAACGGTCGACTTGACTTTATGAAAAGCACCATTAGCCATTAGCTAGTTTAACTTTGTGTCTGCCTAACGGCGCTATGTTGTTGTCGAGGTTTATGACAGCTCGCTGGCTCTCCGCGGAGATATTTGTAAGATGCAGTTCAGGACAAGGTATAGGAAAGGACATGCTGAGACGCACAGGAGGCGGTGTCAGAGACGTCTGCACCTCCACAAAACTTGACGGAAAAGCCCGAGAGAACCCGAAGAAGAGAGAATTGTCTGAAAAGAAGCTGGTATGTCTCTTATGTTTTATCTGTTTCCGATAGTTAAAGCCAGCTTGTTGGTCTGTTAGCCATGAGAAAGTCTGATCTGAGGACAAGAAGAAAGTAGCTGACACACTCACACACCTCAATAGTATTCACAGTGTTACAGTGTTACATCGTTAAAGGCAGCTGTTCATATTTTTTCTGCGTCTGCAGATGGAGGATGTGCTTTCTTCACCTGATAAGACTGCACATAGTTAAATATCCTTGGTGTAAAACAGCATTCATTAAAAAAAAAGAGAGAGAAATAAAAAGTAACCATACTTTTATCCCTGTTCAATTATCCACAAAGGATAGCCTAACACATTTAAACCATAGTGAGAAGACACATTTGAGTTCTCAATTGTATGAATGTCTTTAAACAGGCACATTTGTGGTGAAAGCTTTGACTTCTAAACTTTAGCAACAATTTGGGATTAAATTTGCTCACGTAAAAACCAGAGAGTTTGCTCTTTAGGATCCCATTATGATTAACTAAGTAAATGGACTTTCGTGGAAGCCACCAATCTTTTCAGCGTTGTTCTCACATCGAACTATTTCTAAATCCCAGACCCGTCACTTTGTGGACTATCGCCGTGTGAAGCTGGTGGCTGGTGCTGGCGGTAAAGGTGCCTGCACCTTTCACAGTGAGCCCCGAAAAGAATGGGGCGGACCGGATGGAGGGAATGGAGGTGATGGAGGAAGCATCATTTTAAAGGGTGAGTTGGTTAAAGTGACGTGTGCTGCTTTGATTATCCTCTATCCTGTCTCCTAAAAAAACTTTCACCCGATCTAACCGCCTCAGAGGAGGAAAGCAAATGGGTTTTATAGACTTTGACTAATATATTTCTTTGGCAAAATGATACTGGGAATTATTATTTCTCAATAATCAATACTTAATTACTTTCACAAATAAGGGATTTGTGTCAGCAGCACAGTAATTTACAGAACTTGCTTGACGTGCTTTAAATTGTGTTTTTTTTTTTTGTTTTGCTTTCAGCTGACCGGTTTGTGAAATCATTGGCAAAAGTGGTTCCAGTTTACAAAGGCGAGAGCGGGCATTCGGGTCGCAACAAGAACTGTCATGGTCGGAACGGCAGCACAACTTACGTTTCTGTGAGTCCAGACATTTTCAGCACAAGTTAAAGGCCTACCATTCCTTGAAGGACTATATCAGCCGCCACCTTGCATGCCAGAGTTTTAGACTAGGATCACCTTATGTTGAGAAATGAGTGAGTTTTAACCATTTTATACGGTTATGCGCGATCTCATGCAATATTGCAAGATGTCCCACTCACAGTGTGTGTTGTCAATGACTGTCAGCTACTACCATATCAAAATTTAGCACAACATCTGTACATGTGACTGAGTTATAGATAATTTTGCTTTTTATAAGGTTGATTAGCTGTGGGTGCCATCTTCAGTTGGATTGGTTCCAAAGGTTAATCGGGTATAAATGTATGTTCAGTCATTCCTTTCTGAAAGTTTCTTTAAATATGTCCAGTGGTTTATGAAATATTCTGCTACCAAACAAACAGGTTACTAAACTCCAACAGGTTACTCTGAAGTTGCACAATGATGAGAATGACTCTCAACTACAACGACACCAGATTTTAGCACTGCTCCTGTAAAATTGACCAAACTATGGCCATTTTTGCGTTTTTCAAGGTGAGTTGGCTGTGGCGACCATCTTGAATTGGGTTGGCTTCAAATGCTAATCAGTTGCAGATGTGCATCCAATCAGTATTTCAGGAAGATTTCATTACAATCAGTCCAGTGGTTCATGAGATATTTTGCTAACAGACAGACAGAGTCAACTGCTAATAGGTAATGGTAAAATGATCTTATGAAATCTAATTGCGCTCAGAATATGTGTTGGGAATCAGTCTCAGCTACTGCCACGCCAAATTTCAGGTCAATAATTGTAAATTTGACTGAGTTACGGTCGTTTTTGTTTCCTTTTTTTTTTTTTGAAGGTCAGGTGGCTGTGGCAGCCATTTTGTATCAGGTTGACTTCAGAAGTTAATCTGTTATAGATGTACATCCAATGATTACTTTCTTCATGTGTCATAGAACTTTGTGAAGTGGTTCTTGAGCTGTTTTGGTAACAGACAGACAGACACTACAAGGGCGAAACACAGTATCGGTCTGCCTCAGCAGTGCTAGCAGCACAAATTTGTTTTTTTTTTTCCTCTTGTTTCTGGGCTCGCCTTACCTCCTCCATTTGTTCAGGTGCCATTAGGAACGGTGGTGAAGGAGCAGGGGGAAACCATATCGGACCTTTCTAAGCACGGCCAGGAGTATGTGGCAGTATTTGGAGGGTCCGGGGGAAAGGGAAATCGGTTCTTTATGTCAAATGAGAACCGAGCCCCAATGACGGCCACCCCGGGTACACCAGGCCAGGAGCGGCTCCTTCAGTTAGAGTTACGCACCATGGCTCATGCTGGACTGGTAGGAGGAAGACCCTATTTCTGAACAGACAATTGGAAAATGTACTGCTTGAGCCGTATTAAGCTGCGTGTTTGTCTGTCTTCAGGTTGGTTTTCCTAACGCGGGGAAATCCTCCCTGTTGAGAGCCATCTCCAATGCCAGGCCTGCTGTAGCTGCTTATCCTTTTACAACGCTCAACCCACATGTTGGGATTGTTCAGTACAGGGACCACGAGCAGGTTGCAGGTAGTTGGCTTTAAGCAGATTATCAATGTATTATAAGATTTACATTATTGTATAAGTGTTTTTTTTTTTACGTTTGCTTCGCACAGTTGCTGACATCCCAGGCATCATCCGAGGAGCCCATTTAAACCGTGGCCTGGGTATCTCCTTCCTGCGTCACATAGAGCGCTGTCGTTGCCTTCTCTTCGTTCTGGACCTGTCGGCGCCAGAGCCCTGGACTCAGCTCCAACACTTGGGCTATGAACTGGACCAGTACGAGCCTGGTCTGTCCCAGCGGCCTCAGGCCATTGTAGCCAACAAAATGGACCTACCTGAGGCCCGGGAGAAGCTGGAGACTTTGAAGAGCCACGTCACCCGGAGGGTCATTCCTGTGTCTGCTCTCACTGGACAAAACACGGAGGAGCTCATCCTCCATCTCAGGGAGTTGTATGATGGGTACCTGCAAAGTAGTTCAGAAGACCAACCTGTTAGGTGGTAGGAAACATTTATTTATCGAATTAGCACAGGATCATTTTGAATGTATTTAAATTTGTAATAAATATACAAATGCTCCATGTTTGTCTGTGGTTTTATATCATTCAATAACATTATTGTCTATAAGAGCTTAATAGGTAGAGGTTGATCAGCAGATATTCTAAAAATATACTTGTGAATGTTAGTTATTACTATTTCAATGCAAATAAATCACAAAAATTGAGTCTATTAAAAAAATTGAACTGATTTAAAAAACCAAGGATGACTTTCATAAAATGTTTGAGGTACCAAGCTCAGTTTTATGAGCCAGGTCAGGCTGACTACATTCTGTGTAGAAGAGGTAACTTGAGGGATATTATGGACTGTAAGGTTGTGGCAGGGGAGAGCGTGGCCAGACAGCATCGGATGGTGGTGTGGAGGATGACTGTTGTGGTGAAGAAGAGGAAAAGAGGAAAGGCAGAGAAGAGAACCAAATGGTGGAAGTTGAGGAAGGAGGAACATTGTGAAGAGTTCAGAAAGGAGCTGTTAAAGGCTCTGGGTGGTAAGAAAGAGCTTCCAGATGACTGGGCTGCTACAGCCACAGTGATTAGAGAGACAGGAAGGAAGGTACTTGGTGTGTCATCTGGACAGAGAAAAGATAAGGAAACCTGGTGGTGGAATAGTGAAGTGTAGGAAGTTATCCAGAGGAAGAGGTTAGCCAGGAAGAAATGGGACAGTGAGAGGACTGAAGAGAGTAGACAGGAATATAGGGAGATGCAACTTAGGAGAAAGAGGGAGGTAGCAAAAACAAAACATGATGTATGATGAGTTGTACAAGAGGCTGGACACTAAGGAGGGGCAGAAGGACCAGGCTGGAAAGGATGTGGAGCAGGTTAGGCTTGTTCAAGATAGAAATGGTGATGTTCTAACAAGAGAGGAGAGTGTGATGAGAAGATGGAAGAAGTACTTTGTGGAGTTGATGAATGAAGAGAATAAAAGGGAAAGAAGAGTACAGGTCATAGAAACTGTGGACCAGGAAGTGGAAAAGGTTAGTGAGGATGACGTCCGGAGAGCTTTGAAGAGGATGAAGAAGGGGAAGGCAGTTGACATATTAGTGGAGCTATGGAAGTGTCTAGGAGAGATGGCAGTGAGTTTTTTGACTCGATTATTCAATGGCATTTTTGAGAGAAAATACCTGAGGAATGGAGGAAAGTGTGTTGGTGCCAATCTTTAAGAACAAGGGTGATGTACAGAGCTGTAGCAACTACAGGGGAATTAAGTTGATGAGCCACACAGTGAAGATCTAGGAGAGAGTTGTGAAAGCCAGACTTAGACAAGAGGTGACTAGTTGTGAGCAGCAGTATGGGTTTATGCCAAGAAAGAGCACCACAGATGCCATCTTTGCTTTGAGGATGTTGATGGAAAAGTGCAGAGGGTCAGAAAGAGCTTGATTGTGTTTTGTGGATTTAGAAAAAGCACATGACAGAGTGCTGAGGGAGGAGCTGTGGTGTTGTATGAGGACATCTGGAGTGGCAGAGAAGTATGTTAGACTGGTACAGGACATGTATGAGGACAGCAGGACAGAGGTGAGGTGCGCTGTAAGAGTAAGCTTCAATGTGGAGGTGGGACTGCATCAAGGATCGGCTCTGTCCTCACTCCAACTACTTATGAAGGTAGTTGGAGTGAGGACAGAGGATGCAGAAGACAAAGTGAGATGGAGGAGGATGACTCACTGCTGTGACCCCTGAAAAAGGAACAGTCGAAAGAAGATTTGAATGAGCCAGGTCTTTGTAATTTTAAGTACACAAATACTACAAGGCAATGGAATTCCTTTTTACGTCTAGATGTTTACATGTTGTCCTGTGTTTTCCTTTTTGTGTTCATCTTATTGTGATTGTTTTTTTGTTTGTGTTTGTTTGTTTTTGCACCCAACACCAACGCCATTTAATTTAAAAAGCTTCTATTCTGACTGGTCAGGAATTTTAGGCTTTTTAGTTGAAATATTTACATATTTAATATCCAGTGTTTCAAAATAGTCACTAGTTGGTGAAGTCACACGTGACTGTCTCAAGTGTGAACTTCTTTACACCAAAGTATCTGTCGTTCTCTGTTAGCTCTGCCTCTTTTCCCATGATGGCCTTAAACTTTTAAAAAGATCTATCCTAGCCAAATGAAAAAGTTTCCATAGTAAAAAAAATATCACTATGAACAAAATTGTTTTGCATTGATCCTTCCCTTTGATGTAAGTCATTATAAAAAAAACTGGTCAGGGGTCTTATTTTTCACCTCATTTATATTTACGAGCTATTTTGTACATTAAATATTCACCACGTTTGTCCTGTCGAGAAGTTACAGCTGCATAGTCGAATCGTGCCGCTAGGGGGCAGAAGAACACTATATCAGAGCGAGACACAGCGCTGAACACTGGCTGCGCACCATTTGTAGCCTGGCTGACAAAGCGGGGCTCCAGGCAGGCTGTATTTGCAATGTATTCCTAACTGCTTATAAACCGGATGACCCGCTCAGATCCAGCGGGTGTATGCCCACTTCAACTACGTGACGGGTATGAACAAAACTAAGCTGTTTCAATGGTACCACCTTCCGCCGAAAAATACTTTGCTCTCCATTTATGGGAAAGCTCCTCCCGCTCGTCTTCTCTTATAACCGGGTCATCGCCCGGCTGACGGAAAAGGAACTCACTTACTGTAAACAGGTGGTTTGAGGAGTTTCACAATTAACGTCCTGCTGCAGCTGCGACCAACGGCAACGTCTCTCCATTTATA
>JAOXNZ010000210.1:11470160-11480422 GCA_028566095.1 Kryptolebias brasiliensis
TATAGATTTCATGAATCAGTTTGTGAGATGAACCGACCTCTCACTTCAGGTTGGGTCTACAATCCTTTCACTTTTGAGGAAAATATCTCGCCTGTAAAATAAATTGCTAACTGATAGATTTTACTGCTTACTTGGTTGTTACTTGCAATTATCTATGTGTGAATTTAGTTTCGTCAGTCTCGGTCCAACAGTTACTTTTGTTGTACAAAATAGTATAGTAAACAGAAAACATGCAGCTTTATAGAGTTTAAAACCTAAAAGCCTAATTAATCTCCAGGTTAGCTAAATAAGCATAAGCCAACATTTTTTGTAGTCATAAACACCTGCTTGCTGACTGTATGTAACATTCTTACGTGAATCAAATGTTTAGTATGACAAAGTTTATTGGTTTTTAAGGTAAGCAGACAATATCAGAGAGAAGATAATTCATTTATATTACTTTTTTTTTCTCTCTCTCTCTGCCAAGTGTCCCAGAGCTTTAGATCACAAAACAGTGGTCTCAACCCTGGTGTGTTTAGGGCCCACTGTCCTGGATGGTGTGTGTTTCCCTGCTTCGACACACCTGATTCTAATGAAGGGGTCATTAACAGACTCATGCATGAATATGTGACACGCTAAAGCATCATTTAAATAACTTGAACCAGGCCTGTGCAGGGGCACATCTAACACATTCAGGGCTGCGGGTCCTGCATGACCAGGACTAGAAACCTCTGTCTTAAAACAGCTGCGACTACTCTACAAAGTAACACAGGTATGAAATTGTGAGTCTGATCCTCCCTGCGGGAACGACCCCATCTTAACACTAAGGTCAGTTTGTAAGGAGGTCCACAAATCAATCCACACAACTGTTCTCTCTTCTAGCGCACAGACTCAAACGTAAGGCATCTTTATTTAACTCACGCACGGTGCATTTTTCACAAAAATATGAGCTTGGTGGGAGGCTGCTGGGCTCTACACATGACACTGAAGGATTAAGATTTCAATACTGGAAGAATCATTTGCTTTTGGCTCTTTAAAGAGAAGGACACTTTATGATGGATAACACTTCCCGTCGATGTACATCATCAGAATTGCTTTAAGCAAAGGGAAAACCAGAATGACTCTCTTTGGACACCAAGCATCCATTTGACTTCCTTTTCATTCTTATTATCCATTATTACTTTTTTAAATAATACTTGGCTTTTACACCGAGACCGTAACTTTCAGAGGGCCTTTGGTGCTGCAGGTTTTGATCATCTGCTTCTAAATTACTGGTTTTGTCTGTTGTGTTGACAATAGCTGTGATGAAATGTTTTACATTCATCTATTTGTCTTTCTGGTCTTCCTTTTTAGGTATAATGGAAATAAATCTGAGATGATCGTTAGGACATGGAACAGAAGCATCTTCCCAGTATAATTTTTGAATTCCACTCCAGACTTGCCCGAGTAAACAACAGACCCTGCATCTACTGGCTTCAAACAGTGAGCATTTATTTCTTCAGTTTGTATTTGAACACACAGTGGGTCCTACTTTGTTATGTAACAAGTGAACACTTTTAAACAGCAAAAAAAAGAAGAAAAAAAACAACCTTATGCCAATTTTTCTACTGTTTATCAAAACATCAAAAACTAGAAGCACTCGGAGAGCACAAATCTCCGCCCAGACCACAGCGTCATTAAAAGATGCATGTAAACAACAGACAGACAAACAAACCTACAAGTTTGACTGAAAACAACCTTTTCGGCGGAGGTAACAAAGGGGTCAGCTGCTTGAGCACAGACAAGGTTTTAAACACCCGTAACCTTTGACCCTGTGACCTTGAAATCAATAGGCATCACCCTTGACCCATGAGGTGCCTTTGACCGGATCACCACCAAAATTTGTTTGTTGTGACAACCCCCAACATCTCCTGAAAGTTTCATCCAAATCTGTGCTTTAGCTTTTACGTAATCTTGCTAACAGATGGACAAGCACACAAACCAACCAACGCCACCTGAAAACATAACCTCCTTGCTGGAGGTAATTATGTACAACAAGAAAAGCAGTTTTCTTGTGGCTACTCAAGGTAAATACCACAATTCTGCAGCATGTTTCACAGAGTTGGTGTATTAATTATGTTTCCTCTTTTTCCACACACAGGCTTAAGTCTGGGTCAAAGGAAAGTTCATGGATAGAGATGGCATCAAGTTCATCAGTGTGTTCTTCGTCTCCTTCTTCAGCGTAGACAACTGGTTCGTAATCACTCAGTTCTTCGCCTTGTGCGTGCAGAGTGTCCAAGTTTCTTTCCAGTGCCCTTTGTAGTAGAATTTTAAGATGACATTGTCTCATCCAGTCCTTGAAAATCAGAAGAAGAGTGATACAATTGTGTTTGTTAAAAAAGCAGTAGAAGACTAAAAATAGGTTTTATGCAATAACATCTAAAAGATTTAGAGGTATATAGAAATATATAGAAGTACCACAGTTTGTTTTATGTATTACCAGCTGGTTGTTCATCCTCATAGATGATGTAACTCCTTGGGAAACCTTCCACTGCTGGTTGATGGACTTGTCAATAAAACATTTAATTATTAATACCTTAAAAATATTTTATAATTTAAATATTTTTTTTGTGGTTTGGCAAATTTACATGTAGCCCTTTAAATCAAACAGAGTTAATCAGTTATAAAAACTGTAACAACAGCAAGGTATGACAACAAATTAAAGAATTTCAGTACCGTGACTGAAGGTGTCATTCCAGAGCTTGTTTTTCCATACTCTCTACCATTCAAGTACGCTTCAAAGTTAGCTACAGTGTCTGTTATTGCCTGGGGAGAAGGAGGGAACGGTTTATATCTTAACTACATGCGTGAATATTTTTTAAAGCTGGGGAGCAACTTGAATCCAGATCTGATTTGTTGGATTGTAATACAGGACCTTGTGCATTCCTCTAAATCAGTGGTGTCCAATCCTGGTCCTGGAGGGCCACTGTCCTGCATGTTTTAGTTGTTTCTCTGCTCTTCAGCAGATCTTCAAGTTGTGCAGAAGCCTGTTAATCCCTGAGTCATTCAAATCAGGTGGGTCAAAGCAGAGAAACACCTAAAACATGCAGGACAGTGGCCCTCCAGGATCAGGATTGGACACCATTGCTTTAAATAAGCAAATGTCAGCTGAGGATATGTTGAATTAATGATTATCATAACTGATTAACTGGTAGAATTAGTCCATATTTATCATAAGGTGTAAGAGATTTTATAAAATCTGCTTTGTGAAGATGTTATCACTGGTCATTATATTACACTTACTGGTGTTGTGGTCACAGGTACAGCTTGAGATCGTATTTGCATTTGTTCTCCATGATTACTGATGTTTACCAACTCAAAGGGCACCTTAAAGACACAAATACAGTTTTGTTTTGTTTTGTTTTTCTTTTTAAATTGTCACAGGTATATACATTTTATTGAATAACACTTTGCTGTACAGTAAAGACTTTTCAAGAATCACATAAGAATGAATTATAACTCGGCTTTACTGGTGTAAAAACAAATAAATCAGTAGTTGACGTCAGTCCAAGCAAATGCACAATCTGATGACCCCACTACCATCTCCCTTAAAACGCTCCAAAAATGTTTGAATGCCTAGATGTAGCTAAAAATCTGCATTTTTCAAAATATCTGTCTATATATGAATACTGAGCAAGTTCACAGGACAGGACAGGGGTAGCACTAGGACGTGTTGTCACAATGAGCCATGCTTAGTTTGAGTTGTTTTTTTTAAAAATAGCTTTAAGTTCAAAGTTTTAAGAAAATAGTTAATTAGAATATACTTTACAACACTTACTGGTGCCATGGTCATAGGCACAACTTGAGAGCTTATCAGCATCTGTTCTTCGTGATTACTGTTGTTTATCAGCTTAAATGGCACCTTAAACATATAAATACAGTTTTAAAACTTTACAGCAAAATTGACAGAAAACTATTTTTATGGAATAATGCTTCTACTGTCAAACACATTTGTAGAGTCAGATAAAAAAATATAGCCATACTTTTTTTTTTACTGTAAAAATAAATGAATAGGTAATTGCACACTTAAAAAAAAAGAAAGAAAAATAATGTGTCTCTACATGTGCATGTTTCAGTGTGCATCTGTGTGTGAGAAGTCAGTAAAAAAGAACTTCGAATGAAGATATTTACTTTGCAGTCATCTCCCGGTTCCTCTGTGTTACTTATTATCAAATGTCCAGAATTGTCTTCTGGGATCGTGATCGGGATCTGCTGCATCTTATACTTACATGACACCAGAAAAGTAAAAACTAGCAAACCTGGAGAATAAAGACCAGATAAACACGTTATTGTCATGATCATAATGATGATGATTGATCAGTATTTACAATTCTTATCTACCTGCAAACAGTGTCATGCATAAAAAAAATATTCCTAGAGTTGCTCCTTTTAATGTGGATCTCGAAGCTTTAAGGTTTCTGCAGTTTGGTTGTGTTACATTGAAGCAGTCACACACAGTAACGGACAGTTTGTGGACAGCCGCCTTTCCTTGAAGATCTGACACTTCTATCAGCAACTCGTGATGTCCAGAATAAACCTTATTTTCTTTCACTAGGTAGACTGAATACCCTACACATAGAAAACAAACACATACTTGGTTATGCTGTGAGAAATAATTGTGACACACTTTATTAACAAGCTTTACCCTCTTTGTTGATTGAATGAGCTCACCTTGCTTAGGTTCAACCCTCCACTTGTCCTCCACATGTTCAAGAAGTTTGAACCTGAAAGGCCCAGCAAAGGGTTCTTCATCCAGGTCCAACACTGTGATATTGGCCTGTGAGGTTTCATCACTTTGGCACATGTCAATAGAGCTTACTGTCAGCAATGGAGCATTGTCATTCACGTCAATAATCTGGATGCTGAGAGTTGCTGTGCTTGTCAGTGGGCGTTCACCTTGTTTGCAGACACACACGTTGTACAATATAAGTAATGTGATGGCAAAATTAGAAATGCAATGAAAAATAATAAGGTATACCATCTTTAACTGCATATATTGTGGCTATATAGGCTCCATTTTTAACAAAGGGAGACTCTCGGTCTAAGCTCTTTGATGTTTTTATGTTTCCTGTCTCTGGGTCCACTGTAAGGCAATCAGCTGGATCCTCTCCTTTTATGTATCTGAAACAAAAGGCTGACATTTTCTTATTCACTCTTGCAGAATGTTGTTTTCTTGACGGGCTGACCTGTAGTGCCTTCAGTACTTACTTTATTTTGTTTCCACCGATGTCAGGATCTCTAGCAGAAAATGTCTCTAAATATTGGCCCGCCTCAACATTTTCAAGCACAGAAACTTGTTTCTTAGGTCGGTCAAAGACCGGAGGCTCACTGACGTCCTCCACGTTTACTGTCATTTTATAGCTGGATGTGTCAGCTCCATCCCTTCTTATCTGCGTGCCACTAAAAATGATCTCATTTCCTGCTTGTATTGTCCAAAGACCAACAGAGTTGCGATTCTTCACTTTGCATGCATAGTAGGGGATCTCATTTTCTACAGTGATAGTGATGTTCTTCACAGGATCATCCTCAAAGTCAAGATGCTGTTATAAAGAAGAAAAAGAAGAAGGCTCAAGTATTCCAGATGATTGAGTGACAAGGAGTCAGCAACAGCTTGTAGGTCTTCTTCAAGATATTTACTAAAAAGTTATAAATATTGTTTTACATGTTTAAAAAATTACATCAGACTTTATGCATCTTTAAAAGTATCAGGGTAAAGGTGGAGGGTGATCTGTCCATAGCACTTTTGGTAACAACAGAAAAAAAATACCTTTTCCACATACAATAGACCTTCATTTGTCTCAGGATCAGTGGTGATTCTGAAATTGTTGTTTTTGTCTCTGTGGATTTTATATTTTGCCTTCCAGGCCCTTGTTCCTCTGGTGTCGTTATCTGCAACTTGTAGACGAGAAACAAAAACATTTTCCAGTCCTTCTTTCACTCGTTCTGGGGCCTAGGACACAAAAATGTTGAAGATTATGTAATAAATGTGTTTAAAAGTTACAGGTATTTTGCATTCTGAAATTACTAGATGCTCACTTTTTGTTTTATGAACTCAGGAAGGTGGTTATTTCCATCCTCTATGTTTATTATGACGGTGCAGGAGCTGGACAGTGGTTTTGGCTTTCCGTCGTCTGTGGCCATCACAATAAGGATGTATTTGTCAGCTTTCTGGTGGGATAAATAGCACACTTAGTTTTAGGATGTCTGAAGTTTCTTAGGCTTTTCTATGACAAAATTAAATCAGTTCTTTTAGAACAAACTGTTATCCAGTTTTATAGAAGTTTACTAAACTAAACTAAAGCGGTTTGATATTTTAGTAGGTTGACACATTAAATAGCACTAAAAATTTGACTTTTTCTTAATAGCTAGCAATGAGTCTTGATGTAAATCTTTTTAAATTAACACATTTTTGTGTTTTCTAAGGTCAGTTGTCTTTGGTGGCCGTCTTAAATTGGGTTGACTCCAAAAGTTAATCCGTTGTAGATAACACAATGATTGCTTTCTGAAAATTTCATAAAAACCCATTCTGTGGTTCATGAGATATTATGCCAACGCTACAAACACACAGACGTGGGCAAAAAACCTTATAGCTTCACCTTCACCAGCGAGCAATAAAAACCCTTTGAGAGTTATGAAATCTGTCTGAAAATTTGACTTTCAAACTTAAAATATTGGAAATTCCTACCAAATGTCTACAGTCTTCTGCTAATGATAACAGCTGTATTTGAAACATAAACTAAAATTGTTTGAACTTAAGGTTTTGTTCTATTTTGTTATGATTCCATCGAACTATAAGAGCTCTCACCTGATAGTTTAGACATCCTTTGAAAGAAATTCTTCCAAAATCAGTCGGCACGTTCCTTATGAAAAATTCCAAGTCATGTGGTGTAGGAGTGACCGAGTGTATACTGAAGGTAAACTTCCTATTCTTCTCACTGCTGTCATGGTCTGTTGCTTTAACAGTAATCAGGTCAGTGCCTGCCAAATATTACAAGGGAAGAGGTGTTTTATTTTACTTTTAGACACTGTGAAATAAAATTAATTTCATTAGGGTAATTGTTTAAGATGAGACTCTTACCTTGTAATGTCGACTCTTCTATGGTAATATTATACTTTTGATGTTCAAACAGTGGAGGGTTGTCATTTATGTCAACAATAAAAATGTGGAGGCCCAGTTGTGACACTTTTTTATGTGTTTTTTTATCATGTGCCATAAAGGTCAGCTGAGGTGAAATACAAAATCGGGTATATTGTAAAACTGTCAAAAAAATAAACTTTCAAGAAAATCATTGCTCAAATGTTTTTTTTTTGTTTGTTTTTTTTCCTCTTACCTTCAAAGTGTCATATTTCTCACAGTCCACAGGACCCAGGGCATGAACATCTCCTGTGCTTTTGTTGACTTCTATCAAGTCTCGAGGTTCCTTGTCAATGCCTTGACCATGTATTTGAAAAATACTTTCGGTTTCATCAACATTTATCTGGAACACCATCAGCAAATTTTTGCATCAGTCCTTCATTTGAAAATATGTACTGTTTATAACAGTGAATTGTGGCTCGGTACATTGATACTCACTTTGCCCAGGAGAAATGGAAATGGTCCACTGTAGTCTTCTTCAAAAAGTAAGGTTTCTATGATCCAGGCCCTTTTTTGCCGCAGCAAAATTTCTGATGAACTCTGAACTCCTAGACACTACCATATTACATGACCTTATATTACTTACTTTGGCTGTGTGAATAATGCATGTGAGGGTATAAATATTGTGCACCAAACAGTAAAAACAAAATGGACATAATCGAACATTCATGACTATTTCTTTTGTGAAGTTAACAGTACAGGGAATGAATGAAGTCTGCACACTTATTCCTCAACACAGGACTGAATCTTTGTCAGGTCAAACCAAGACCCAATTAGGATCTAGTTAGGATCAAAACGTTAAATAAACCAAGCCCAGCACGTTTATGTGATGCGTGGGTAACTACCTCTCCTCGAGTTAACAGTACAAAAAACACTGAATTAGAAACCGAAACAGAACTACCTAAAACAGGATAATTAACCAGATGATTTCAGTGAGGTGGATGAATCAGTAAATATACTGTTTTAGTTAAAATAATGCATTATTTTATCTTCCTTGATGATGCCTTTATTTTTAGAGGGAAAACTGATTAAAAAAAACCCCACAACGTAGTAAAAGTCAGAACTATGTAATCCGTCCTGAATGTTTTAAAAAACTAAACTTTACATCAGAAAGATGGTCAAGATAAGTTCTTACCAGTATCATAAGAAGCCCGAAAAGTTCTGTCTCCATATTAGATCCAAAATGATTTTATGCGTTGGGTCTCATTTCCACACAAACACTTCCTCAAATGAGTTGAATGGAAGTCTAGCTGTATATCAGTGTGAACTTCAGTAGCAAGGCACATTGAGTGGGAGGGACTCCATGCCTGACAGATTTACCAGATTTAGTTTGTCATCTTCAGAGTAATCCAAAGCTCCAGATTACTTTTAACATGACAACCAAACACAATAGAATGTATTTTGGTTCATATTTTATTTTATTTTACTCAACTAAATGAGGATTTAGTTTAAATATTTTCTGAGTCGTATTGTTTATCACTAACCTATGTTGGCGTAGTTGGGATATTTATACTGGCAGCCACAGTTCCCAGGAAAAAAGGTGTGAACCATAAAACCCCAACAGAAACCTGATTTATTGCAAAACCTATGGGAAGGTGCTTTGGCTGAAAAGACCTAGTTAATACTAGTTATTTGTTGAAGGAGAATATATGTACGTTCTGTTGCAATGGCGCTGGTGAAGCAGCAGTCATTACATGCAGCTCTGTTTGAATGTCTCAATTTTTTAAATGTTTTTATAGTCTTGTTTTTGTTTGTTTGTTTTTTCTTTAGACAGTGTATTGCTTTATTACAGGTCAAGTATTTATAAATAAAAGTGGGAGTCAAGTAAGTAAAGTGAAAGTAATAAAGCCAGCTACTGTTTACTCTCAAAAAGGACTGCTGGAGCTATCACAGTTTTTCCTAGAATTGCTGGTATAAGACATGACATCCGGAGCAACTTCAGGTCAGAAGGGAACTAGACCTGCTTAAACAGGGCAATGCAGCTGGACCCAATGGTATGAGCCCAAAACTACTTAAGATTCATTTGAAAATGAATTAATTGGTGATGAATCTAAATTCAGTTCAGGGCCAATAAAGAGCAACTGTTAACATTTCATTTACCTCATGATGATGCTTTGTGTTTTTGAGAGGATTTTATGAATTATACATGACACATTTTTCAATGTGGAAAGCTTCCCTATCAGTTGTGACTGCAGTTGTTTTACTGGGGTTAGGCGCTTTAGCAGTGTCAGAAAAGCCAACCATTTCCGCCTCTTACCATTTTACATGACTGTGCTTGTTCCAGTTGGCCAACAGCAACGGATGGCTTTCTAACCCACTCCCCATAGCCTTGATAAAATCACTTCTCAAGAAAAAGATGTGAAACTAAACCTTGCATGGACATGTGTCCATAAATGGGAAACCAGCAAGTTTGTTTTTAAAAGAAAAAAAAAAAAAAAGAGTACTGATGTTTTTGCGTAGATACAAATTACCAACAGGATTCAGAGATCATCTACTGTAAAACTTGTACAAATATTTTGAATCTAACTTTACTATAAATGCAAAGCAATTTTTCTCATTCATTGTCATGATTTATGTTAAACTTCTTGTTGCTACAATTGCTGTGTTTTTTAAACTACTCTGAGCTACATTTAGGTAGAGTTTTGTTGTTTAAGTTTGTTTATGTGCTTTTCCTTTCATGGATTCCCTACACCCACTTGAGCCTTAAGTGTTTTTAGAAATCGGAGGTTTTTTTATTTATATCCCATGCTGCAAAAAAAAGTTAATCTAAATATAAATTATGTAGAATATGTTTTTGTGCAGAAGACAGGTTTGGACTTGCATTTTACTTTCTGCATCTGGTTTTGGGTATTTTGAGTTATATTTTGATCTTCTGTGTTTGATTTACATGTTTTTATTTTTTATGTGTGTTCTTGTGATCCTTATGTTTTAGGTTTGTTCCTTGTGTTCCTTTAATATGTATGTATGTATAGTTTTGCAAGGCTGGCACAGTGGTGAAGTGGGTAGAGCTGCTGCCTCCCAGCAAGAAGGTTACAGGATCTCATCCCGGCCTGGGGCCTTTCTGGGTGGAGTTTACATGTTCTCCCTGTGCACACGTGGGTTTACTCCG
>JAOXNZ010000210.1:11486300-11496782 GCA_028566095.1 Kryptolebias brasiliensis
TGCTAAGGATTACAAAAACAATGCAATGCAACTAAAATTAAGGTTGCAGCACCATCTTGTGGATCTAGACCAGCAGTGCGTTAACTCAACCCATAACCAGAGCAATGCAGCTCCACTAATGCTGCCACAAAACACAAGTCTTTAAGAAAGGTCGAATGAGGCTGAAAACAGTATTATTACAGCTATAATCACTCACTCTGGATGGCCCGTCGTGGCTTCTACGAGACTCTCTTTGTTGCCGCAAGCTTGTGTACATGTTAGAGGAATACTGTTGGCATATATACAGTCAGGGTAAATCACAGTGTAGAAGCACAGAGTACAAAAAGCCCTACTGTCTGAGAGGTCTGCATCTACCACATATTAATTTACTGTTCGAGGCAAAAACTATGCAATACTTTTTCTTTCAGTGTTACTTTTCCTTTTCCAGACTCTGATTTAAAAGCGTATTTAAAACAGGTTACTCACATTGTTGTGTATGGAGTTGTAAATATTCACATTTTGCATCGTCTCCGGTACTGTCTCAGTTTTCTAGTTGAGCAAAACAGAATAATAAATAATTCTGTCAAAATCATGTTATTTAAACAAGACTGAACAGGCTTGACATAGCAAATGAAACTTATAAAAAACATATAGGATGCTTCTTGAATCACGCGCTGTTATTATATGCAACTACAGGCTTATTGCGGCATAAATTAAATAGTATTATCCCATTTTCCTTTTCTATGTACAGATTTAACACACCCTTTTGTCTTACATTTAAAGACTACTCTTGCAATTCATGTGCAAGAGTAGTAGTTCATGTGATAAATGTGTAAACGGTGGGACAAAACACCTCTTTTTGTCTTCTTTTTGTTATGCCATGCTACTCCTAAACTTCATTCTATAAGCCACCCGTTACGTGATCCTATGCAAATGCTACTATTTTTTTTATTCCTTCCTTTCTATGTTTTGTTTACATCAACCAGCGCCCACACAGCAGACGTCTGTCATGTGGGTAGCCATAGAAAATAATAGCTGTCATTCATTAGCTCTTAACATCATCAAACACATTGTGCAAATTGCAGAACATTTTCTGCAAGATTTCTTCACAAATGTTTAACAGTCCTGCCTTTGAAACGCAGTTAGTGTGCTCTCTTTGAAATGACAAATGTTGTGAAACTGCATTTTAGGAAAAGACAAATGAGCATAAAAATCGCAGCGCGTACCTGCATGAAGCCCTGCTTGAGGCCATTTGTCACATTTACACTGCTCGTTGGTGACAGGGGAATGGGTTCAGACTGGCAGAGAGAGAACAAAAAGTTATGCTTGGTATAGGATTGTCTTACTAATTTGCGCAGTCATATCACAAGTAACATACCGAGCAAGCAGTGCCTCCTCCTTCATAGTTGTACTTGATAAGTGTCTGGTTGCCTTCATCGCTCTCTACATATTTATATGTTTTCCTTCCCTTCCAGCACCCGAAAGCAAGCAAAAGTACTGCAGACGCATCAAAATACAACAGAGAAATAGTTCACATGTTGTAATTAACATAAACTTGACTTAATTTGCCTTTTTAACGTAGATTAAATTTATTAACCTTTAAAGCTTTATTATAGAATATTTTGTCACTACACTAGATATATATTTTTGACATTTAAATTAAGTGAATACATTTTTGGGTGTTTGCTGGAACTGCAATCACATGCATGCGATTGAAATGTCCTCTTATTCAGTAACAGAATTATTGTACATATAGAGGGAAAATGTGCAAAATTTTCCGATTTCTTAACCTAGTTCTAGTGATACCGTTTTTTGCTTTTTGCCCAAAGATCTAAGTGTGTTCAACAATCCTCATACTCACACAAAAATAGAAGCAATGCAGCAATGATGAGTCCAATGGCCGCGTCAGAGAAATTAGTTGAGAGTGGGAATTTATGACTGCAAACATCCCCTTTATCACAGTCACACAAAACCACGTCCAGAGTCTCAAGTCCAATCAGGTTCTGTTTATCTTCAATCACCAGCGGCACAGAGTAGTTACCATAGGGAAGTGTTGTCCGGCTAACAAGACCACATTCTTCACCTGTTTAACATATAAAGAGAAGTGTCTAGTGGCTCTTCAACTGGATTTTTTAAATCAATAATAATTTAAAGATGCGGAGTTGTGGACCAACCGTAGGCAGGTTCTAATTTCCAGAGCTTCATCAGAGTTTCATCATTCTTCAAGTTAAAGCTGAAGGGCCCACTGAAGGGGTCGCCATCAGCGTCCTTAACAGGCACCATGATCTTGTCAACTTTGTTCCCACACATGATCCTAGTCTTGTTGATCAGTTTAGGAGTGTTGTCATTGATGTCCCTGAGGTGGATCTTGACAGTGCATGTACTTGTGGCAGGAGGTGCCCCTTGGAAGCCACAGCAGGAGGACAAATCATTCAGTTCAAGTCATTTAATAAAATATTTATAAACTATAGAAACATATATTTATTTATTTGTATAAATTATTATAAATATGTGTGAAGCCATCTCATACCATTATCAATTGCTTTAATAACAACTCTGTAAATATTGTTTTCATCAACATAGGGTGACTCTCGATCCATCCTTTTGACTGTTTTGATTTCTCCTGTTTTTTCATCAATAGACATCCAGTCAGCTGGATCCTCTACCAGGACAAACCTGGTCACAATTGAGCAAATCAGAAAATTAGACAGTTAGAAAGTCATATAATCAGGTTAAAAAAAAGGTTAAAACAAGTAAATGACACAAAATGCTCTAGCAAAAATATTTAAACTAAAAACAAGTGTATTAGTACTTAACAAAGCAGATGTTATATTGAAGATTATTCACACTTATGTGTGTCAGCAGTCTGAGTCTGTACACCTCCGAATAGACTGAAAACCTTGTCATTTTGTTTAACTTCATTTCAAATGCTTTTTTAAAGACACTATGTATATAAAATGCAAGCTTTTGCCCCATTTTGCCACAAAGTATCTATAAAAAATGAATTTAACCCTTTAACTTGCATTTTAACCACGCGGTTGACTTTTTTTGTCACCATTTTGCTGTATTTAAAACTATGAAAACCTATCTTTGGCTGTTTATCCTCATTCACCTCAATGAATAGTGTATATAACACTGATTATAGCCACTGGGTGTTGCTGGGTTGAGTTGCCAGTTTATAGATGTAAACAACTTGGCTCAAGTTGCTAGTTTTTCATTTTGTTTTCTAACCATTGCTACTCATTCAGTTTGGAATCTGCAGACATAACATACAACAAAATGTTTGTCTCCTTGTCAGGATTCACGATGTGTAAATATCTAAGCTGTGGCTTTTAAATTTTTGGTCTGAAGCCACCCATGCAGATCTGCATAGTAGATTAGCACTACTTATTTGAATGGTGAGCACTACTTTTGAACCAACGTTAACAGGTCCAAAAAATATACAGTATATTGTACAACTTTGATATTTATATTGTATAGGTTCAGCATCTCACTCACTCACACACACACACACACGCACACAAAGCCAGCTAGATGGGTACATTTTTGTAACTCGTGAACATTTATAAAGAGGTGTACTTTTGTTGTATTTGCTGCGGTAATGTTATATTAACTGTAATGTTGGGTTCTTCTTATCTTTCAGGCATAATGGATTGTAGAAGACACACAACTGTTGCCCATGTGCCTGCAGGCCCATGTGAGTCTAAGGTTCAGTATCAGTGATCCTGAGGATCCTGAGGGGATCACAAGTGCTTAAGTGGAAATATGAAGCCCATTTACAGAGACAATAACACAATTTTACCAACAAATAATTGTTTTTTGCAACTGTATTTCTTAGTGTGAATGTCAAAGGGCTAATTTGGACCTACATTTGATTCACCTTCTGGTGGGCCCATGCTCCACCCCTAGTAAAGGTTTTATTTACGTTTAAAAAAAGACTGTTTTTCTTTCTTTCTTGTTCAGCAGACATGCAATATGTAGAGACCATACCTGATCTCGGGGGAGTCAATATCATGAACTTTTGGCTTGTACAGCACTTGGCCTGGGTCCATTTCCTCCATCTGATACACATCATCTGTATACTTTTCAAACACTGGTGCATCATTGGTGTCATTCATTTTTACTGTGACATTGATTGAATCTTGAAGTGGAAGTGCCCTTGGCTCAGTAATTAACTTGTTCTCTTTACAAATAGTTAATGGTTCAATGTTTTCAACGCCAATTTTCAGGTTCATCAAAGTGTCTTTGTCAAAATTGACCTCCTGTAGAAAACAAACAAGTTGAAATCAGTACAAATGCAACTGCTGTTTAGAGAGTTTTATAATTAAAGATTGTTGGACTTAACTTGCATTGAATGAATATTTTCTGTCAGATGGATAGTAGTAGTTACCTTGACAACACTCACAATGCCCTCATTTGTTTTTGGGTCAGTTTTAATGTCATAGATTCCGTCCTCATTGCCACTGATGAAGAAGTACTTGGCACGCCAGCCATCAGTGTTAGGAGTGTCTTTGTCCTCCACCTCAATTCTCAAAAGATCATCATGTTTTGTCATTTCCAAAGCTTCAGCTTGATACTAAAAGGCAGAAAAGTTGCATACGTGAGCATAATTTTACTATCACAAATGAAAAATTATAATTTTATACCAATACTTGCCTTCCTCTTCTTGAATGTTGGCAGATGACTGTTTGTGTCAATAACATTGAGTGTAATAACAGTACTGCTGAACATGGGTGGCTTTCCTTTATCGCTTGCTTTAACTGTTATTATATACTGCTTTGCCATCTGAAACGTAAAAAGATTATTCTTCAGGTACAGTGGAACTTTGACATGGAGTCTGCATGTCCATCAACCTTGTATTAATTTAATTAGTTTTGTTAAAATCAGTTAAGGAGTCTTACACTGTAATCAAAACATCCTTTGAATCTGAGTCGGGCCATTCTGTCATCAATCTGATGTGCCTCAATGACGGGAAGTGCTGGGGTTTGTTTATCCACAGTGATCACAACCGTTGAATTAGGGGTGTTTTCCTGATCATCGTCTTTGGCCTCAACATATGCATCCAGGTACCCTTTCAGAAGGTGAACAAAGGAAACCAGGAAAAGGAAAACAGGAGAAGTGTGTGACTGTAGGCAGCAGGTTCAAAGACTATGTCCAGGTTTGATTATTTTCTTGAATCATGGATTCAATTTAAAGATGTCATAGGAATTTTAAAACCTTTCAAAATCCAAATTCACTGTAAAAAAGCTTTTGTTTCTTAAATATTTGACACTCGATGACAGTACACAGAAAGTCTGCATACCATTGAAATATTTACAATACTGTATACTTACCCTCCTTCATATTTTCTTTCACAGAGGCTAAGTTCTTTAAATTGACAAATTTAGGTGCGTTGTCGTTTATGTCCTTTATATCAACATCGAAAGCTAGTTCCTTGTCGAGTCCTTGGTTGGTCTTTAGGTTCAAGACATCAAATTTGATCTGTGGATTAAAGTACTCAGGTAAAACATTTTTCAGTGACTACATAGTGTATCGTATATTAATTATCAGAATTTTGGATAATCCCATGCTGGCTCACGTGATAGGTTGACTTTGTCTCCCTGTCAATGGGTGTGTGCACAAACACATCTCCAGATTTTTCACCAATAGTGAACAATCCCTCATCTACACCGTCTCCACTTATAATAAATTTATATTCTTCCCCTTCAGTCTTGTCATTATACATCTAAAAGAGACACACGTATATATAACTGACATGTGAGTATTTAACAAAGATAAAATAGAGAGCTGCCACACACTGAGTGGTTATTGTATGTTAAAGATGGCTACTTTACCGTAGAAATCTTGTACGGGTATGGCACATCCATTTCCTCCTCCAAGTCAATTGTAGACAGGACCCATCTTCTTTTAGAGCGTAACAAGAGATCCTAACATAGTCCAAATATATACCAAACAATTGCCTAAATTTCACTTTAGAGGAAAATGGAAGAAAGTTATCTTATGATTAAAACAAAACATTTACCCGTTCATCGCGACTCTTTCCCAGGGCTGCTACTGCAACCTACATGCAACAGAAAAACCAGACAGTGAAGTGCATGTAAGGTAGCATGTACTGTAACACCTAATTCAGTGCTCCTTGATACAGATTTTCCTTTATCAGGTATAATATACTGCAGTTGTGTTTTTGTTCACACGTCTGTCTGAGTTTCCCACAATTTCTTCTAGTTAGTGTGATATGATATTTCAAATTCATGTGGCTCATAAATCTGTTTATTTTTATGAAATCAAGCAAATCACAATGTGCCGCTGGTTCAGGAGCGAGCTCACAAACTGCCAGGTCACCGTGCATTCACAGAACAAATAAGCTTTAACATTTTCAAATATATGAGCAGCTACAATATTTCGATCTGCAAGTTTTTTGACTGATTGAAAAGATACTCAATTTATCCAATTTTTTTTATTCAGCTTTGTGAGCAGGTGTTAGAAAGAGGATATAGTAAAAAAAAATCTGAATCAGAAAAACTCAATACACAATAGAATTTTAGAAGCAAAAAGACTTACACTGATTCAAAACTAAACAAGATTATAACATGATCCTGAGTTTTTTGTCGTTTTGTTGTATTCAGTCTATTTTGTCTCATTATTCCCTGTCTTTTATTTAGTAAATCTCTTGTTGTTTTCCAGGTTTTCCCCGCGTCATCCTCCATTTTATTCCCTCAATGAGTCACGCTCCTCATCTTTCACCTGTCTCTTATTAATCAGACCAGCAGCATTCACTCTCATGTTTAGTCATCTTTGTGCTTTATTTACTGCCTTTTCAGCTGTTTATTTTTTGTTTCCAAGTTTGTTTTCTAACCCTCGTCTTTTAGTCTGCATTCCTGGATCCATCCGAAACCACGTCATGACTGATTAGTAAACAATAAAAGTTGTAGTACCGATGATTAGTTAATTTAAAAACTTTTCACTCAACAGGGTAGCACGTGAGGCTATGCTTAAGTTTTACAAATACTTTTTGCTTTTTTAACATTGTCTTTACAGTTATGCAAAGATTACAGAATATATAGGAAGAAGATTTAACAAAATCGCCAACAAATGCTTTAATTTCTTAGGTAAAAGGAGAATTATGTTATACAACATTTTGAACAGGAGCTAAAGCTGTTAATTTAAATTAATAGTTTAAATTATTTCAATTTAAAAAGAAATACTGAGCCGACCTACATTGAGGAGGTTTAATATTTACGCTTAAAAAATATTTTACTTCTTAATTAAAACTGGCAATAAATACTGTATATGAAAGGAAATAAAACAGGAACATTTTACGAGGGTCTTAAGACTGGGGGACATGTTAGAATGTCCCCAAGTGAAACATGAAACAGATTATGAAGTTTAAGGCAGTTATCTAAATTGTCAGAACATCAATATGCAGAAAAACATAGAATTTATTTAAAATTTTTATTTTCCACTTTTGTCTTTTTTATGGCTTCTGCCTTGTTTGGAATCAAAGACTAAAATCAATTTACTTCTGTCTTTAAAAATGAAACTAAAGCTGTCATTCAAATTAAGTTTTCCATTTAAAATCTGAATACAACTTTTCGTGTAAGAGGGTTTGACAAAAGAAGCCACAGTTCGGAAAAATTTTCGAAGTGCTCGACTAGTTACAGTCGCTGTGGTCCCACCACTGATAGCACAATGCCGAGCTGCACCTTGAAACCACGGACTGAGGTGGTTCTTTTGGTTTGTCACACTGAAGAAGTGAAGGCGACAAACAAGGAAGTCTTTTTTCGCTTTAGGTGTCAGATTAGAAAGGGTCGTTTTCTTAAATCTTTGTTTTAAAAAAGGGAGTTCACAAAAATTCAAAGCAGTGAAACCACCTCATTAACGCTGACACACCTGCTTCCTTCTCTGCCTGAGGCTAGGCTAGTTGTCAAAGGGATAATTAAGAAGTGCCTTTGTAATTAAATTAAATATCTGCAAACATAGGGTCTTATCACTTGAGTAGTAAATTATTAAAAAAATTATTTAGATATAATCACAAAGGGGTGGTATGCCAATGACTAAAGAGCTTGGGATTCCTACGTTGTAATTATGTTCAAAACAGGAAGACATATGTTTTACAAGTCTATTGCAGAAACTGTTTCAGATGCATGCCTTGTTAAAAGTTAAAAGGTTTTTTAAATGTATATTGTGGACAGGAAATATAGAATCCTACTCCAGGTGTCAGGTGTCAAGGTGACAATTAGGAAATGCCTTTGTCTGGGATTATTTTTGCTCAGTTGGAACCACTTCCCTTAACAGTCAAGAGAAACTTCTGAAAACACAAGGCCTTCCTAGGCAATATCGAAAACTACCAGGCAAATATTTAAATAATACCACAGAGCGATAGTATAAAGATAAGTGAAGAGCTTGAGATTCTGAAGCCCCAGCTAATTTCACAAGAAGACATACGTTTTAATTCAGAAACTATTAAATACGCATGCTTCTTGTAAAGGTGAAACTGTTTGTTTTGGTACTGTAAAGTCCCCCAGTCCTCAACCTCTATTTACTTAATAAGAAGCACAGAACTAGTTTTACGTTTGCCTTTGCACAAACAACATGGAAGGAATGAAAATTACAATGAAATATATTTATATATATTATGCCTACCAGCAGAAGCAGGAAAAGTCTTGTCATCGTGGCCCTTACTGCTTGGTATCCACTACAGGAACACTGACGGAGCCAGAGACAGTTTCGCTAAGAGCTCAGAGAGGCCAAGCCCACAATGCCAGGAGGTGACTGATTGGCTGACTGGGTAAGAAACAACGAGTTATTTGTTCATACGTAAGAGAGGTGGAGTTACAGATAATATTTCATCTAAGACAGGACCAGTTGATGTTGTGCTATAATTATGCTTTATTATGTATTTTTAAGTTTACTTTGTGAGAGTGAACCTTTGCTGACTGAACATGCTTGGCTCGGCTCAGGTGTTCACCCTCAGGGTCTGTAGCTCAGGTTACCATGTCTTTATGTCAAGGTTACATCACAGGCATGAAGCTAAAATTCAAAAATTCTTTAGCCATTCAATAAAATTGCAGACATTATTTTCTAAGCTAACTATTGAACTACACACTCTTTTCACAAAGTCACCTGTCTGCCACCTGCATATAGCACATTGTGTTCCTTTTTTATGTACTCGTCCCTAAACCAGAAGTTTGCGGTTTGCAGTTCTGGAGCTGGCTCTTCTGCAGAGTATTGGCAACAGGAACGACTGGTTTGAGCCATTCTCATATCATTTTATAAGTGCACAGAATTTCTGTAACACAACCACGTTAAACAGAAAGTGAGGAGCAATTAGGTTAGGCTGGGTCTGTATGCTATGTTTTGTGAAAGTTATTGACAACAGACATGCGTCTTTCAGCACTGGGACTAAATAAAACTGCCAAGTTTTTACTAGAATGTTTTAGGACCAGTTTGACTGTTGAGTTAGTCGTTTGCCATTTTATCTTTTCAGCTTCCTCGTTCACAGTGCAGTTTGTCTTAAAAATTCCCTCAGAAAATGAACTTTTGTTAATATACTTGAGGCTTATTTTTAAGTGGAAAAGTTAGAAAGTGAAGTTTTACACACTTTTCATGGATTACAAGGTTGAGATGCATAAAAAAAACATGGTATGTAACTTTTAAAATTATCAGAATATTAGAAATCAAGGCCTGCTCCTATTAGAAACAGGTAAAGTAAATAAAGAAATTTTCTGAGACGAGTCCCAATTAAATAACCAGCAAACTAATGTTTATATTAAGTCCAAAAAAAGGTTAAAAATCAACTGGACTTGTATTCTGTAGCTGAAGACGTTTCGCTTCTCATTCGAGGAGCTTTCCCAATTAAAAAAGCAGAGAGTGTGGAGTTCAAGCTTTTAAAGCTACAACGTTGTGTAAGATGGATGAAGGTGTTAATTGGAGTGAAACTGACTGGGTATCAGGCTTAATGCTCCGTTATAGGTTTTTGAAAGCTGAAATCTGAGACCACCTCTTCTGTTTAAAGTTGGTTTTTCCAATCTTTCCAGGTCAGGCTGTAAATATATATTTTATTTATTTTAAAAGTGGGCTTTATATATATATATATATGATGTTATCTTTATTTTAAAGCTCAAGTGGGTTTTGTACCTCATAATTAGGATATCCAAACTATTGTGTTTATGTACTAATGATAATGGTCATAGCTGTTTTACTAAAAGCACCACTAATTAATATTGTTTGGCTCAGTGTGCACTAGAAATCTTTTCACAGAACTATAAAGTTGTCATGTTGTACTGTTTTAAACAGTAGGTATAAAGTAGACCAAATTACCAGTTAAGGTATAATCAGCTCCTCCCTGGGCTGCCACCTTACCGTGGTGGAGGGGTTTGAGTGTCCCAATGATCCAGGAGCTGTCAGGGGCTTCATGCCCCTAGTCGGGTCACCCAAGGCAGACAGGTCCTAGGTGAGGGGCCAGACAAAGTGCAGCCCAAAAACCCCTTATGAAGAAAAAGA
>JAOXNZ010000210.1:11515528-11527217 GCA_028566095.1 Kryptolebias brasiliensis
GGCTGTTCCAGTCTAACCACTAATGTCACAGAAAAGTCATCCTAGATCATGGAAGGAGGGAGAAAAGTAAAATTAGATCGGATTTAGGGCTTCATTTTTTCACTGCAGTCAGTATGAACTTGGAGAATTTTATCAAATGAAGATGCGTTTTTTGTCTTTATTCCTTATGTGCTTTACCATTCATCAGAGGAAATCTGATTTTTAAGTCAATGTGGACATCTATTGGTGAAGATTGTGAATTACATTTCAGGAGCTGTTTTGCCACCTTCTGTGCAATTTCCTGCAAAAATCTCTTTGATGCAACTTAGAAAGGATTTTGCCACTCCCATTTGTGAAATTTAGTCCATTCTACTCTTTTATCCCTCAGATAAATTCACTTTTTTGACCAACAGCCGATCGATTAGAGAGGGATTTCATTTAGAGACATACTGAAAGAAAATTTTGATCACATATTAAATAAGAATTTCAGGTTTGTAATTGTCCCAGGTTTAATTCATTCAGGTGAAGAAAAGGGGATTTCCAGCGACTCTTCCTGGTGTAGTGTGTGTGTGTGTGTGAAGGTGTGAGGGTGTGTGTGTGTGTGTGTGTTATGCCCGTTGCTCTTTCAGTTTTATCAGCCCTGGCTTCCTTTGTGAAACTGTGTTGTCTCAGTTTTCTGCAGCGTAGCCTCTGATGTGGTTTGTGAGTCATACTGTGGTAAATATACACATGAACACGGACAGAATCACAAGCGCATGTATTCACTCACGCACGCACGCACGCATGCACCCCCCTCCACACACACACACACACACACACACACACAAACAGTATTCCTGGTCAGTAGTTAGTACTCCTTTTGCATTCGTTTTAATTTTTTGCTGAGGCTTTAAGGCTTGAAGAATGCTGACACAGACTGCTGGATTTTCCCAGATGAACAACACAAAACTGAGCCTGAGAGACAGAAGTTCACATCTTCACAGCTGCACCAGACAGTACAGTCAGAGCCCTCAAAGTTTATTTAAAATATGGCATTGTGTTGCATGGGGATATTCTGGGGGTCACCATGGCAACAGACAACCAAGTGCCATGTGCTCGAACGTGCACACCTGCCTGCAAGTGTTCCAGCTTGTGCCTCCGAGCTTCCCTGTTAGACACTATCTACACAGCAAATCTGGCAGGATGGAGAGGCAACGGTGCCTTTTTATTTTTATTTTTTTCCTCTTCAGAGAAAAGCAGCTCACGGCTTCGTCAAGGTGTTAATGAGCTATTGTGAGACTAAAAAGTTGTCAGGATTGTGTGCGAGTTGTGTGAAACAGATTTTTGCCTTTGCATATTTCTTACGGAGTGCAATATAGTGCATGGAAGCTCATTTGGAAGCAGCAGTTTGTAATAAAAACACTTTACTCTCTGTTTGTCCTTTCCAGCAGGGGATCTAAAAGCTACACCTCTCTGTTGCCATTAAAACCTTCTGATGGTTGTGAGCTCATTGTTGTTCAAACATCAATCATGTGTTTTAAACTGCTTTGGTGATGTTCTGCCCAATAACATAAAGTGAAAAAGTGGGGAAAATTGACTAACCTAAGCATCAAACATTAACAGTTTTTTTTTGTTTTTTTTGATTGTGTAATGCAAGTAAAGCTTTCTGTAGATCTGTGAATGTTTTGGAAATTATTTTGGGCTAACACGGCGACAGTGTGTGATGTCGGTTTTGTAAAGCACTGCCGTGTTTTTCTGTGTCTAAAGGAGAACCAGTGACTCATGTGAAGAAAACCAACAACCTGGATTGAGTGACTGACAGTATCGTTTTTACTCAGTACCACTGATATACAGCGGCAGCCACTCAGTATTTTATAATGTACATTAGTCATTGCAGGATAAATGTGTTAACTGCACCGAAAAATGTTTTGGATAATTTATGAATTCAAAAGGTGTGCAGTATTTTGTTCGTCCCTTTCATGAAAATGTCAGATTTGTTTAAATTTCATGTGGAAAAAAAGTTGCCAACGTGTCACTTTTTTTTTTTCCTTTTTTTACATGCCGCTATTATTTCTGGGTCAGATGATCTCCCGAGGCCAGTGCGTATAGGTGTTCATGTTTGAAGATGAATTGTAGTTTGCATGTATGTAACGGCAGAGCACTCATCTACATGCGTGTTCATGTGTGTGTGAATGTATAGATGAGTGTGTGCGTCGCACCACTCTGCAGATCTCTGGTCTTTGAGTTTCGACGCCCAATCTTTCAGCTTCTCTACAGCACACTGAACCCAGTGAACCTTCTGCTGTTTACACTCTCCCACTCCTCCTGCTCGCTCCGTCTCTATTTATCTCTCGCGCACACTCTTCATGCTCGTCTATTCTCCCTCCATCCCTGTTGCGTTCTCCCTGCATCTCCCTCCAGCTTCCTACAGTAACGTCTCTCACTCTCACGCACTCTTGCTCTCTTGTGTTTTCAGTCTTTTCTCTCACAAACCTTCATCCATCTCGCCTCAGAACTCTTTGTATTCGCTGCTGTAGAATTAAAACTTGTTTTAATTCAGCTGCTCAGACAAACGATCAGGGTCTCTTTTAACATTTGGGACCAGACAAAGAGTCAGACAGGCAGAGAGAGGACAGAGAGATAGAAACGGTTTGTTTGTTTGTTTGTTTGTTGTACGTGGAAAGATTACATACGCCATGGACTTGAGGATAGATTCATCTCCACTCTTAACATCTCTCCACTTCTGTCCTCCTCCTCCACATCCTCATCATCTCAGTGCCATCATCACTGTCATCATCTCTGCTCTTCCAAGAACCAACATGCAATCACTCCATCAGGTTGCATGAAGTCGAGCAGCTGCCGTGTCATCTGATGCCCACACTGAGCCCCTTCTGTCCACCAAAACTTTCTCCGTCAGCACACTGGTGGTTATGTGGCTCTGTTTTTGTGCACGTATGTGTCAGCAAGTGCATTTTTTTTTCCCCCTGTGAATGAGGATATGGGTGCTGGGCATCAGACTGGGACTGTATGGGTAGGAATGGAGGGCTCTGTGTCAGATCTTCCAGTGAATGAGAGCCAGCAATTTGAGTAGCCGGTTGATGCCACTTTAATAATGTAATCTTCGGCCTCTGGAGTTCCAGATTGCTTCACTTGAAAATTCTCTGGCGCTTTGTGGAACTGAAAAACGCTATTAATAATCCCGGCTGAGTGAGAGTGTGTGTGAGCGTGAGTTGGACGCAACTTGAAAGTCCATTGAGCTGTGTAGAGGAGGTAAGCAGAATGTGCATCGCATGGCACGCACCTCAAAAGAGCACACCTCACCGTGCCAAAGAACAGTTTGTCTCAGGGATTGTGGGTATTTGAGCATTCCTGAATGTATCCAAGGTGCAGTATGTTGTATTTGAATGTGTGAAGAGTGTGAGCTCACTACGGGATTTATGTATTTACATCTCACAAGGTTCATTTACATACAACAACCCCACTGTTTCACAGTCTCTAAGCTTCAGTCAAGTATTAAAAAGCTGCACATTGCTTGTCTCTTAATAATATTGGTGTTGAATGATGTTATCAGTTGGATTAACTGGCATTCTTCACATTGTAACCTGTTCTCTCCCCCTTGAGGCAGAACGGCTTTCTTGGCAGTATTTCTTTGGCCGTCATTGAGAGCTCCGTGCCTGGTCACAGATAAACTGTAAACAGCTAATCGGGTATCAAACCAGCAGAGAGGAAAAAGCGCCTCCTCTCTGTGTCTCATTCATTATTCACAGCCAGCAAATTAAGTTGGTACAGTGGGAGCAATCAATTATAAATGAGATAAGGTAGGAGGGAAGGAGACGGGTGGATGAAGGGGGCAGAATGAGGCCTAACTTGCATGCAGCCGTGCTTTAGCATGCCTTTGAACATCACAGTAGCACTCTGCAACCTGGAGGTGCAGAGCTCCTCGGATACTGGACTCTGAAGGCTCAGAGTTTTGTGACGAAAGACTTCACCAAACCAGTGTCTGTGCACCTTTCTCACCATACCAATAGCATTCATCTGGCAATGGCTCACAGGTTTTTGGTTCACTTGTGTGCGCATTTATGTTTTTCGGTAGCTCACTGCACTGACAGAGTCATAGCGAAACTGCATTTGGGCTTTTCACAAATGTTGAGCAACAGTCATAGCGTCCTCTCAGTAGGTTACAGCCTGCTTCAAAACCAGGAAAATTGGTCGAGATGCAGCATTTTAGAAATAACCTTTTTATATTCTTCGGTCTTTTCTGTGTTTGAGTCACACAGGCCTCCTGTTTGTCCTCTATGCTCCTTGTATCTACAGTGTAGTATATATGTTACACATACCAGACCACAGATTTTTGTTGTGATTCTAGGAATTAAAAATAACATAAGCATTGGCACAAGGATATCATTTTGGTGGTGATACTCTTGTCTATTTCACCCTTTTTTTGTAGAAATTGTTCTCTGATATCTTGAGCATGTTCTGACCAATGTTTAGCATTTATCAGTTTCAGTTTCTCACAATAAATGATTTAATCACGTTGATAATAATGTGATGAACTTGATTGCATATTAAACTTTTGGGACTTTCCTGGACAATCAAGCAACCTATCACCTCCAGTGGATGTTCATTTTCGTGTATGCCATTTAGCCATAACAGTTTCATAACTCCAACCTGTGACAATTAAACAGAAATTTATATTCATTGTGGGGGCTGTCCCGTAGATCTGTATCTGCACAAATGCAATCATGCATCATACAAATTTAAAATTGCATTGTAAAGGAGATGCCACTACTCTATGTTTTCACCACAGCTGTCCACGGTTTTGCATGCAGCTGTTTTCAAAGAGCCTCCACTGTTGTGATTGGAAAGTCTCAAGTGTGAAGCTTCTCTCTCCATCACCTCACTACTTGTTAAATGTCAGATATTAGCTCCTGGAAACCGCTCTGTTTGTGCCGTCTGTATTTGGTGTTTGTGTCCTTGTGTGTGTGTGTGTGTGTGTGTGTGGGCAGAGAGGCTGTTTGATGTGAGTCAGATCCAGACCCAGGCTGGTTTCTCTCACATGTGTGTGGGACGCATCCAGATGGCTCCGCAGGACTGCATAAATGTCACTTTGATAATGAGACAACAAGGCCCAGTTGAAGCACAGGTAGCAGAGCTGTGGAGCATGCCTTTACACGGAGAGAGCAGGAGACACGGGAATGTGAGGAAATAAGTCAAATTAAGAGGGAGGAGTTGCAAATATCGCATCTACCAATTCCAACAAAAACATAACTGGAAATGAACTGCACATTTGACTCATGCAGAAGCTATAATGTCTTTATCAACAACTTCAGCATGAAACAGTATAATTCATGCACCGACACGCGCAAAATGACAAGTTCACCTCCGTCACCCCTCCAGTCCTCAGGGGTCACCGCAGGTCGCCACGCGGTTGCCATGGGAACAGGAAACAAGAAGGAAAATTCTCCCGAGCCCCGAACAGTGACACCTTGTGCCTTCCCCGTCAGACTCGGCTGAGTTGCACATCAAGTGCGAAAACAGGAGTGAGAAGTTGTTGTTTATTTAATTTTCTTACGAGTCACAAGCGTGGCCTATCAACCCCACTCTTTTTCACACTCTCTCTTCTCTCTCTCTCTCTCTCTCTCTCTCTCTCTTTCTCCTTGCATTAAAAAAAAAAACATTTTCACACGTACCCTTGTGGGCATTTGCTCACACATACTTTCATTGTCTGCATCACTCCACCCTGCCATTCTCTCACACATATATATTCCTGCTACTTTGAACAGCAGAGCACAGGTGCAGCCTTGTCTGTGTGCGAAAATGAGACATTATTTGTTATTCCTGCTCTCCAACTGCTGTGACCCAAAGTAACTATCACACCTTCATTGTCAACCCTCCAACAGCTCAGTCAGCCTCGTAAGATTACTGCACCTGTTTGTCTGGCTCTCTCTCTCTCTATCTCTCTCACACACACAGCCTTTTTACATGGGCACACAGTGACACACACTATTCCACTGACACCGTCATGATCCAAGGCTCGTGACATGTGTGTGTTTGCATGCGTGGAGTGGATGGTGTTGCTACAGTTTCAAACACCGTCTGATGCTGGCAGCAAATTTCCTCTGAGGTGATCTGTTATAGTGACAGGGCAGCAAGTATTTTTAGCCAAAGAGAAAGGACAAATAATGAGGAAGGAAAGGCAGAGTGAGACAACAAGGGGACGAAGAGGAAGGAGACAGTGGGAGGAAAGTGAGAAAGATAAAGGAGCAATGAGAGGAACAAAATCTGGGGGTAAACCAAAACCACCTGGATGTTGCTGACTTGCTCCTCCTGTTTTTAGAGCACAGATGCATCACTTGAATACCCACCCGTGCTTCGGTGTGTCGCACGTTCAAAACGCGTGCCAGTTGGAGTGCTGCTGGAAATTCACCAGTGCTGGTTTATTACATCTCCGGTTCATATTTCATAGTTTAGCTGAACGTTTGTTTTGGAGTCTGTGGTTGTGTTTGTCTACGGCTCAGTCCAGATTACCTAAAGAACAGGAAATTTGCACAAGTTTAAGAAAGTGAAGAGGCAGAAATAAAGAAGGCTCAGCATACTGAGAACAGGACATAGATAATTAAAGGCCTAGCATTCCTTGAACGAATGCATGTCACCTGCCTCATTTCATGCGAGAGTTTTAAGCTAAGATCATCTATGATGAGGTGTAAAATTAAACTCCAGGTAAAAGGACAAAATGGTGTCAAAGATCTTGGTGTACATGAAGGGACAGAGGCCTGTGAGGAATCTGTGATATGAACCAACCCTTGAGTTGTGGAGCTCCTTATATACAGCTAAAAGGATATTGGGTGATATTTTTCTTCCACCTTGTAGGAACACAGTCAAGTTGCAAAGTTCTGAAAAAGGTGAAATGATCTTTTTTAGGAGGACCACTAGATGTGCAATACAAACAACTAGATGACTGAACCTTGGAAATCTTTCTGTAATGAATAAGTGCAGTTTTTGTTGACATCGGGAGGGAAAAAAGTTAACTTTTGAGACACCAAAGGATGAAATATTATGTAAGAGTAGGGTTCAGGTGATAGATTGCCATGTTTAAACAGAGCAACAACTAAGGACAACCATTTTTAATCACCAAATAATCCATCATCCATGAGATAATTCATGCTGGTGCAAGGAGGACTATTTTAATGGGGATTGGGATAAATGAAAACTAGTCCTATCATTTGACAGATTATTTTCTGAACTATAACAGTGTTAATTACATGTTCATCACTCTTGAGTAAATGGATAAATTAAATAAATTCATCCTTAAAATTGTTAGCTGGACAAAGTCCCACAGCAGTGACAAAGTATTTGTTCTGAGGAAGAAACAAGGAGTATTATAGTACGACCAAACTGGACAAGGACCAAAGCAGACTTCTTCTTTTTACTTCTCCTTTTTTTCTCAATGGAATTCTGATGAGAACAAGACTTTGGGTTTTTTGGTTTAGTTGGTTATCTTGCAAGCAGGCAGCTTTTGTCCTGACCTCAAAGTGGTGGGTAAAATAATTCAAAGTGAGCAGAGTGGTGGTCGGGACATTCTGGTTTTGAACACACATGCGCGCGTGCAAACACACGCGTTGAGAGGCCTCCACCTAGCACAATGTCGTCCTCTCTCTCACACACAGATACACACTTTCTCTCTGACTGGTTTGTTCCCTGAGTCAGCACTCTGCCTCAGCTCCAGTTTCTCTATCCCGCTCCGCCTCTGCCTGCAGGACACTATGAGGACGTTATTGTGCGTGCGTGTCTGTGTGTGTTGGTGTCTATATAAGCTCGTGTTTGTGTGAGTGCGAGGAAATTTGTGCATGTGTACCATTGTGAGAGAGGGCTACTGTTGCATTTACGTGGTCAGGGCCTCTCACTGTCTTATGCAATACGATATTTTTCACTTTGCGAGTAACCCTGGGTATTTCTGTCAGCTCCACCGAACTGCACCATAAAAGATGCTCCTCTCACTCTTCCAAAAAGACTATGTTAGCTAAAAGCTAACATAGTCACTCCCAGTGGGTTTTGTATGTTGCTCTGAATGTGAGTGCTGTGCGATCCTCCAGATTCTACTAGTTCTGCTAACGTGAACCTAAAATAGCAAAGCAGAGAGGTGTGAAGTAAAAAAGGAAAGGACACTTTAGTAGAGGAGTAACTGACACGGGGTGAGTCACTTTCACACACACACACACGCATGGAGTGATCATTCAAGCATACATAGGCTAAAAGAATACAGAAGAACATGTGTAACACACACACAGTTGTGAAACTGTCTTTCATTGGTTTTGTCAGTGAATCACAGGTTTATGTCTCACTGCCATGAGATGAACTATTTTATTTAGTTTGTTAACGCAACTTACTTAGGTTTTCTCCAACTTTGGCATGAAGTGTTGCCGTGAATTTATAGGTAGAGCACGTACCTTTTTTGGCTCTTTAGGCCTTCACACAGAAACAGGAGTATGGCGACATGCTAAATTTCCTTAAGACCCTCCATTTAAGGGTCAGCGGGGTCATGTTTTGGTCCTGACACACCTGCTGTGTTTTATCGAGTTGTCAGGCTGAGTTTAACGCCATGGCAGCTCCACATCAGTCTATTTGCGCTCAGCCCTTTTAGGTGCGATCACTTTTAAACATCTTGCATCATACGCACCAACTGACTTTAAATTGGTATCTCTTCATTATATCGTTTTTGTTCACAAGCTCAACTGAGATGTTACAAAATCTTCTGGCACTGTAATTAGTTTCAGTGATGACTACTGTACACATTTCTGTGTTGGTAAAGTGATTTGTCATTGCTGCCAGACTGAATCACCATCAGAAACACAGCTTTAGAATTAAAAATTCAAAGATCGAGTAGAAACGGGGTTGTTCTTTTGCATAACCTTCTTTTTTTCTTTTTTTTGAGTGTTTACTCAGCGATACGAGTAATGTTTTTTCCCACTTCTATTTACATGCATCTTTAAAGGATGTTGTAGTGTGAATGCAGAAGTGAGAATGGGAGAGAGAGAAGGAGAGGGGAAATGATACTGAAGACTTTTTTGGTGGCGCAGTGCCTTATGATCACAAGAGCAAAGGAGACATGCACGAATATGAACACATGCAGAGAGAGACACACGCGCGCACCATGTGATCTCTCGATTAATGCTGTAGTCACTCCCTCCCACTCTTCTCTGCTTGTTTGATCACAATCTCCCTCCCACTCCTGAGCTCCAGTCAAACAGAAACTTTCAGAAGATAATGCTGGCTCGACACGAAATCACCAGAGACCTTTGCTGAAATACTCAGCTCTTTATGTGCAGTGGAGATGTTCAGTTGACACAAACAAATCTCTTTGAGCATTTATATTATATATATATATATAAATATGTATATATGTCTAAAAAATGTTATTATTAAAGTTGTGTTGATAGATGATAGTTATGCAAATGTTACTAAAATCTAAAATCATTGTCTTTAACATTTACAATTAAAGACCTAGATTCCTTGAAAGATTGCCTATCACCCGCTGCTTTTTATGAGAGAATTTTAAACCGAGATCATCCCATGTTGAGTAATGATGGAGTTAAAGCCGTTTTGGTCAAATGCGCGATCTGATCTGTTACTGGTCGGAGGGAGTGACTCAGCTACTACTACATCAAATGTTAGCCTAATATCTGTAAAACTGACGGAGGTATAGCCATTTATGTGTGTGCTGAGGTTGATTAGCTGTGGCAGCCATCTTGGGTTGAGTTGACTACAAAGGTTAATCAGCTGTAGATGTCCATCCTATGATTACTTCCTGAGTCTTTCATTAAAATCCACCCAATGAGATATTTTGCTAACAGACAGAGTTGACTCCAACAGATTGTGCCAACGTTTCGGGATAGGGATGACTCTCAGCTACTGCCACACCAAATTTTAACTCCATATTTGTAGAACTTACAGAGTTATAGCTGTTTAGTGTGTTTTGCTAAAGTCGCTTAGCTGCAGCAGCCATCTTAAATTGAACTGACTCCAAATATTAATGATGTACATTCTACGATTGCTTCCTGAAATTTTCCATAAAAGATGAGGTTCATGTGATATTTTGCTAACAAGTCAGGAAAAAACAAGCACACACATGCACAGTTTTCCCCACAGACAAGAGCAAAAACATTATCGCCTTCCTTTTGCACTTCCTTAGCAGGCAATAATAAAGTTACTGTTGTTTTTAAAGTGAACAAAGCACTTCTATGTTTTGTTCATATGTATTTTTTGTCAGGGTTGCATGTTAAATTCCTCTTGTAATCAGTTTTTGGCTTCAGTAACTTTGAACATAAATGTAGGACCTAAATGTTGTGTTTCTGTACTCTATTTTGCTTTCACTTTGCTTTTTACTGTTTTATTTTAACCTTTCATTTGACTAAACTACATAAAAGAAAAACTTTGGTCCATGTCTGTTGCTTTTATTGTGCTAAAGAAATAAAACTGACATTGACATTATGACTTGCTAACTGCTGAGTCTTTCATATTGAATAATGGTAAACATTTATACATCAGCTATTCATAAATGCATTTCTTTTACATTGAAATAAAATTATTTAGTTATGAATTGTTGGCTTTCTAGACAGCTGCTTTGTATGCCTCAGAGAAACTGTGTTTTGCATGTTTTAATTTAGATTCAGTGAAGAGGTGGAACATTTTTTTTTTCCATTAGTGGAACATTTGATGCTTTAACATCTTTCAGACTTACTTAAAGTAAGTTTTGAGGAAAGGTGTGATTGTTAAAGGGTTTGTTTAAATCAAAATAGTATGCTAGAAATGTATATTATGTATATTTTAGAATGTGATGTTTTAAAGGAAGCCTGTGGTTTATATCAGGTCATATGTGCTGAGTACTGAGGCATGAAGTACAGTAAACTAAGATAGCATATGACTTACTGCTACATTACACAGGACATTCCCATACCTCTCAGTCATTTCACAATAAGATGTGTGAGTGGTCTTTTTGTGGTTTTTCATGCCTCAAAGAAAAGCACATGATTCCACAGCACACAGATCATGACCAAGTGATTAGGCTAAAAAGAGAAGTGACTTCTTTATGACTGTGATGAAAACCTCAGTGTGTCAGATTTGACCAGCTGGTGTTACACTGATTCACTGGCGTGACAATACTCTGTGATTGTGTTTAGCTCCCTCCCTACCTGCAGAGCCCGGTGAGCACACCTTTCCCATCATTCCCCTGCGGACTGTGATTGGCTGACGAGCTAAAGAGGCTGAGGTGTTGCAGCAAATAGCACGGGGCTGTGGGCTGAGCCATTCTGCAGCTCGAGGGAGGTTAATGAGTGAAGCCGCTGGGCTGTCAGCCAAGCATGAGCAGCAATGCTAAGGCTCCCACAATGAGCCTGACTGTATTACCACTGAGCTCTGTCTAATTATACACTCCCAGCAAGGCAGGGAGAGACACAGAGCGTATTAGGCAGGGGAAAGAAAAAGTTATCAGGTGTCCTGGTGTGTCAGAGAGAGGCGCACCAAGAGGGATGAGAGCAGGCTGAAGTTGTAAGAGTGAGATAAAAGGTGCGTGGCAGTTAGACGGAAGGAGAGAAGAAGGGGGTTGGAGAAATCAGGCGAGCTGAAAAGAGAAACAGAGCGCGCTCAGAGGGAGATACGTGAGAGAGAGAGAAAGAGAAAGAGAGAGAGAGAGAGAGAGAGAGAGAGAGAGAGAGAGAGAGAGAGAGAGAGAGAG
>JAOXNZ010000210.1:11527317-11539161 GCA_028566095.1 Kryptolebias brasiliensis
GAGAGAGACAGAGACAGAGAGAGAGAGAGAGAGAGAGAGAGAGAGAGAGAGAGAGAGAGAGAGAGAGAGAGAGAGAGCAAAGAGGCGTTTAGAGAGTGAGAAGGAGGAGAGGAAGGAATAGGATGAAGGGAGGGAAGGCTGAGCAGTAGAGAAAAGGAAGAGACTCTCAGTGTCAAAACTGGATATTCCTGCGTGCCAGCTGCTGCCTGATCCAATGAGAGAACTCTCAGATATGAGCTACGCAAAGGCACCCAGCAAGGTATGTGACCACAGCTCTTCCTCCTCTCAGTGTGTGTGGGTGTGTGGGTGGGTGTGTGAAGGAGAGAGGAGCACAGGTGTGTTGGCAACTTTGACTGACAGGATAAACAGAATGTGTGATTGAATGCTGAGAGAAGATTGCTTTAGGACTACTTGTAGGCACGAAGCCTTCTGAAGGAGTGAGGTCAGCTTACAATAGAGAGACAATATGCTTGAATTGTTTGAGTGTGTGAGAATGACTTTGTTGCACAGACTCTTGCAAGTTTCTGTGTGTGAGCGTGTGTGCAAATAGGCAATATCAGTGAGTGAGAGTGTGTGAGAAAGACAGAGAGGTGGAGGTTTATCTTGCAGCCTGACGGCAGATCAGGGCTTTCAGAATTAGAGCAGTGGGCTTAAATAGCCCTGGTCCAGGGATAGCCAGGGCCCCTCGAGGAGCCCGTTTAAATTAGGAAGGATGGGGATGCGATTGGCGAGGGTGGGGTTAGTCCATTTGGGGCAAAAATTTGTAGAGAGTGAGAGTGGAGGGGAGGGGGAGGAGGAGAGTAAGGTGTGCAGATGTTGGGGACAAGTCTCCGAAAGATCTCACGCCACTAAAGGCAGAATGTACGGGTGTGCAGGTGCATGGGGCATCTGTAGTCTAACTTGATATTTATCCAGAGTACGAGGACACATGAGAAAACATTTAATGAAAGAACGTCTTGATGCTGCCCTTTATTTATTTGATTAACTTTATAATTTAAAGACTTGACATTTCTCTGACTCTGAAAAAACCAAACTGTCGCCTCACAAATATCCCCCTAATTTATTGCTATTCTTAATGGAGGCACTCGACACCAGCGAGCACAATTATGATTTCTGTATGTCTATTTCTGCTCCAAGCAGCGCTGTCCTTCTGCTGCAGCAGAAAACCATATGCTGCATATAGGAGAGTTTAACAGCTCCTCACAGTCCACACGGCTTGTCAGACGTCTTTTAAACGAGACATACAACATGTGTCCCTGCTGACTTAATTCACTTAATTTCAATTATGAGGATGATCTGCTGAAGTCTACAGGAAGTCTTACGTCTCGCAGCCATTGCTTCTACTAATGCCTATTTTCAGAGCACAGCATGTTTAATTCTGACAATTTTTGTCCTGAATGTTGAGACCAAGATATCCTTAACTGTTTGGCAAAATTGAGCCAAATAGTTGTATTCTAAGGGTTCCAAAGCTCAGATATTTATATTTTGTTGTTTATTTAGGTATATTTTAAGGCTTGGTGTCATACTTCTAATCATAGATGCACCCTCTTGAGTGGTGTTAAACATAGCTGAGGAGTTAAAATGGTCCTGTATGTTTGGGGGAGACAGAAACTTACTGCATGTCCAAATGAAAAACCCACCACAATGTTTCTTGTGTCCTTCCCCTTGAGAAGAACAGGCCTCTTGTAGGAGAAGGTTGAGTGGCTGCTGGCCCTTTAAGAGGTCTATTTTTACAGGGGCACACTCATGCATGGAGTGAGGCAGCAGCACACGGAGACTGAATCTGCGCTGCCTCACTTCTGTGGCTCCACACAACAGCTCCTGTAGGACCATAACCTTGTGAGAGAGGTAGACTGCTAAAATTTCTGCCATCCAACGAGGAGAGTTTCTTCTCTCTGCGCAACCTCGAGCCGAAAAGAAATGATCAAAACGAGAAGTTACTCTTTCACCCACCATGGAGAATCGGGCCTTTTTCAAGTGGATCTCTCTGAAGTCTAAAAGTGATAATGAGTGGGAGCCTGCAGTAAAGACACCCTTATAAAGAAGCGCCAACATTCCCACATACTTGTTTTGATATGCAGATAGCTATGAGAGAAATCTGAAAACATTCATGCCCCCTTCTTACAAACACAAAATACACTTTAGTTTACTCACACCCACGCACTCCTCGAAAGAAACCACATAAATGAGCACATTTGTGAACATTTCTTTGCAAACCTGCATCTGTGTATTTAAAGGCACACACAGTTCGTTCACCCACATGAAGACAGTATTACTTATACATCCTCAATATCTGGACCTAAAACATTCTTTTTTTTTTTCTTATGCAATCTGCATGTTATATAATGCATGGCCTGTCATTATCACAGCGCTCCTTCACGCCCTGCTGTGCCTCTCCACCTACAGCACCACACAGACAGGCAGACACACACATACACACACAAACACACACCCTGCGTCTTGTGTTAGCAGCCATATACTCTACTCTAGCACTCTCACACTCTCACCCACGCTGAGTGTGTGCTCTCTCAAACAGCCACCCAGATGAGTGAGAGGGAAAGACGAAGAGGGAGACCAAGAGTGGGTGGGATGGGGAGGCTGAAAGTGAAAAACAAAGAAAGGGAAAACTTGCAGAGTGATGTGTACATTCACGCTGGGACTACACGCATTTGCATGATTACATGAATCTATGCATGTGGTCTTTACGTATCCTGGGTTTTCAGGGCTGCATGCCAAACGGCGGCTCGAAACGAATCTTTGACTTTGTTAGAGCCAATATGGGCGCAGCACTTAGGCAACCATTTAAACTTCTGTAACCCTTTACAACCATTTATGAACAGCGTGTTCACTCCTTTAGAAAGTACTGTGAAACATTCGCCACTCCACTGCAAATTATGCGAGGGATAATCTCTCTCTTTGTCACTCACAGTCACACCTAGACTTCAAGCGAACGCTTGCATGTCTTTGCCTGTCATCCACTCTCAGAGCAGGAAGTCCCATCTTTTTTAATTTTTGTTTTACATGTGCAGAAATATTTCTGTAAATTGTTCTGCCATCACATCAGCTGGTTCTACGCCTTGTTTAATTAGGAATATTAAAAGTGGTAGCAGATAAAAATTGCGGAAAAATGGCAACAAAACAACTTCAGTTAATCTTACTACTGATTTTTACAAGGTTCTGAACCTCTAGTTTAGGACTGAAACACTTTTTCTTTACTATATATATCCTCATATTTTGTTTTGGTGGCATTATAGTAATTATTTGGCTCACAAACCCCTGTAGGGATTTAACTGGATTGAAACTTGGTTACTGCAAAGGTAAAGGATATACAGCACACGTCATACTTACCAAAGTATGCCTCCACCATGTCCTTTGAATGGATACATTGTCACCCTTCAAGAGTCTACTCGCAACAGAAAACGATGTTTCATTGCAAAAGAAATTTGATCTCTCTGATCAACTTTATAGTCATTTGCAGTAACTCTTCTATTAAAATCTAAGTTTACGGCTCCCGTGTTAAAACTCATCATTGTTGACATGCCTAAATAAAACGACAGTATCACTGTTTTTTTTATCATCTTGTCAGGTGTTGCTGCAAAAACAATAAGTGTGACGGCGAAAAAAACAGCTTAGTGAATACATCTAATATAAAAAATGACGAGCAGAGATCCCTTGAGATTGAGACAATTCCTTTTGTTGTGGTGAGCAGCAGCATATGTTTGCTGTAGAGATAATGAAAACAGGATTTATAGGAGTTATATCAATGAAAAGAGCAGTTTAGCCTGGCACCAGAATGTGATCAGAGACGGATTCTACAAGACAGTTTTTGCGGCACGTAGCGCAAAAATGTCATCAAACTGTATTTTGCCAAAACATTATGCACCTCCCAGTTTTTGTGAGTTGTCACTGGCTGCTTGTAAAGCACATTTTTAGACTTTTGAAAACCTTTTTTACTAGGATATGTGCTTTCAAAAGTAATCTCAGCAGACTTCTGTAGAGGCATTTGCTTTGTCTTGTACAAGAAAGTACAGACGTACCAACGTCACAAACAAAAAAGCCACATGAAAGTAAAACCAACAGGTTGAAACCATGTAGTTATTTCTTTGTGTAAAATATGTACGTCTTGTTTGACTCTTTGTAGTGCTGTTTCTGCCTTTCGGGACAAAGTTTACAGTAAGTAAAAGCATATCAAGCACCTGTTTAAACAGTTATGATATAATTTACTGGGACTGTAACTGATGCATCCAGCATAATAATTAATTACCAGAACTAGTTTATTTTACAGTCAGATTTAATAACTAAGTAATGCTGCATATAATGCTGTCATTTTGTAATCATCCAAAAGGACTCGTCTGTCCACTCGTCCCAGATCAGAGCTCCTCCCAGTTAAAATGCTTTGAGCATTGGCTTCAGGAGCTTAGCCAAGCAGCCAGGAGTGTGATGAATAATCCCAAACAGAAGCCAGTGTTTGAACACAGCCGACACTGCGCCAGACTACTTAAAGGTGACAGACACACCTGTCGTTCAAGTTTTCTCATGAGAGGAGGGAGGATTCATAGGAGCCATTTACACTCAAATCCGATCATCGTATGTGTGAGGTAAACAAATGTGTATATTTTTAAATGTGCATATGAAAACACGGTATCTGCTCTGTCAGTTATCCGACCATACACTCAACTCTGCTTTTTGCTCGGATCGTTTTCCTTGGCCCTGACTCCTGGCTAACTTTTGTGTGTGATCGAGCGGCGTGTTCTCCTCCTCCTCCACACTTCATCTACAATAGGGGTCAGCGACCTTTAAACCCGGCCGCCCACCATTTACACCCACAGTTTCTTAGCCAGGCCAGCCTTTTTCTCCCTGCTGGAGTCGATGCAGTAGGTTTGCTCCCTCATACAGACAGACATGTGCACAAACACAACAGACTGCGCAGCATTGGTTTTGGTATCACTGTGCAGAGAGTGTAACACCTGAGACATCCTGCAGCCTTTTCCATCAATAAAGTTCCGAAGGCCTGTCCTGAAAGCTGGACGCATATCATCTGATCTGCCCTTGTGATTTATTTTATTCTTTCTTTTTTTAGCGGTTGCAACTCAGCCAAACATCTGGCTATGAGTTAATCGGCCTTATTTTTGGAACTATTTTCAGAGGTGAGGAAATAGATGAATGATAACGGTTCTCTTGTAAGTGGAATTGTGTCTCACTGTGTGTTAATTTATTTTTATTTTTTTTATTATTTTCAGCCCACTCAGTGATATTTCCATATAACTTGCAGCACCTTCTAATTACGAGCAGCATAAGCATTATGTTGAGTAAGTGACTGTGACCGTGTGTGGCTGGGAGTTGGTGTGGGAGGGGTTGTAGAGCAATAGCAATACCAATAATGGCAGTGTATAGCAATGTTGCCTTGAATACAGGCAGTGATAAAGGTACTCAAGACAATTTCTGTACAGCCAGTCTAGACAGTGTCTCTGAATATGAATGCCACTTAAGCTTTCAGTGAGAGACCTAGCCATGTTCTCTCCATGGAGATGTCAAGATTGCTTACAGCTTGCTGACATTTTGCTGCTGAAACAGAGAAAAAGCAAAAAGCTCGTTTGACTGGCACTCACCAGGGGGACAGTCAGCACCAAAAACAAAAAAAATATTTTGAATGAAAAGTAGTCCCCCCCCTACCCCCTCCTCTTTTTTTCATACACACACTTGTCCACCCACACACGCTTTCAAGCTGTTTCTACCCCCTTTTCGACAGTTTTCACCTCGCTTGTAAGCTAGTGACCTGCATGGGAGTGCTGCACGCTACGAAGACTCTGAGTTGGGTTCATTATGTCAAACAAATTGACAGAGGAACTTTTCTTTTTTCCCCCTGCACAGTGAGGCAACGCATGCAAACATTTGGAAAACTAATTTAGGAAAGAGCTGCACGAGTCAAAATAGAAAATCATAACTATGCATCAGCGGTGTGTGACATCACTGCTGTTTTATAGTAATTACTGTCGCTTAAGCTAAAGGAGCTCATTTAAGTTCACCGGGTTTGTTTTACGTCTTTGTGATGCAAATGATAACTGCAAGCAGAAACTAAATTCAGTTCCTTGTAGCTTTTAATTATGGTTGTTTCAGATGCTGCATAGGAGGCAAATTATCAGGGTGAGACATTGGAAAAATATGCAAAAACGAAAACTCCCATCAGAAGACACCTAAATGTCAATAAATGACAACACCATAACACCTGCAATTGAAAATGTCAGACACAAAAATACCTACAAAGAGTTGCACATGTTTTACGCTGACCCGTTTTAAGAAGCACAGAAGGAGATGCAGGAACGCAGCTTACTCTGGACGGAGGAAAAAGGAAAGCGAGGTGGAGGAATTTTTGCTTCTGCTGACTGGCTGACCTGCATGTAATTAGTCAAGTCATATTTTTAACTGATATTGCGTAAAAGCCAGCTTAAGGAGCCATAGCTGCCCTATTTATACTCCAGGGGCTAATGGCCTGCACCACTACGCAGGGGGATTTCCTCTCAGAACTATACTAAGCCTGCCTTAGGCCGTACCAGTTAGGATTCACAGGGATTAACCCAGCAATACATTACAGGCCTCACTGCCAAGTCTGAATCACGTCATGCTGCTGGAGAGTTTGCATTTATTTGCAAAGTTCTGCACTGTCTGTTATTTTGTCCATAAACTGTGTTTTATTGTATTAACTGATGGCATGCGCAGTTTATCTCATTCCTAAGCACTCTAAATGTACCACTGATCAGACATTCAGGACGTTTCTGTGCTACAGTGAACATCGAGCATGCGGCACAAATGCCTGTGCACATGTTTGTTCGTGTGTTTTAGGGAAGAGCTGGATGTTAATAGTAAGACCTGAACCGACCCTAAGCCCATCTTCGTTGTGACTGAGCCTGTTGCTGCTGGCTCATCCTGCTGAAGAATGGGTCAGGGCTCTGAAGGCTGACCTGGCCTTTTGCCCAATCAGCTATTGCCTGTATCACTCTGTCCTTTTATCAGCTTAGCCTGGCTTCTTGTGGCTTTAGCCACCGGCGTAGTACCCCCCCCCCCCCTTGCCCCCTCCGCATTTCTTCATCTCTCCACCTCTAAGTGAGGAACTCTAAATTTGTTATCTCTCTATCTACAGTATCTGTCCGTCTGTCTGCTTTGTCCTCATCCAGCCATCCTCTCATCTACTCTTCCCTCTGTTCAGATCTGTTACATTCAGCAACAAATTTCTGCTGCATCAGACATCCATCATAGATCCCCCCCCACACACACACACACACACACAGCCTGAAACGTGATCGGACATCCAATACAAGGCTAAACATGAGAAAGGGTAAAGAAAGAGGGGGGAAAAAAACAACAACGCAAATGAACATTTTCTTTAAACTGAAAGCCTCGTTTTACAGTAAAATGTTTTGAAACCTCACCTGTGTAGGCCTTTGCTTATTTTTAACACTTCCTGCACTACCATTTGTTGAATGCCGTCTGACTCATATGACCTTTCTCCTCGAGGCCTGACCCTGTTTGTGTATCTCTGTGTGTACTGGTGTGTGCGCGTACGAGTGATAAAATGGACAGATTACAAACTCCAAAGAGCAAGACAGACAGAAATGGGAGAAATGGAGGAAGAGTAAACGCCACCGTATGACTCAGGAGCACCCTAGCTGACTGAATCTCGTGTGCTTTGCTCATGTTCATTTTTGTTTCTGTGTGTTTATATTAAGTAACCGAGTGTGCTTGTATGAGTAAAGCAAGTCATTTCTATATCTCTATATTGTAGCACATGCTTTGTGATTAACCAGGCTTTATTCCTTTCTCTTTCATAATGACTCGACTGTCATTTGCAAATTCAAGTCAAATACCTACTGGTGACATAATGTTTGTCAAACTGTGATAAAGTCACAGTTAAATGAACAGTGACAGGACCACAGAATCGTTTCAGGGCAGATGAAATATTAAATTTTAGAGACAATCAATTACCTATAAATGTAATTATTTTTCTGTAATTTTATGTCTGTTATTTCTCACTAATTTGTAACCTTGTTATGTAAACGCAAAAAAAATATGTGTAATTAAAATGGCAAGGTGTCTTGTATAATTATGTATCAAACTATTTAAATAAAATAGCCAAGGTAACAGACATATTTTACGTAATCTTCCGTATATCTTTATTGAAATATGTTTGCAGAAACTTTTTCACATGCTGACAAAGTCAAGTTAATTTTCTCTTGCTTATTTAGTTTATTTCTCTTTGTTTTTGTTGCTCAGTCTTTTATTGGAATTTCTTTATTTTTGTTTTATTTAAACAACCTTTAAGATTTTTTTTGTATCAACAATTAGATATTCTTTTTTTTTGCTATGTGATAATTTTGATATTTATCTCTTTGTGGTCTTTCAGTTTTTAGGTTTAAACCAAGGTGTTTCAGAACTGTTAATTTAGGTACCTTTCGGTAATGTGGCCACATAAAGCATTTGCTGAAGCAGACAGCGCCTGTGCCCACACAACCCCAGCGTCTGACATGTGTATAATCAGTACTCGTTCGAAAAATAAAAGTAACGTTCAGTGAAATGTCAGGGGTTGTGTTTTTGTCAGTTGTCGCCTTGTTGTGGGGATGTTTCACGTTGGCCTTTCAAACCTCCAGCTCTGATGAGCCTTCTGTTGCACTGATGGCAAGACGGTTTGGTTGGTGAAATTCTTTATTTTGCTTTGATTTTAAAGAGGCGGCCTAAATCGACTTCAAAGTTGTAAAGGAACATTACATCCAGCCCGTCTCCACCCTGGGTTTGTTTCTGCACTGACACGTCTCTCGGTTCCTTGCCGTGAATGAGCTCCTCCCCGGCTCGCACCGACAGCCATACCAGCACACTCCACCCGAACCGACTGAATCACTGAAGCAAATCATTCAGAGCTCCCCTGCTGGGCTCCTGTTTGCGTATGAACTCATGCGAGTGTGTGTTCCAGCTTGTGTGTGTGCATGCGCATATGAAATCAAATCAAATGTATTCATGAAGGCTCTTTTAACAAGCAGGTTCATCGTAAAGTGCTTTGATGAGAACAAAGGACACAAATTCAGATGAAACTACAGATAAACAAAAAAGAACAAGAGCAGCATGCGTGTCTCTGTGTGTTTGTGTGTGTGTTCTTGATGGATGTGAGGTTTAGTTTTGAGTCATAGGCAGCAGCAAAAGCCTAAGTCTGAGAATGTGTGTAGGATGAGCCTCCTACCACGTTCCTCCCTGTCTCTCATCAACTGTCTTTCTGCCTCCCCTCTGTCCCTCTGTTTCTTTTATGTGTCAGCACGTCTTCTGTAAAATGTCACTGCACACTTAGATTAATGATTTGATTGCTCAGTCATTGATTGATTAATGATATTTCATGTTAGAAGAAAAGTTTAGGAGTAAAGTAAGCAAATGGCATGAACAGATGATCAGTATAGCCTGCATCCTGGACTGTGCATATATTTCTGTGCTTTCATATGCATGTGTGTGTGTGTGTGTGTGTATGTATGCAGGTTTGTATCCCTCACAGTGATTAAAGCAAGTGGGTGGCAGCAGCAACTGGTCTGCCTGTGTGGCTCTGCATAGCAGACATGTTTCTCACTGCTAGATATTACTCATTTCCTCAGCCCTTTGCACACACAAGCATACACACACACACACACACTCTTGACACACACATGCTCACAAGCACAACAGACACAGAGACGAATAGCAGACTCTCAGTTTTTCCCTTCAGTTTGGTGGGCTCGCTGGTGTTATTTCATGCGTTCAGAGATCAGAGGCAGGGCGTATCTGGAGGCTGCTGATCTCTGCAGGTGTTGGAGCTCGTCTTGGTGCTGTGAAGGAGCACAGCAGGGAGTTTAGGGGTGGGTCTGGAGGGTGACTAGAATATGAATGGCTGCCAACTCTTGGACATCTCCTCAGCCTGCGCTAAGGTCAGTCTTGCATCTCATCACACCAGCTGCCAACTTCATCCACCTGATCATTCCAACACTCCCTCTCTCTCTCCCTCCCTGCCTCCCTCTCTGTCTGTCTCTGTTGTCTGCTTTTCTGTTGCTAAATCTTTAAAAATACAAGTTTCGATGATAGGAAAACTTCAACTAGTTTGGCAATGATACTCTGCCTATGTGTGTTCTGAGGTTTGCGGTCATGAGTATGGACGCATGTTTGACACTTCAACCGATAAATGCACGAAGAGAAAAGGCGGGATGATTTAGAGAAGTGCAAATATAGGTTTTAATTTATTTGCAATTTGACCAAAAGGACGTTTAAAAGATAACTCTTTTTTTTTTTCTACAAAACCACAATTAGTTTTAGGATTCTTGTATACTTTTACTGACTAAACAAAGGGCTTTTCAGACCGTTTAATTGGAAGGAAAGTAAAACCTCATGATGGAAGTGATGTGTCCCTTTCGATGTATTGAAATGTTGCATTAAAGCCCCAGCAGCTCCAGCTCCGTGTGCATGTCTGCACAGTGTAGGAGTGTTCTGTTAGGAGACATTTCTTTTCTAACTCCTCCACATGCACAATCGCATTCTTTGTTTTCTTGTACGCTGCACAAGTTTGTATTAGGTCTGTTTTGATAATGCTGGTGTGAGAGTAATCTGAGGCTAACCAGAAACTTTTTTTTTTTTTTTTTTTTTTGTTTTGAATCAGGGTTTTCTGCAGCATCTTCAGCTGACTGTAGACTGTAGAATAAAATCAGTTTGACCTTTTAAATAATGTGGGTCACCTAAAATCTACTGCAAGATACATTTCCTTGCAAGAAAATTTCAAATGTTACTGTTCATTTGTTTTGTTTTGTTTTTGTTACTGTTCATATATTAAATTTTTGGTTGCATTTACTAAACAAGTAAAAAATAGTTAAATTAATGCCATCATGTTTATATAAATTTCTAACAGTAGTACATGATTGACTCTTTGAGGAACGTAATTAACTTTTTTGTTGTGCATTTTGTTAAAAATTTCACAGTTCTTTTTTTTTTGTCTTTTTACCGTCTTCACAGTTATACAGTGAATAAGTGGTGAAGTCTCTATGTGAAGTACTGTGAACCTACTTTTTGCTGTAAATTTATACTATTAATTTAATTAAAATCCGTTGTAAAAGAGGGATTTTGGAATTATTCTGACTTTGTTAACAAACTAAAACAAAAGTATCATTTTTCAACGTTTAACCCCCGACCTGTTTGAAAATATAGTCACTGCAGAACACGTCTCAGGCTTGTTTTAGGGAGTCTTTGCTAGGTTCCGGTCCACTCGGGTGCAATTTACCAGATTATGTCTATGTAAATACATGTACTGGGTGAAAAACAGACTGCAGTCAAGTTTTAGAAGCACTTCACAAACCATTGAAATAGGAAGTGCCAGAGCTCAAGTGTCATAATAAAACAAACTAAATACTATTGTTGATTTGTTGAAATTAGATTCTTGAAATCTTCATTATATAAAATACTCTCAAACCTGTTGTTACTTTGCCAAAAATAACATGGCTGGATTCACAGAAAGTTGAGTCCTAAACACAGTTGCTGCATGTATCATACACTGGACCTGCAGTAAAATCAGAACAGCCACGTTTTCATTGACCTAATAGTCGTACAACATATCATTTTCACTGTTCTGCCTTATTGCATCCATCCTGCCAACGTCTGGGACAATGAATCCTCCTCCTCCCATCGCTATGTTTTCAGTTTTCCACTCAGATGCACAAACAGCTTGCTCCGCTCTAACACTTCTTCTGTTTTTGGACCAAGTCACTTGATGAGCAACAGCGTTCCCAGTATCCCAATCTAACCTCTCTAACCAACTGAATGTATATGTGCTTCTGTATGTGTGTGTTTATATTT
>JAOXNZ010000210.1:11567919-11580282 GCA_028566095.1 Kryptolebias brasiliensis
GAAACCCACGTGTGCACAGGGAGAACATGTAAACTCCACCCAGAAAGGCCCCAGGCCGGGATGAGATCCTGCAACCTGGGAGGCGACAGCTCTAACCACTACGCTGCTGTGCCACCTAAAGAATTCAGACTATTGTTTTTTACATCAGAAAACTTTTAAATTAAACAAATGATATAGCAAATGATATGCTGAAAGGGGAAAAACTGACAAAGTGAGAAAAACAACAAAAAAGACCTTTAGAGGCTTTAGATGCTTTTCTTCCTTATACCTTTAATCACCTTGTAGTGTGTCAGATGAGGTTTGGCTCTGCTCGGGCCACTGATATATTTTTTTAAGGTGTATCAAATTTGCCACTAGAGAGCCATTCTTCAAATGAACAACTTCATAATGTAGACGCGTGAAAGGAAAGCTGCTCCCGGTCCAACTCCCTCCCTCCTGTCCTCTGTGCAGGTGCACTCCTTCTGTTCAGAAAGCCGTACTTGTTCTCCCGCTCCCATTTTCATCCTCTTCCCGGGCATTGCGGCGGTATGGCAGCCATTAGGTGAGGGGAAAAGGCAAAGGCAAAGCTAAGTGGGTGCATTTATGACTTACTTCCTGTGGGAGGAAGTGAGTAGCCATCACCCCACCTGTGTCCCGCTCGCCGAAAACTATGGCGAGCACGCCCTGTTGATGCCGTACGAGACCTTCATCCTGAGTAGTCAGCGCCTAAATCGATTGCAGCTCTTCACACACGCACACACACACACACACACACAGATCACAGTATTGCCTGTAAAGTGAATGATTCGGTGCGTCACAGCAGAGTCGCACAATCATTACGGGTTGCTGTGATCCGTAATTAGAGATGCAACAACAAACACATGGAGAGGCACAAACACACACTTATACTGTGAGTTGGCCACACACGTGCAAATCAGCACACCCAGAAGGCCAGATGACAGTCACTCATCCATCCTGCAAGTATCACACACCTGGTTACCAGAGGGCTACTTGACAAGCTCTCTGTTAACATCTTGTCTAGATTTCTAGTTGCAGATGCCTTATTATGTTCTCACAGAAGCACTAACTAACTCTGGGGGGGTTTATCCCACAGGAGATGTATAAATATGAATTAAAGGGATGCTTATCATCGACCCCCTTTCATGCCAAAGACTTAGCCTAAAATCATTTTACGTTGCGAAAAGATTTAGTAGTAGCCGTTTTGTAACCTCAAAAGTAACATTATGCGCAACCTCATGTGATACCTATGATCCGATATTATGATCCGTTCGCACTTGGAGTATATGTTGTGAACGACTGTCAGGTACTACCACATCAAACGTCAGCTCAGTATCTGTAAAATTCACTGAGGCAAAGACATTTTTGTGTTGATTATGTTCAATTGGCTGTGGCGGCCGTCTTGAATAGGGTTGACTTCAAACATTAATCAGTTGTAGATGTAAATCTAATCATTACTTCCTGAGAGTTTTATAGAAATCCGTTAAGTGGTTCATGAGATATTTTGCTAACAGACAGACAAGGTTGATTCCAACAGTTAAAAGCAAAGTCTTTAATCACAGATCTTGCGCAATGACTTAGCACTTAGAGTATAACTTGGGGAAAATTTCAGCTCAATATATGTAAAACAAAATGAGTTACAGTCATTTTTGTTTGCTAAGATTACATTGCTGTGAGCAGCCATCTTGAATTGGGTTGACTCCAAAGGTTCATCAGTTGTAGATGTCACCCAATGGTTACTTTCTGAAAGTTAAATTCAAATCCATTCATTCATTGAGTCAGCAGATATATTTGCTAAGGGCACAGACAGACAAACACGCGAGCAACAACAATATCGCCCTGCCTTCGCCTTCAGCAGCAGCAGATCGATATAAGAAAAGAATCCTGATTTGAGCGGCTCCGCGTTCCCTGAAAAATGTCACTGGGAACCTTTTCATAAAGCTCCGTGATCTCTGCCCGCTGTGCCATCCTCGTAGTCAATTAGAGGAGAAGCTTGCTTCCGTGCACTTTGCCAGTATGACATTTTAACACATTGCACTCCTTTGTTACAAAAACGGGGTGTCAGAATGTCATGTTTATTTCCCTTTTCTTCCTGTGAGAACAAGCTGTAATCGTCTAACAAAACATGCCTAACAGATGGGCTTTTAATGAGGTTTTCTTTTCCTGTGGTCCTGATCCCAGTGCACCGTCACAGAATGCTGTGGAAAAGCAGACATGCTCAGTTTCTGTGTGGACAGTTACAGCTTGGGGTCATTAGTTGAGGTGCTGAAGAACCCTGCCCTGCAGCGGATGTGTTCCTCATCTGTACTGAATTAAATAAATAGAATTTCATTAAAAAAACATTTTTTTTTTTTTTTTTACCAATGTTTTGAGTGGAAATAAAAACCTGAGGTACTTTGTTTTTCTGGACAACTCGTTACCGCACTAGTTTGTACAGTCAAACAGACAGTAAAATTCAAGTTAATAAAGACAGTTCATTTATGTTTAGTAATTTAATTTCAATCTTATCAAGTCAATAAGCTAATAATTACCTCCGCCAAGGAGGTTATGTTTTTGGTTTGTCTGTCTGTGCACAAGATTGCTGAAAAGGTTATCAACGGATCTTCGTGAAATTTTCAGGAAACGTCAAACATGCTACAAGGAACAAGTGACTAGTGTTAGTGGAGATTTGATCAAAGGTCAAGATCACAAACCGGCTCGTGCTCTAACTCAGCAGCTGTATAACAGGAATATTAAACTCCACAGCTGGACATCTCAAGGGTGATCACTGTTGATTTCAAAGTGATGGTGATGGTCAAGGTGACAGATGACCTTGTGCTCTAACTCTGCAACAGTGTCATGTAGGAATGTCAAACTGCACAGCTGGACACCTCATGGTTCAAGGGTGATCACTGTTGATTTCAAGGTTTGTGGGGTCAAAGGTCAAAGTCACAGGTAATCCCTTTGTTAAGAACTTCTCTCTGCTCTTTTCTTACCGCCACCAAGGAAGTTTTTTTTTGGTTGTGCCTGTTGGTTTGTTTGTCTGCCTGTCTGCCAGCAGAGATCATAAAAACTAATGAACAGATTTGGATGAAATGTTCAGGAAGTGTTGGGGTTGTCACAAAAACAATGAATTCAATTTTAGTGATGATCCAGATCATGATCCGGTTTGCACTATTTCTTAATCAACCTGTGGCCTTGGCAGAGGTTTGCGCTCTCTGAGTGCTTCTAGTTATTATTAAAAATCTTTTAATATTTAGATTAATTCAACTTAAACCCTTATTGATTTTTGAAGTGAGGTTCTGGGTTACATTTGTGAGCAACATCTTACCTGTTGTAGATAGCTTTTTGAACAGCTTCAGTTTGGAGAAAAAGAGTTTAGTTTTGACAAGGTTGAGAAGCTAATGTTTAAGTTTAAGTGGGGACAAGACCAAAATGTTTACCACCTTAAAACAACTTCACTCTCATATGTTTTGTATTAGCTTTAGGTTTATAGAATAGTGTCCGTCCAAATGTAATCTGTCAATTTGGCATTACACTGTTTTTCTGTGGAAATATTGTGATATTGCTGCTGGAGGTGCTCCAGGCTGCACAGGAAGTGCTACTGTGGCTGCCGTTATTTGGACTTGCTAATGAATTTCTAAAAGTGGAGTTGCTTTAGGACTTCAGCAATCCATGTTGGCCTCGCTCCAGCTCAGACTAGCTGCTAGCTCGCCACCCGGGTCAGAATTAAACTTTCATTTCTCCAGATCTGAACTACTGCTTTAACCCGATGAAGTTGGATTAAATGAACACAGTTTTTAAAGTTACTTAAAACAATTTGTTCCCAGATATTCTCCAGTACTTTTTGCACAGAAACAGCCAGGTTTGTTAAGCTACTTATGTCAAGTTTCCTTGACGTACCGTAACTAGCCGCAACACTGTGGACCCAGGACGCTTTGGCAACACCTCAGGCTTTGTGAGCAGCAGCGGACAGATCTGACGGCTCGCATTAACCCAAGTGTCAGCTCGGCACCCTCACACCCCTCGCTCCTGCACGCACGCTTCCGTTCCTCGGCGGGAGACATCTCACCCCTGGCACCGCTCTCACTTCTCTCGACCGAGGACTCAAGCTTCGCCCCCTCCCATCGCTTGAATTAACCACCGCTATCCTCCCTCTGCATGACTCCCCGCAGAGCTCGTTAACGCTAATAGCGCACCTGGTACGCCGAATCAGACAGTGGAAGTCAGTCAAAGCGGGGTGTGATTGTTTTGCAGCGTGTACGGGAGGCTTGCGAGGCTCTGCAGACGCTCCTAAATCCACATTCTTAGAGAGCGTCACAGTTTCCAAAAGCTAGAGAAGGAAAACAGAGCGCAGGGAAGGGGCAGAATTTTCAAGATGTTTATCCTATAAAGAATAAAGACAGTTTGAACTCCTGCGTACCAGTGACTGCCCACAGTAGGGTGATTATCGCATTAGGAAACATCCTGTCCACCAGCGAGAGCAGCTGACATCATGGCTGCATGATGGATTTCTACTGTAGGACCTGACAGCGCCAAGGGTCAGTGGAGTTTCATGCTATAACTTACTCTCACTTAACGATCATTAACTTTCCACTGCGGGTGAGTGTGTGTGTGTGTGTGTGCTCAGTCACAAACACATGCCTTTGAGCCTGCGTGCGAGCAGAAAAAAAAAGTAACCACAGGATGAAAAGTCTTTACATCGAAGAGCTGCGGTCAGGCCAAACCTTTCCGAGCTTTCCAATTTGACGGCTTCGCTGACCTCTTCCTCTTCCTGAGTGCGTCCAGCTAGCTCTGGCCTTTATACACCCATAAACTCCTGCGCTCGGTTCCACCTCATGCTTTGCTGTGGACCACAGATTTATACGAGATATATAAACAGCCTGCAGCTAACGGCCATGGATCTTCCTCTTTCCCCACTTTCTTTGAAAGCCGTGCAGGGAATTTTGCTTTTGAATTCATAGTTTGATATCCTAGGGAAGATACGTCCTGTTTTACATTTAGATGACTGTCAGAGTTTTAAACAAAGGTCTCCCTTGATCTGTTAGCACTCTGAGGATGTGTTGGGGATACCCCTCAGCTACTACCACACCAAACCATAACTCAATATCTGTAAAATTGACTTAGTTGTAGTCATTTTGTGCTTGCTAAAGTCAACTAGATGTACACCCATCTCGAATCAGGCTGACTCCAAAAGTGAACCAGTTGTAGATGTATATCCAATGATTACTTTCTGAGAGTCTGACTAAAATTTGTCCAGGGGTTCGTGAGGTTTTATTGGCTAATAGACAAACACACACATAGACATACAGGCGGTTATATTTTCGTCTGTGTTTCACGGCAACAAGCAATAATAAGTAAAAAGTCAAATAAATGTCCCAACAAAGTTATCCGCAGAAAGCATTGTTCAGTCAAGTGAACGACATAGTGAGGAGTGTCGGTGTCGAGCAGCGGGGCCTATCTCTCCACACTAAAGTCACTTTAACCAGCTGCGCTTCCTCTCAGCTGCAGGATGAAACGGCCCGGGAGACGCGCCACCGCAGCCATTCAGTTTTCCCCCACTCAGCCCCTCTTCCCCTCATCCCCTTGTTTTCTTGTTCTTTAATTTGGAGGCCACAGGGGCCACACCCTCCTCATCCAGCCAAGCCATCCCTTATTATAGACTTTAGGAAAATTCACATCTCATTGGCACAAAAAAGAAAGCGTTTTAAGATTTCCCCTCCCTGCATCCCAGATGGCACCTTGAGCGTCACATGACGAGCGCGCTGGCACCCTTGATTTCAACAGCTCGCTGCTAATTTTGTTCAGTCACAGCTTGTTCTTTTTTTCTTCTCTTTTTTTTTTTTCTCTTTTAAATAAACAATTTAGCCATGGAGGAAACAGACGAGAAACACAGCTGCTTGCCTTTGGTAAATAAATAGTAACCTGCCATGGCCAGTTCCTATTCCTCACTGCATGGACGCCATATTTCAGCACGTACCATAAACCCACTTGTACGCAGCCATTTGCTCAGCTTTTAGGAGCTTTTATTTGAATGCTGGGGCCTGGTGGAGGAATCTGGTTAGTATTACGGGCTTCCACTAACGCAATCTTTCCGCTCGGGGGGCTAACACACATTACACACAGGAGAACTGCATGTCTGAATCCCTTCTTCCCTCCTCTTTTTTCACTCATCGCCTGCTCCTGTTTCCTCCCCACTCTCCCCTCTGCCCCATCAGTGTCTCAGTACTAAGCAACAAGTGTTTTATTTGTTATTGCAGCAGTGGAGCTATTGGTCCCAGGATCTCTGGCTGTGCTCTGGCCCACATCTGCCCTCTCAGCTTCACCGCTTGGTACCCGCTGTCGTAGGAGTGCAGGGGAGTCTTACGCGGCTGCTCTCTGATAAAGTGAGGCCAGAGTAACCCAGATTAAAACAAAGTGGCTAAATGGACAGAAATAAATTATATTCTCCCAAATACAGCCACGGGAAGAAGAAAGTCCACCTTCTTTCAATTCTAGAGCTGTGCTTTACCGAAGCCAAAAGGAAAAATCGTTGTGTAAGTTCACACTTGCTGCTTCTGTAGGATTTAAGTAGCAGCCAGGTGCTGCTGATCAAACGTACAAGAGGCGCAACTGTTGCTGCTCATCAATCTGGGAAGGGTTAAAGGTCATTTCCAAACAATTTGGAGTCCGTCCTTCCACAGCAATAAAGATTATTCACGGGCGGAAAACATTTAAGACAGCTGGCAGTCTTCCCAGGAGGGGATTCAACAGGTGAATCCGCACAATCTCAAATTCAATAAATAGATAAATAAATAAAATTAAAACCTGATATCCCTGGATCTCGCCTGCTGTGTGCTTGTGTAAAGTTGGAGACGTTGTGTGAAACGTGAATAAGAACAGGAGTCAAGGATTTGCAAATCTCGTAAACCCATATTTTGTTTGCACATCTGGAAAGGCGCCATCAATGCATGAAAGTATATACAGATTTCTGAACATGTGCTCCCATCTAGACAACACCTTTTTCAGGGAAGGCCTTGCATATTTCAGCAAGGCAATAATAAACCGTGTGCTGCATCCATTCCAACAGCATGGCTTCGTAGTGATGGAGTCCGGGTGTTGAACTGAATAAAACACAGGTTTATGAGATTTGCGATCTGTTTTTATTTGCATTTTACACACTGTCCCAACTTTATCGTTGCTTGGGCCGTATTTCCACACCAGACCTCAAAGGATTTCATGTAAAATCAAATCACAGAGTGCATGATGAGAAACTCCACGATGGGAAGTTCTGTCTGTCTGTAGAAACTGCAGCATTCCTCTGCCTTCGCTCACTCCCTGTCCAGCAGCAATAAAAACATGCCCTCTATAACACTAATTAGCTCCAGAAACATTCCTTTTGGTCAAAAAAAAAAAAAAAAGAAAAGAAAAGAGCAAACGTGCATTTCTCTACACCTGGATGCAAGCATGTAGGTGCACGCACGTGTTTTGGCTCCCCGGGGAGTGTTCACAGAAGCGATTTCATAAATCTGCAAGAAGACGAAAGGGAAACAAACTTCGCCAAGGACAGGTTCCATGCACGGGGTAAAACAAAAATAAAAATGTGGCCTTCAGCACAGATGTGGGAGATGCTTGTGATGTAAGCTGGAAGGACGGCGACAAATAAATTTATCAGCGCTGAGTTCCAAGATGGGCGTGTTTGTGAGAGCTGAGGAGTGAAGCTGCCAAATACACAGGGATTGTCTTGTTTTCTGCTTCAGCTGTGTGCACATGGGTGCCGGTGTCCTTGTGAGAGGAGAGGTGGAGAATGGAAAAACACACAAAAAAAGAACTTGAGAAAGTGTTGAAATGTTCTATGTCCGGGAGCGCAGGAGGTGTAAACCTCCAGAGGTGAAGGCCAGAGCAGGAGGTTGGAGACTAAACACCCCTCAACACCGCCGGGACTGTGTAATAACTAACTAATTAAAACCTGGAGGCCATCGCTGACAATCAATACTGCTGGCTTGGGGAGGGGGCGGGCTGGAAAATGGGGTATCAGATGGTCCTGAGTGTGAAAAAAGACTGTAATCGGGGCAAGACCTGACGGTTGGAGGTTGAGTCGAGGGGACTTTGTTGGACTCTGAAAAGATAAAGTTTCTCTGCACAGCTGCTTTGGCCTGCAGACAGGGAGAAACATCTGTCTTAACCTCAGCACCACAGGCGGCTCGCTGCGGAGAGGAATGCAAGGAGCAACAGTGAGAAGGGTGGGGAGAGTTCGAAGGCGAGATATGAGCATGCTTTGAAAAGTGCAGATTTGGAGCTGCCAAAAAACACGGGTCGACGTCTACTATCGGCTATAAACGCAGAGCCGCGTGGGGTCCTGGCGTGGCTATAACGCGACACTGCTGCGTCAAAGCTTGTGGTGACAGAGTTCGGTCTGAAAGCCCGAAGCGCGCTAATACAGCCCAACTGATTCACCAGTTTGACTTTCCCTCCCGTCTCTGCTCGCCGTAATCTTGCTGGAAACTGCCTGGCAGCTTCGGACCGTGGAGGGCCAGGTGGTGCCCTATCAGGTCGCAGAGGAAAGGCAGAGGAAAAACGACTCATATTCACACACGGGCTGTGCGATGCCTCTCCCCGCCTCTGAACACTCAGGCATACATCTGACGTGAATCGATTAAAGACACGCAAAACAGCGACATCACAGCCTTGTTCGTGGAAGGTGAAAACAAGGCTAAAATTGCAAAAATCAGAAGAAAAAAAAATAGAGGAGCTTAATTTGTTAACTGTTTTTTTTTTTTTTTGACTTGGGAGATGAATCCCACCTGGTTTTGATTGAAAGCAGCAGAACACTGAGCAATAAATGCTGCCTGGTAGCATCTATTTTCCAGTGGTTGAATATTTTCTCTGCATTTTGCATGTTTTAACTTTACAACCAGCAGCAGCAGCACGAGACCAATCGTACTGTCAGGTGATTTGTATTGTTGTCACTACATTTACTGTAAGGATCATCAGGCTGGGGTTCAAGCAGTCACAGCGTGAACAAATGGCTTGTTATTTAGGAACGTGTTTGGACAATCCAACAAACAAACATGCATTAATGCAAATCTATCCGCCAGGCGACTGACGTTTTTGACTGACAAATATTATTTAAATATAAAATAAAAAATCAGGACCACACAAAATCAATTTAAAAAACGATCAAAATAACAATCTGGAACCCTCACGCTGTGTAATCTTTTTTATTATTATTATTACTGTCACATATGGACAGCAGAGCTCCAGATTTTTCTTTTTACACACCAAAAAAACACAAGTTAAACCCCTTAAAATGTCATTTTACAAACTGGTTGCTATTTGATGTTTTGTCGGACAATCATGTGCGTAGAGCCACCGTCAAACATCTCAGGTTCTAAAATGAAACTTTGTCACCTGTGAAACGTGACGCGAAAGTTCATTTGTGAGTATCTGAGAAAAATGCAGCAACGCCATGCCATTGGGATCGCTTGTGTATTTATTTATTTTTTGCGTTCATTAGCATGAAAAGAAAATGTGCCTAAAGGCTTAGCATTTGTTGTGAGAACTGCATTAGGGTAAGAATAAATCCAGGAACGGCTAAAACCTAGACACGTTATATTGCTGGGATTTTTGGCAACATCAGCTTTTGGGCCTCTGATTTAGAGTCGAGCCGTCTGTAACGTACAATCAATGCAGGATCGCATGAGAACCAGGAAAACAAGGAAGCTGTGACTAACACACCTCGTGATAACATCTTACAGTAAATCTTCACTCACGCACACACACACACACGCACAGGTGACGGTCCTGCAGCTCTTTCCGTCATCCAGGATGCAATTAGCAGACCTCCAAGTCACAGCACTTTCCTGCGGTGGAGGAGCTCTAAACAACCCTTTCAATTTGGATTTTATTAGAGTTTCCTCTTAAGGAGGAAATGCCTTAATAGACAGTGGCTGAAGGCTAACGCTTCCAGAGATTAAAGGCACCCCAGTAAATAAGCATTACAGACAGACAGAGCATCATAATGCGCGGCCACCTCCAGCTAGGCTTGTGTGTCGCATTAACTCGCGGCGTTATGGCGTGTTCGGCACACGCCCAGAGCCCTTGGGTGACACAGCAATGCAAATTCTGAACGTATGCTGTAAGTCATTTACACAGCTGGGCTCTCAAACTCCGGTGACTCAGCGAGAGGACGTCCCTAGCCTGGGGTCTGTCCCAAAAACACCCACCCTGCTCCGGAGTCACAGCAGTGCTCAAACAAACCCACAACCATTAGAGAGTTAGTCAACTGGTAATACTAAGGGCATCCAGAGGTTTGAAACGCGGGGAATGTTTTATGAGCTTCATAGGGAGTGAAGAGTGCACAAGTTTAAATGAAAACACAGACTGTGAGAAAACGTTTCTCCGCAAGCAACAACCAGGGTACAAAGTCTGACTAACGTAGCTTGGCTTACAGGGAGAGGCAAAGCTTTGAGGGACATAAAACAGCAAACACAACAAGAGCAAACCCTAACCCTGGTCCTCAGAAAAACGACGGAGTCCGATCAGTGGGTCCATTTCAAAGAAAATCGAAAAATCCTCATTTCAGACCGGTTCTTGTTTTTAGGTTTTGTTTAAACTCTGCTCCCTTCTAAAATCCATTCAGTGGCTCATGAGAGATTTTGCTAAAAGACAAAAGAGGACTGGCTCCAGCAGTTAACGCTAAAGTTTTAAGCAAAGATCTCGAAGCAATAATTAGCACTTAGATTAAGTTTTGTGAATTACTCCCAGCTACTACCGCAGCAAATATTAGCACAATATTTGTAAAATTGACTGAATTATAGCTAGTTTTGTGTTTACTAAAGTCAGTTGGCTGTGACAGCCATCTTGAATCGGTTTGACTCCAAATGTTAATCAGTTGTACATCTAAAACCAGGGAGTACTGTCTACAAGTTTCATTGAAATCTACCCAGAGGTTCAGAAGACATTTTGGTAACAGACATGAGCAAAAACAATATGGTCCACCTTCACCTTTTGGCAATAATAAAATCATTTATCTCATTAGTGTGACCTCTTTTGTTCACACTCAGAAGCACTCCTCTACCTCTCGACTTTGCGAGTCTCTGTGGTCAGATCCATCTGTGTTTCAGCCTGTTGAAAATAGTCACAATATATCCATCAGTAATTACACACTGCAGCAGAGGAGCCAGTGTCACCTCCCTCTGCTTTGCCGAGACATTTCAGCAATCATCTTTCCAGGATTTAATGCAAACTCCAAAAGACAAAAACAAAACATAACTATAGTGTCCCTTTTCAGAATTTGGTCATCATCTGCTAATCTGGATATTGCCATCATTATTTCCCAACCTGTGACTTTTAACGATAGAATAGCCAAAGACTGTTTCAGTTCAATTTTAAAGAAAATCTTCTTCCTTAAGCCCAGGGAACAACAGACAACTCTCTGGAGTAAAGTGGATTCTACAACATCGTGACTCACTTTGTGAGCAAATGAACCTGATTAAACCGAGCTCAAATCACCGCAAGACTGGTATTATTTTGTGTGCTTTGTGTTTCCAAAGATGTTTCCAGATTAGGGAGGACCCAGTGCACTTTGAACCCATTCTTCTGTTGACTTACTCATTCTTTAGATAAGGCCTGGCTGACACATTAGCTCCTTCATCCACAACTATAGAGCACCTGAACATTGTGGCTGCACAGCTGTTTAACAAAAGCCTACACTGGAATTTGACACTGCTGGTATTAGCAGGGTAACTGCAGGGGGTTTTTTTTCTTCTTCTTCTTCTTTTGTAAGAGCAATTTTTGGGCTGGTCTTTCCGTGTGTACGCAGGTGCGACAGCAAAGAGCGCCTAAACTGCCTCTTTTCAAAAAAAATGTCAAGGGAAATGACACAGCAGTAACAATGACTTGAAAGATTTGAGTTTTCTGCGAAAATGCAGTGAGTGCTGAGTGACTTCACTTGAACTTATTGAAACAGCTGAAACTGAATTGTCAGAGATAAAAACAAATGGAACACGAGCTCAAATGACCAAAGCAATAGTTAAAAAACCACAATTAGCAAAACTCTAGATAAAGGCTGAAATCAGCTAAATGGTAGTTGAAACCTAAAAGTAGCTAAATCAGAGCCAAAAGCTAAAGCCAGCAAAACCAAAGCTAAAAATTAAAGCCCAAAAAACTGAAGCTGAAAGCTAATTCCAGTAAAACTGTAGATAAAGGTTAAAATGAGCAAAACCAGACTAAAGTAAGCAAAACTAAAGGCTAAAGGCTAAAATAAAAAAAACACAGCTAAAGGCTAAAATAGGCAAAACAATAGCTCAATGCTAAAATATTAAAAACCATGGCTGAAAGCTAAAATATGTAAAATCAGATTAGGACTAATAATTGTAAATCCTTAGCTATAGGCTAAAGTTAGCA
>JAOXNZ010000210.1:11580415-11596419 GCA_028566095.1 Kryptolebias brasiliensis
TATATATATATAATAGTTCTGACAGCCAGAAGTGTCCACATGTAATTCTCCAGGACCTACTTTATGTTTTGTTTTGGTTTCTCTTTCTCTTTTTTTTTTTTTTTGGCTGTATAACTGTTTTTGCCAGAGACGGTTGGAATGAATCGAGGAGCCTACCCAAATTGACAAAGCTCATGACCATGTCCGCGTCGTTCAGGAAGTTGTTGTCCTGCAGGCTGGCTATCGGGGGGCCCTGGGTGGTGAAGATGGGCTTGTATGGGTACGAGTACCTATCCTCGTCCCACTCCGTGGACATGGCGTTGTACAGGTCCAACATGAACATCGGGGCGGCGTTGTGCTTCCCATGGAGATGGGGACGCGGCCGGTGCGGCAGCCCCAGGATGGACAGGATCTCCCGCTGCATCTCTCTGCGCTCCTGGCTCTTCAGCCGGCGGTGGATGAAGCTGGAGTGGAACTCGTTGTCCAGAGTGAAGTTCGCAAAGGCCGGGTCCGCCAGGACGCAGTAGCTCCAAACTAGGAGCAAAAACACGGGCGCGCGTCTGTCCAAAAGCTGTGCCATGGTGGTGACGCCGTGCGTAATTGCGCTCGGATCCCGTTCGCCGAGACTCTGACGACAACTGGATGTTGAGCTTTAAACAGCAGCCAGTCGGTAATCAGTATCCAGAACGAGTCCTCATGTTGAGGGAAGCGCTCCCTGGTGACACATCAACTTCAGCTCAAAGTCCCCTTTCGTCGCTGTGCTCGCGTGCGCCTCGCTCCTCATCCAAAAGCCTGTGGTCAGAAAGTCACCAGCTGAGCGGTGCAGCGTGCAGCACTGCAGAGAGGAGGCTGCGACCAGAGCTTTTCACTGAACAAGTTGTAAGGAGGCGCTGAGCGCTGGGGAGGAGCAGCAGGAGGAGGAGGAGGAGGGAGGGACGGAGGGAGGAAGGAAGGAGGAGGGAGGGACGGAGGGAGGAAGGAAGGAGGACAGAAAGAGCGCACGTGCTCCGGCTGTGTTCGCCGCTGCCAGCTGGAGAGAGAGAGAGAGAGCGCGGCTCCGGGCTGCAGAGACGAGCTTGAGAAGCTTGGATGTTATCTGCGCCGCGATGCTTCAGTTTATGATAGAGCGCTTGGTTGTTGCATTCCCACAATTCCTTGTGCCTGTGTGCGTGCGGATGCACTTAATAACAGATGTGGAGATAGGGATATGCCGGGCTGCTGTGAGCCTGAGTGTGTTGATGGACAACACGCAGCAGAGGAAAGGGAGTCATTATTTGGGCTTTTCGCGAGGGAACACTCGGATGTCCCGGGAGTCGTTGTGACATGCAGTTGCAGTTGTGCCACACCATAATAGTCACTGGTCTGCAGGTGCTCTGTGGGTGTGGGACTTTGATGTCAAAATGGCCTTTACATCACATCTCATACTTTTAATCTTTGTCTCTTCAGCACAGGGCGGGCGAAGATGTTCTTCAGCTGCTTGGCCTCCCCTTTACCCCCCACCACCAGCAGCACCTCTTAAACTCCACACTTTAATGGGACGCTCGTGACCTTCTTGTGCGCCTTCGACGCGAGCGGGGAGATTCCACGCGGCCAGAGGGGGACTGCAACTGTCAAGGCTCTGCAGTGAAGATGTTTGTCGGGCTGTGCGCGAGCCAGGTGGTTTTTAGGGCAATAAAAATTAGACTTCAATGGCACAGCAAGGAAGGCCTGCCAGACAGCTTCATTGCAAACAGAAGAAGGGCGAGCAGGAGGCAGAGCACGACTTTAGGGTTTCAGCTCCCCTTCCCGCTCATTTCAAGGCGTAATGTTGCTATTTGTGAAGTGAAGTTCTGGCAAATAATTACTATTAGGTAGTACCTTTTGAGCTGTGACATCAGTCGCAGAACATGGAGCATAAAAAGAAGTCTTCCTCGAGGCTAGGCTAGTGGCTAACAAAAGCCAAGGCCCCCTTTGTATCGGTTTTTCAAGGCTTATAGCGCAGCTCTTTCTCAAAAACATAATACTTGTATGAAAGAACACTCCATTAGCTGATATTACCCCTCTACACGTTTGCCCGAGGCTGCTGAGTGCATCAAACAGTGTCACGCAAAAGTGTAGAGGTTTATAATTAGCTAATGCAGCATTCTTTCACACCTGTATGACATTTTTTTGAGACATCAGTCATAGAGCAAGGAGTAAAAGGGCAGAAGTCTTCCTCCAGGCTAGGCTAATGGCTAGCTAAACCAGGGCCCTTTTCTATGGTTTTTTCAAGCGAATACAGGAACTCTTTCTCAAAAATGTCATACAGGTGTGAAAGAATGTTGCATTAGCTAATTATAAACCTCCACACAACTAATTATAAACATCAACACTTTTGCGTGACACTGTTTGATACATTCAGCAGCCTCAGGCAAAAGTGTGGAGGTTTATTATTAGCTAATGCAGCATTCTTTCACACCTGTATGACATTTTTGAGAAAGAGCTGCTTTATAAGTCTGAAAAACCATAAAAAGGGGCCCCGGTTTAGCTAGCCATTAGCCTAGCATGGAGAAGACTTCTGCCCTTTTACTCCGTGCTCTATGACTGATGTCACGGCTAAGGTATTGATAAATATGTGACTGAACATCATTTCGAAAATCCCCAGACTATTCCTTTAATGTGGCTCTTCTTGTCCTCAAAGACCTTTCACTCCTCTTTTTTTTCCAGTGACATGATTTAAGGCACAAGAGCTCATGAATCTTGCCACTGCTTATTCTGTAGATCAAATCCTCTATTAGCCTTTTCTGTAACATATAAACATCTCTAGAGAGAATCTGCTAATGGCCACAGGTGTTTATAATGCAGCTGTTTTCCACATAAAAGGGGTCTTTCTTATAGCTGTAAATCTTCCACTTTTTCTCACTTTTCCCCCTTCTCACCGCCTCACTCTCCTGCTTCTTCACCCTCGTTGTAAGGTTGCTGCAGTCACATTCTCGCCAAGCGCTCCGACCGACCCTCAGCCACCAGCCTCGTCTGTGCCCAGAGAGGGGTGAGCGGTCCTGGACAGCACAAAAGGAACAGACCCCCTTTTGTTCAGGCCTCCGAGGGCCTGCAATGGTGACTGTCCCACTGAACGGTAGGCACAGGCTGAGGCCCGGCTCGGTGAGCGCCACTGAGGGGGCCTTTGACAAGGGGGGAATTAAAGCAGAGAAGCTTGAACAAACAATGTCGGAAAGTTCTGTCATGGACGCGCATGTAGGGCAAAGCTGCACAAACAGAACAGCTGCAATTTTTTTCCTCAAGTGTGTCAGGAAAATGTGAATTTTCAGAGGCATGCAGTGATGCACAGTGTCAGAGCCTGTACCAAGACATGGTTTATTTAAAAAAAAAAAAAAAAAACCTCACAAGACTTCAATGCATGGTCACTTGCTTCTACTTGTTCTGTGTTTGTGCATTTTTCTAAAATCTAGTAAACTCAGCTTTTGGCCCGAAGCACTTTAACTGCTCCTTCCCACTCCTCACTATGATCTGAGGCGGTTTGAGCAAACTCTCCTCTTCACTCCAACAGGTTGCAGCACGATACAAAAGCTCCACGGAGGACCACACAGCGGCACAATGAAACAGCTCTGGAAACTCTTTTCACACCCCTGTAAGGTTGTCATCTGCTCCTCACGTTGTTCTCTCTTCCATTCTTCCTTTTTGTCTGCCGTGAGAGTCCGTGCTCTTCCTGCCTGCTCGGTTAACTCTGTTTGGGAGCTCAAAGCATGTGGTCAGAGGTCATATTAATATTTATTTCATGTGTTGCCTCAGAGAGCAGCAGGCAGCGGGCCTTTGAAGATCTGTGGATGCAGGAAGGCGGATGAGGTTTGAGAGACCAAGCAGAAACTGTAAAGTATGTTGTTTTGTTTTTTTGTTGTTGTTTTTGAAACCAACCCTCAAATGTAGCAAGAACACAAGACAATGGGAGGCATATCCACCCTCACATCACCCCGTCTCCATCCCTGTCTGTTTGTCTGCTTGTTCTGTCCTCATTTTTCGCCTAACCTCGCTGCAGACTGACGGCCTGCTAAAACAGCCTAACCAGGTGGAGCTGAGCCATTGCAAATGTTCCCCTTCTGGTGTCTCACACATCCAGGGGCCTCATGGACATATGAAACACAGCTGTGAGACAGGCAGAAAGAAAGAAAACGAGGGGGTGGGAATAGGAAACAGCTTTGAAAGAGTTCACTTTACGAAGCCCGTTATGGTTTTGGCTTTAATTATAGTTTTGTAAAAGAAAAAAAAAAAGTCTGGATTCAGTTTGAAACTATTACATTTGTTTGAAGCAACACAGTTTAAAAAAAATGGAAGACTAGAAAAATTGCATTTTTTGTGAAAGTGCAGCGTAAGTGATGAGGGCTGAAGGAGTTTGTTAAAAAAAAAGGAAAACACTACCTACAAGCCAAAAGTAGCAAAAAAAATAACTAGCTAGAAGGTAAAAAAGCAAAAAGCTAGCTAAAAGTAACAGAAGGCTTCTAGCTAGCCTTTTGCAAAAAAAAGGTTAGCTAGCAAAAGGCTAATTAAAAGCTAATAGCTAAAATCATAAAAAGCCAGTATTAAAAGACTAGCTAGAAGTTAAAAAACAACAAAGCAGCAAAAGGCTACCTAAAAGCTAAAAGTAGCATAGGAAGACAAGACTAGAGCTGTTATCCTGATAAAGATTTCGAGCAGAACAATGTTTTTGTAGGATCAGAAGAGGTCTTAATGTATTTCTTTTGAGAAAGATTTTTGTAAATAAAGTCAAATATTTTAGAAAGTATAATAATTACAAAAAACAAAAGTCATAGCACGCACCTCCTGAATGAGCTGCAGGTTATGATGAATGCTGGGTTAATTTAGCACAAAAACATGCAGAAATGGGTTGTAAAAAAATGTTTTGGAAAAATAAAAACCAGGAAAACAACAGTGTGAATGCTGAATCAGCATTCACATAGTAAAAAGGAAGAAAAAAAAAGGATGTCAGCTTGACTTGACTTCATATGAGATCTAAAATATTAGTTTGGAATTGCTGGAACAAATGGATTTCATCACATGTCGTCAAAATGACCTGTGAGGATTTTCTGGAAAGAAACACATCATGTTTTTGGAAAAGCTGCACCTTGCAGGTCTATTTGCTGTCACTCACTACCTACTTTCACCCGTATATGAGCTATGTCCTGTCTGCAACTGGATATGGCACTTGGGAACACCGGAGTAGCTTGGATCTGATATACAGCTCTCAGCGGTCCAGCCAGACCCATCAGTTATCGCTGCTCTTGCTGACAGTCACAGATGCCATTTTGGTTGAGCTTTCCTTAATGCACAGCTTAGTTGTGCTTATCCACGACAGGATGTTATCACTCAGCCACTGTCACCCGTGTCATCAGCACCAAGCCCAGCAGCCGCAAACTTATCAGCATCCATTACCGAGGTGTGTGGGCTCGATAAAGGTCGAGCCTGTTTCGTGCAGCTCTGGGCAGAGGGCCCATTAAGATTCCTCTGTGTGCAGAGAGAGAGCCTGACTCTTTTGACGCTTGTTTTCATCACTCCTTAAGACTATGTTAACCTGTCAATCAGAGAGCCCCATTTTTGGGGGCGCTGATCGAAGAAACACTACAGAGAAGGCAGCACATCCAGAGCGACCAAGTGCAAGAGCTGATGAGAACCAGAAAAGCAGGAGACCCTAAGGTAGAAAGTGTGTGTCTGTGTGTGTGTGTGTGTTTAGGTCTAGAGGGGGGGGGAAGAAGGAGAAGGAGGTGGATGTGCTAAACTATGTGGAAAGGAGGGCAGCTCTGTTTTCTATTTGTGAGGATTAGGTTGACAGATCTGTATTTAGTTTCTTTGGGCCTCTAGCTGCAGCTAATCCCCCTCACCTGCAACGGGTCCCCCCACCACTACCACCTATAGCCCACTTTTCTTTCCTCTGACCCTGCAGCCCCCCTCACTTCCCCTGCCTTCCCTCCTCCTGCCCAGCACAAACACTCGTCCCGAGACACGCACATGACTCGTTGCACTCTGTCTCCTCAGGTTAGGGCCTCACACTCGACGCAAATCTCTCTCAGGCAAAAGGAACAGCGGGGGTCCCGGGCTTTCTGGAAGGGAAGAAAAAGGACCCCTGGCAACCTGTGGTCTTTCACATACTAAGATTGTTTTCGGCCTGAGCGAGGAGCTGCTCTTCATCACTGAAAGATAGCAATTACGGCAAATTTAAGAGCCATTACCACGGAAGCGGCCTGTCAGAGCCACTCAGGAGAAAAGGAGACCTTTGGTAAATCTGCGCATTAGGAAATATTCAGGGTCAGGTCAGGGGCAGGAACCTCTTCTCTTCAGATCCTGGCTCACACACACTCTAACCAGGCCTTCACACTGCGAAAGAAAGACTTTGGTGCCTCTGCAAACACACACAGCATGCCTGCTAGCAGCTCTAAAAGGTGGAGACTCTGGATGATCTAATATTTAGCAGATTTTTTTCTGTTTTAACGATGAGGCGACATGGCGGCCACATGATGCAACGATGCAACCGAAGCAGGTTTCGAAGAGTTTTCGATGAGGACACATGCGCAGATTCCTCCAGATGTCACATTTATTTAAATGTTTAAGGGCCTTAAACAGCTGACATTTAGTCAACAGTACAGTAAATTGATCTGCTATCAAGAGGATGAAAGATTACAGCATCTCACAGAGCTCTAAAACACATGTTGGCCAGAATTATCATTACAGGTATCCATCTTCCAAATCCACACATGGCTAACAGAAACAATAGACATTCATTTTCTTGTGGACTCCAACCGCAGCAAATCAAACCCACACCCACCTTTTTGAAAACACCACAAGCACACAAACAGACACCTCAGACAAGCAGGAGCAAGTTCAGATCGAAGGTCTCATTACTGAGGCCCACAGAGGGTGCTAATGGGAATTTCTCTTAACACTATAAGGGGAAAAAAGGGTAATTACCTTACAGCAGCGAGGTGCAAACTGGCCCAATCACGTTCTTCTATGTTTATATCTGGAAACAGGTTGAATTTACACAATAAGAATGAGAAGGAGACGGCTTCTTTCAATGATCTACTCAACCAGTCAGGGAGTAAATTACTGAAACAGTATGGCCAGTTCTGTCTAATAATGCAGTAAAACTGTTTTCTATAAAGTTATACATCATATCTAACTCTTTACATTATATTTATTAAACTTTGCAAACTGGACATATGTGGTCTATAAGTATCCCCTTACAGTCAGGCTCTTTGCAAGAGTTAAAGCTGTGATTTAATGCTTTTCTGAATCTACCTGTTCATAGTTTTTTTGTTTTTGTTTTTTTCATATTGATGGTTAATATGTCCTCAAATTAAACATTTTGAGCCATTTTTGCAAAAGGTTGCCAGCTACAATGTGTGTTTTTACCAACGGAAACATCCGGTGTGACTAAAAATAGGTCAACAATAACAACGACCATGGAAGAGCCGTATGAGATTTTGACCTGTTGGTTCGTATTTACACTCAGATCTGTGAAGTATGCCGAAAATTACTGGTCTAGCAGAAGTTTTACAAAAGCCATGTGTGTTTGAATGCCGAGCTCTGTCTTTATGGCGCTCCACCGCCCTGCTTGATCCCCATTATTTATTCTTGACAGTTATCTTACCCGTTATTTCTCTTTTTTTTCTTGTATTTCCACCTAAAACACCTTCTCTAAGATTTTACGATTTTTTAAAAATGTATAACTGCCACTGATGGCAGCTACATAACAAATTTTTATACAAAATATTCTAATAACACATAGCTAAAAAGATATGTTTAAATTACCGCCAAAATATATATTTTTATTTATCTTCTACAAGATTATTCCTCAGCTGCGTTTAGCCCGCGAGACTTCCTCTCTATGCTAACCACCGATGCTAACGCATTAGCATCCTGTCGTACCTGATATGAGAGATGGCTTCCTGTGGAGCACAGGTGTTTTCTGAACTTGACAAGCTTCGTGTTCGGCTGTTAAGCAGTGGTGGAGTCATGGCAGGAGGCCAACCTGAAACTGCCGAGAAAGAAATCAGTCCGTAAGTAGCCAATCTTTTACATACACAGATATTTCTGGCGAAAATTAGCCTTAAACTTTGCTAGCTTGTTAATGATCGCGGTTGTTTGGGTTTGTTCAGCAGCGAGTTGCACTTCAGTGGAAGCGATATGTCTCTGTCGTCGTCTTTTCAGTAAACAAATAAAATGTGGTTTTGTACGACTTTAGTTTGATTCTTGGTTACAATTAGCTTACTTTATTCAAAATAACTGTTAACTAAGCATCGTATGCTAATTTAAGGCTAATTTGTATCATTACAGAACTCCCGTTGGTTGGAGGAAAATATCGCGAGAGTTAGATTTGTACCTTATAATGCATCTCACAATGAATGTCAGATATGATCTTCTCAAAAAGTGCATAGATTTACTTCCTTAACCTAAAAGGTGATTATTACACAGACGTAATGATGGTGAGGTTTCTGTTCATATAGTATATAATACATATTTTTTTTTACACTTTTAAGGATCACAAAAAAAAGACCAAAACATTGAGCCTGTATATTCAGATTCTAAGTTTCCTTTATGTAGGATTTTGCATACAAACGTGTTGCTGTGGCGTTTTTAGTGCAGTTACAATAAACACAAGTAGAGAAACTTAAAACAATAGAAGTAAACAGTAGAGATAAAGAAAAAATAAATAAGTGAATTATACTAATCTAACAAGTTACATATAATAGTGGAGACATGGCCAGAGTATGCAAAGTGCCATGGCTTAATGTAGTTACATTTATATTATAGATGTATATAAAGAACAAAGTGTCTGTTTAGAAGTATGAGTATGGTTGTCTTGTAACAGTGTATGTTACAAGACAATTTTGACTGTTCATTATTTCCAGGGGTGAGATTTTAACACGGATCGAAAGTGTAATACTGGGAGTAGTGACCAGTCTGTCCAAAGATGAGGCCCCTGTTCTGGTGCTGCCAAACAGATCCAGTTGGGCCAATGTCAGGTAACCTGATTTAAACACTGTGTAATATGAAAAGATTTCCCTCAGACAGGGTGGGATTCCAGTAAAGGTTTGTACATTTTCTGCACTCGTTCTGCAATGGTGCTCCACAATCATACGTCTACATATGGCGTACTGTGACGCTGAGACTCAGTTTTGTTGATGTTATTCTTTGTCTTTTCGTCTTATAAAACAAGTCAGTCGAGAAAGAGCCTCTTTGTGGTGAAATCAAAGTGTAAAAACTACTGATATTGTCCAGTGCAGTGATTGTGATTTTTGGTTTTACCTGCACTTCGGTTTTTTGTCCCCTTTGGGATGAAATCTGTTGTGCAAGTTTTTCTCCGTGGATTAAATACCTCCGATCTCTATCTTCATTCAGTCATTTTTAAGCCTTTTCATCATTTAAATAACCACCTTTTAAATAAACAAGCAAACCTGTTGCTTAAAGAGAAGAAATAATTAACCATATACACACACAGTTTTTGTTGGGAGATCGGGCCACACAGGATTGGACTTTTGTTTAATTTCCTAAAAGGGGGAAATACTCTGTCAGCATAACTGGATTTGCATAAGATGTGCCTTTAGCAGACTACAAGACGAACAAGTTAATTAAAGAAAGCCTTTCAACTATGTTGCAGAAAGACTGAGGGTAAAAATGCTTCCTGTTCTGAAAAGATGACAGCGATAAGGACTTACAAAGCTCAGCACTTACACACACAAACACATAAAGAGCTTTAAAATGACTGGGATGTGGAGAACAAAGAGGACTGTCAGGTCCCCTTTAAATCAAACCTTGTCTCATCTTTAAGAGCTTTTAGGCCCAATCCTTTTAAAAATCTGAGACAGTCTCACAGATGAATCAGGAGGGTAAGTTAAAGAGGACGCTTCTCACAGGTAGCCCTCGGGGTCTGAGGAGTTTAGGTTTTCAGGTGGGACCTGGGATTTAAAGCTAAACACAGTGCACACAATCTGTCTCTAATGACTTCTTTTGTGGCTCTGTTTTACATCCCAAGTTTTGACCGTGCCATCGGGCTTCAGATGCATTCAGGACATTCTGTCACCTCCATCAGGAGCGACTGTCCTTCGTCTGCCACCAAGTTCGGTGAGAAGTTGCCTACGACTTTTCTGGCTTTTTTGCCTTTAGCTTCACATTCAACGTTTTCTGTTTACTTTAGTCGAAAGCTCTTTCCAGCTGTGTGGTTCCTCATGTGGCTTTAATTTGTGTTGATTATAAACGTATCAGTAACCTGCCCAGACGGCAGTAAAAGTAAGATTTAGTTTTAGGTGACAAATTGGCAGAGACAGAACATGTTGAAAGAGGCTTTTAAGGATCAGTTCACCACACGGAAAAGAGCTGACTATATTCTGTTTCTCCCTTCTTCTTTTTTTCATCCAGTCTTTTAAAAATGTGATCTAAAACTCACGATGGTGATTAAAGTCTTTTTTTCTCTGTTTTAAAGCGCAAATTCTCAAGATCCTCTCTGTCATCTACAAACTGGTGCAGAGCAACTCGTACGCTACAAAAAGGTGATGCACCTTTCACCAAAGTCAAATCAAATTAATTTTCTGTGCAGTTTTGTACATAAATGGGAGTGTTTCTGTATTGTTTGCTTCCACAGAGACATATATTACAACGACACACAGCTGTTTGTGTCCCAGAGGTCTGTGGACAGTATAATAGATGACATCTCCTGCATGTTGAAGATTCCTCGCAGATCACTGCATGTGGTAAATGTTGATTTTAATCTGAAAGATGGGTTACATTATTGTCTGGCTGTTTGGCAGAAAACCTAATACTCTAAAAAGTAAAAGCTTGCAGCAAAGTTATTTTGGAAAAAGCTTGTATCTCCTTATATGAAACCCGTTAGATTTGTGCTGTGTTTTTATTTGTCCTCTCCTTCTTATCTCAGGAAACACCTGTGGAGTTCATACTGTTTTACTGATCAAACAACGGGAGAATTAACATGGAAGTCAAAAATCCTGCTTTGCAGTGTGTGTGCAACCTTGAGTTGAATGTGTGTGTTTACGTGTGTGTGTGTTTTGTAGCTGGCCACATCCAAGGGCTTGATCTCAGGTGATCTGTGCTATTTGGAGGAGGACGGCACGAGGATTGACTGCCACTCCAGCTCCGCTGTAAGCTCCAGCAAAAGTCTAAAGCAACTGGTCCATAAGAGCAGGAAGTGTTTCTGTGACTGCACTGAGAAGCATGCATTTGTTGACTCAGAGGTCACGGCACTACAGATCTGATCTATGGCTCGTGATCTTATTTACAGCATATTGTTAAATGTCACACTAAACAAATTTACTTTAGGAGGTTTTTAAATGTGTGTGCCTTTTTAAACCATTAACCTTCTAAATGAATGGCAAAATAAATAAGTAAAAACCTTCAAACTAAGTCAGAAAGGAAATCTATTTCTGCATAGACACAGATTAAATTGATGCCATGTGTGCAGAAGGTACATCTGTGGAGATGTTACGAACAAGTTAGCTTGTTCTTGTTTCTGTTCCCACTAAAACACAACAAGCAAACATGAAAACAATTGTATAAAAGCTGAATAAAAGCCCAGTTGACTGCTGCTAATAATTTGAACTCGTTCAGGAAAACTACCTCCACTTTAAACCTTCTGCTCAGCAGCGCCATGCTTTTTGTCACATTGTATAAAAGAGTATAAACAGTGTCACTGTGTGCAATATCTTCAGAATATATAATATTAATAGGCATTTTTTTTTATTGCTGCACACCTACTTGAGGGGAATGAACAAAGTCCACCCATTCTTTGTCCACACATTTGCTTTATAGGCAGTGAACGCACAAGGACACCAAATGTAAATTCATCTATTATCAAGACTAGTGGTGTCCAATGTTCCTTCCTTTTATAGAGTTTTAGCTGTTGCCTTTCTCCAACACACCCTATTACCTTTAAGTTCTGCAGAATCCTGTTAATAACAGATTCATTTAAATCAGGTGTCCTGAAGCAAAGAAACATCTAAAACTGAAGTCCAGGATTAGACACAACTGTTCAAGACCTTAAATGATACAATAATCTTTTCAACAAAAATGTTTTGCTTGAATTTGTTTTGTCTCACATGTTCTATAAACCTCTTGTCTTGTAAATCAGCAGTTTTTCTACCAACCTAAGCAACCAGTTTTCCTGCTGCTTTTTCTTCCAATCCCCTCATTGCCACCTTTTGCAGCATATTGCTGTCATCAGCCTGACTCATGGTCGTCTGATGTTAGCATGTTTCTCATAAATCCTGCATGTCTGAGGCAATAGTTGCTCTGCAGTACTACAGAGTGCCTCACTGTAAATCAAACCAACTTTGGATTGCTTCTCTGTGGTCGTCCAGTATTTATAGTCCTGTCTTGTTTTCAGGCCGTTCCAGTTTCATCAAACATCAGTGGCATTAGAAGTATCCTTTATGTCTCTGAAAACATGCATTCTCTGGTTTCTTTTATCACGTTAATATACAGTACAATGTGTGTGTTTCTATGTGGACATTGCGTATGCATTATGTTTCCTTGACTGCTTTCAGATATTGTATCATCAGCAAAATTCGTCATGATAGTTGAGAAGGATGCAACATTCCAGAGACTGCTGGATGATGACTTCTGCACAAAGCTTTCTCCTTGCATCATAATCACAGTTAGTTGATTCTTTTCTTTGTTTCGTTTTATTCAGCCACTGCCGTTGTGGATGTAACTGAAGTCCCATTAAATGTATTTTGTTCATGTGAGTCAGGGTAAAGGTGTGCCTGATGTGAACAGCCGACTGATGGTGAGAAAACTCTGGGACGCGCTGCACATTCCCATCTTTGCCCTCGTGGATGCTGACCCTCATGGTACAAATGAGTTGTCTGGCTGCAAATCAGCGTTAACGCTCACGCGCACGCTTTGCATAGATCACCACATTATCACGTCCATCTTCACACACACACAGCTGGGTTGCATGTCCTACTAATTCAGCACATATTAGCACCTGTCCAGGTGGGATGGCTCTGTTTCCCTCAGGCTCCATACCTTTTGGATTTATTTTTTCTTCTTGCATGGCGAGACACAGACGTAATGCTGTACTTTGTTGTAAGCTCTGCAACACATCTCGGGGGATAATTGCTCTGGTATGTCTGTGATTGCAGCATGTCTCTGTTTCTCCCTTTGATTTTTTTTTTTTTTTGAATTTTGAATTTTTTTTTTTTTAGGCATTGAGATCATGTGTATCTACAAGTATGGATCAGTGGTGAGTTTCTTTATGCCAGTCATTTATGTCCTCCGCATTGTCTATTTATTGACAGCGTATAATTATGATGCCCCAGCTTTTTATTCTGAAAAAGGCCAATTAAATATTTAGAAAACATCTAAACTGTTGTTCTAAAAGAGAAATAGGCTTCCTTGAAACCATCCCTGTATTCACTGCGAGCACACACTGATTATCTGTATGTTTATTGGAGGCACTTTGTGTGACTGGGTGTGTGAATGTGGGTTTTTTCTCCACAGGCAATGTCATTTGAGGCCCGCAGTCTGACCGTCCCCAGCGTTATGTGGCTGGGCCTCCTCCCCTCCGACCTGCAGAGGTTTGGACTTAACATTCAAGACTTCCTACTTCCTTCTCCTGCCTCCAATCGGGATTGTATTCTGGGGACATTTAGCTTGTTTGTTTTGGTTTCTGTTGCTGTTTTACTCTTCTTTTTTTTTCTCCCTCCTTTCAAGGAGCTGTGTTTAAGAGTATATGGTGTTTTAAGTATACATCAACTCGGGCAAATTTAGGAGAAAGGGCATTTTAAGATACATGTAATTGCAGTCTTTAGAGTCTTATTTTCTTCTTTCCAGAGCTAATCTCCACTGTGTTTGTTAAAAATGTATAAGCAATGCCTGTCAAAAGGCAGTCCTGTAATTTTTAGGTTAATTAGTCAGATACTATCAAATCAAAATGTCTGTTTTAGGTTAAGAGTTCCCAAGGAGTCCTTAATTCCCCTCAGCAAGAGAGACGAAAGCAAACTGAACAGTCTGCTAAAGCGACCGTACCTGAGCAGCCAGCCAGAATGGCTGAAAGAGGTGAGTAAAGAGAAATGTATGTAAGGCAGATTGTTTAATTAAACTAATATAGTTTAAAGAATTTGTTTTCCTTTTTTTTTTTTTGGACCCTTGAGTAGACAGTTAATACTGTGTGGATTTGCTCTAAGAAGTGCCACAAAAAATTCTTGTTTTCTGTTGTTTTATTTTTATTTTATTTATTTTTTTATTCCTATTCACGGAGGCCGAGAGACGACATGCCTAGATATTAAGGGTGTAACAAACACAAACATCACAGCTCATTGTGTGTCTTGGGTTACGGTACGTTTTCAGCACAGTTACATTAGGGTAAACAAACAGATGTATGTAGCATGCATTTATAGTTACAGGTGTATATAGCATGCATTTATAGTTACAGATGTATATAGCATGCATTTATAGTTACAGATGTATATAGCATGCATTTATAGTTTGAAGCTTTGGGTAATTCTTGCACAACCGTAGCTTCTATTTGCTTATGTAAAGCTGGTATCATTTGCAGGCTATAATGCTGACGAGAGGGAACTTATTGTGGTTCTGTTACTTTTAGCGTGTTTAAAACCAGCATTTTTGACAACAGTATGGTCACAGGTCTGCAGCATGAATCCATAGAAATTATTTCAATTAATCACAATGAAACAAAAGTGTTACTACTTCACTTGTCATGCTGGCTGCTGATTAACCCGTTGTTATAGATCCCACTTATTTTTGCATCATAATAATCTTATTTCTGAGGGGAAAAGGCTTTTCTTTAGATAATATCTTGAAATCTGACGTTTTTTCGAGATAACAAGATACAAATAATTTGGTTAACTCGTGTTGTTGAGAAAATCACATCAGAATTACCAGCAGGCATGACCATTCTCAGCTTCCGTCCCAGTTTATTGATTTCAGATTTTATTGTTTTATATGTTATTTTATTGTTGTTTGGCTTAACTGTATAGCACTTTAAGGCTTTTAAAATGAGCTGTGTAGATACATTTGACACTGACACTAGCATTTCAGTCACGTGAGACATAGCAGAGGAATGAGACACTCAGATCCCTGCTGGTGAGGACCTGTTCTGTTTCATAGTAGCTTCCACTCACTTGCCCCTTTAAAGGTGTCTGTTTGCTCCTGCTGTAGATGGAGCTGATGCAGCAGAGTGAGGTCAAGGCTGAAATTCAGTCCCTGGCAGCCATAGATCCCAACTTCCTCACCAACATCTACCTGCCCAATAAACTTCGCTACGGTGGCTGGATATGAGCACAAGGCCGCCACTCAGTGGAGTAAGACATGAACTGCTGAATTAGGTTTATAAAATGTAGAAAACCCTTTTTAAAATGCAGTTACACCTCACCTCACTGGACAGACTGGAAAGTAACCATCAGTGTTTGTTTGGAATATAGTTCTGAATATGTATTTACTCTTGTGTGTGTCAAATGTACTGCAGCTTTTTTCAGAAATGTCCCACATTAAAGCCCGTGGGATCGCTTTGACGACCTAAAACTGCTGTTTGGTTTTTGCATCATTGTTAAGGAGTTAAAGCATGCAAGACGTCTTATGCAGAGACCAATAGTCCTCTCAGTGCAAACCACACTGATGTATTTGTGTTATTTAGTTTGAAGAGCTGGTAATATCACCAGGTTCATACAATACAGAGGTTAAAAAAAAAAAAATAAAACCCGTCCTGCTCTGTCCCTGATACGTGGCAGTGATACATGAGCTTTGTTGTTTTTGATACCGAAAGAACCGTTTCAACTAATCAGTCCTTTTTTAAAATATATATTATGGTTTTGAAACCACAATGTCAACATTTCAAACATGGATACCTTCTTGAATTGGCTGTGTTCAGTCTTTTTATTTGTTGTGGGGGTTTTTTAGGAGGTCTGGGAGGCTGTTTTGTAAGACCAGGATGCATTGAGTTCATTTGGGGTGAAAAAAGTGGGTAAAGAGAAGAAATAATGAAGCATTTAATTATTAGATGAAGTGCAACATTATAAAACTGCTTT
>JAOXNZ010000210.1:11603456-11627757 GCA_028566095.1 Kryptolebias brasiliensis
AGCCTGAGAACTGAAAGCTCTGCTTCCTGTTCTACTTTTAGAGACTTTAGGAACCACAAGGAAACCTGCAGCCTGAGAGCGAAGTGCTCTTAATAATAAAAATAATACTGAAGTTTAAAAAATGAATATAAATACAAAGTACACTAATACAAATAAATGTAAAAAAGTACTTTTGCACATAACTCTGTAATAATCCTTAGTTATGATCATTATGTCCCAACTGGTTGTAGCTCATCCTGTTAATATTGTACATATTCTGTAAGTGGTTAGCACCAGGTTATAGATGATTGTTTGGAGAATAATAGCTTCCAGCTCTTTAAGCCTCACAGTAAACCCGCCTGGTGTGTTTGGCTCCGTTCTGGTGACTCCATTCAGATTTTTCAAACTTTGTGACACACTTCTGCTATGACTTTAAATCGTAAGGAGGAAAACCCCTCCCCTTTGAGTTGCTGTTCTGTCAAGTTGGAGGAAAAAAAAAAAAGAAAGAACGAAAGAAAGAAAGAAAAAAGCCTCCCAGCATTGGAATGGTAACACCACAGTGCGCATGTTGGACACCCTGGTACGATGTGGAGCAGTGGAAGTTGATCAGGAGGTTTTTATTTTTGGCTCTGAAACGTTTTGAACCGGAGGGTTAGGAAGTGTTTAGGAACTCCGCGGCTAACTGGGACGAGTCGGACTGACTGATGGAAAGAGAGAGGAGGAAAGAAGGCAACTCTTTTCGCTCAGGCAGGAGCGCCATGCGCTGGCGGGGCACCGTTTAACGCTTCTCTTTTTCTTCCTCTTCTCCTCCTCCTCCTCCTCCTCGCCGCCTGAAAGTGTCCGCAAGCCGCTCGCGTCGTAGCATGAGACTGAGTGCGACATGTCTAACGCGGGGCCGAGTAAAAGCGCCGAATGGCTGCAAGTCGAGCTGGAGACCGGAGGCGCCCCTGGTCTGCTGCTGCTGGACTGCCGCTCGCACGAGCTCTACGAGTCGTCCCACGTCGAGACCGCCATAAACATGGCCGTGACGGGGCTGATGCTCCGCAGGTTCCGAAAGGGCAACATACCCGTCCAGACCATCATCCCCAAACACGAGGACAAGGAGAAGTTCATGAGACGGTGCAAGACGGACACGGTGGTCCTGTACGACGAGAGCTCCGCCGACTGGCAGGACGGCGGACCGTCCTCCCCGACCACGATCCTGTTTCTGCTGCTTAAAAAACTTCGAGACGACGGCTGCGAGGCGTACTATCTGGAAGGTAAACGCTTTAATTATCCCCGTGATGTGGGACACAATGAATAAATTCACTAAGTGTGTTGCTCTGTGTTCTGGTCGTGGAACGACTCATTTGGTACTTTTCAAGCTAAGCCGCCGGTTTGTCATATTTAAAACGTCTAAATAAAGTTTTGAATGGTCGGTTTAAAAGGGTCGGAAGCAGCGAGTTGTATCTAAAATGTTCAACTTTATATCGTTAGAGGTGGAGCTGTGTATGTCTTGTCTTTGTTGGGGGTTTTTAAGCTTGTTTATGCCCTCACCTGCGTCCCGTGTTGTGGAGTTGCAGTTGGAAGTCCGTTTTAAAAGTTTCTGTCACTTCTGAGATTCTTAATTAAAATTCCAAAATGGCTGCGGCATGTTTTGCTCCAGCAGGAACAGGCATGTATTTCATGAATGGTCTGTTTGAAGGGGGGTCTTACAGCTCAGCTTCTACCCCTAAAACTGTTTTTCTTTTTTTTATTATTATTATTTTTTAACCACAGTTATTAAAATAAACAAAGTTTGTATATAAATGTCAGAGAAATTATGTGGTTTAATATTAACCAACTTGTGTTTTGGCTTTTTATTCAGGTGGTTTTGAAAAGTTCCACACAAAGTACCCGGAGCACTGCGAGACCCTCCTGGACGGCTCCTGCCCGAGCTCCTCGCCCCCCATGCCCGTTCTGGGCTTCGGAAATCTCCGGATCAGCTCGGATTGTTCGGACGGCGAGTCCGACCGCGAGCCCTGCAGCGCCACGGAGTCCGAGGAGAGCCCCGTCCCCGGCAATCAGCCCGACTTCCCCGTTCAGATCCTGCCTTATCTCTTCCTGGGCTGCGCCAAAGACTCCACCAACCTGGACGTGCTGGGCCAGTACAACATTACCTACATCCTGAACGTCACGCCCAACCTCCCCAACATGTTTGAGCACGACGGCCACTTCAGGTACAAACAGATCCCCATTTCGGACCACTGGAGTCAGAACCTGTCGCAGTTCTTTCCAGAAGCCATATCATTTATTGGTGAGTACATCAACATCTCGCTGAGCTAGATCTGATAAAAAATACTTTTCCAGTAAAAGTTACTTTTTTCTTGTTTCCAGAATAATTTTCTTGAGTAGTCCAAGTGGGTTGGACACCACTTTGTATCTTTTTCTTTTTTTTTAGGTTAAAATAACTTGTCATTTTCATTATTAATGTGACCATCAGAAATCACCCACTAGTTCAACCAATGTGCTTTTAAATTAATGTTAAAGTGTGCTTGAGCTTTAACAACGTCTATAAACATCTATAATAAAAACAAATCAAATCAGTAGCGATGCTTAAAACAGCCTGGTAAAAAAAACCTGGTATGTACCTGATACCTACAAGTACCTTGCTGTATTATAAAGTGACTTGTTACAGTGTACTTACCTAGTACATACTGGGTACATACCAGGCTATATGAAGTATTGCTACCCACAAATATATATATATATATATAAATCATCTACTTGTTTGTTTTTGTAGGGCAGCTTTAAACCCTTATGTTTCAGTTTTGCTTTTGGTTCGGTGTTTCTCACCATGACTGCACCTGAAACCACAGCTACTCACTTGTTTGTTTGGCAGTTGCTGTGTTCAGAAGTTAAAAAAAAAAAAAAAAGGCGGAGAGGAGGAAACGATGTTTCCACTCTATGCGGTTGTGTGTGATTCCAGTTTTACAAGTTGACGATTGTTTGCTAACAACTCAAACTAACAGGAAACTAGTTGTCAAGCATGAGATCTAGGCACACTGACTGCCAAAGTGACGTGTACAATATTGTAATACAAGTGTCGTTTCAAACAGTCTGAAAGGTTTACATGTCATACTTGAAGTAGAGCTCTTCTGACTTGGATTTTTTTATTTTATTCCCCTCCCCCTGCCAGACGAGGCTCGATCGAAGCGCTGTGGTATTCTGGTGCACTGCCTGGCCGGCATCAGCCGCTCGGTCACAGTCACTGTGGCCTACCTGATGCAGAAACTCAACCTGTCTCTGAACGATGCGTACGACTTTGTAAAGAGGAAGAAGTCGAACATTTCGCCAAACTTCAACTTCATGGGTCAGCTCTTGGACTTTGAGAGGACGCTGGGGCGACACACTCCCTGCGATAACCGCTCCAGCAGCGAGCAGCAGCTCTTCTTCACCACGCCGACCAACCACAACGTCTTTCAGCTGGAGTCGACATGAGGAGCAATAAGCCTGCCCCCCCTCTCCCATTGTTTCCTGTGGTAGCTCTTTGATTCTCTAACCCCCGTCAGACGCTTCACTTGCTGACGCAGGCAGAAAGTCAGTGGCGGCGTTCAACACCAGAAGGAACATTGGTCTGCTCAAGGAACCGAACGCTTTCAGGTCCCAATGCCTTAATAGCTAACATAAAGAAGAATTCAACCTGCCACCAGAATAACAGGACATTTCTTGACTTTTTCTACCTTTTGTCTGCATTTGTTATGAATATTGCCTTTATGGTCTAAATCCAGTCTGTGGGCAATCAGAATGTTTTCTGGGGACCAATCTGAGGGGTTTTCTTAACTCAGGCTGATGGTTATAAGCTGCTGTGCTGATTCGTTGTACAGTTACTGATGGCTGTTTGTAATCACAGCAGAGAGAGCATCTTTTCTTTTGTTTTTACAAAATATACTCACTAATATTTGATAAACATTAATAGACTTTCAATTCAAGCTAAATTGGGCATCTCTGTGTATATATTTGAACAGTATTTCTTTTATCTAGTTTGAATATTTTACTCTGCAGAGGCCTTCAAGTACATTTTATCCATTATAACTGCATTATTTACATAAGATCTTGTTTCCACAAGGACCTCGTTCTGTAATCTTTGTATCCTTGCCTGTTGTTGCTGAGGCCTTGGCCATTCTGAAATGTAAAAGCGATTAAAACGTTAGTAACCAAGGTTGAGGCAAAATGTTTAGGACTGGCTTTTGCCACAGTTGGACGCCCACCTCATGTTTTCCTCCCGACACTCTTCAGCTTGCAGCTCCTTCTTCCGTGGCTCAGTGTTACAGGAGGAATTACGTGTACATGTACAGTGCCAGTCTTGTCTTTGAGCAAGTGAATGAGTTTGACGCATGTGAGAGAAAAACGAAAGGAAGTACTTTTGACCAGAGTGTTCTTACCTCAACACGAGACATTTTTTCAGGGATTTTTATACGAGTCGACTGCGTGTCATCTTGGCCTCTTAAAGTGCACTCAAGGGCTCTTTTGTTTAGTGTGTTTGTAAAAGATGTACATAAAACTTGTTACGGGGGACATTTTCTGTAAATCAGGAAGGATGTGGAAGTGACCCTTATGTATAGCGAGTATGAAGCTAAACGTCCAAGGCATTCTGTATAGGTTTTTACAACAAATAAATGGTATATTTTTTACTTAAAAGTAGATTCATTTCTTTGGTTTTGTTGCATGTGTTTAAAACTGTGTATAGAACGTTAAAAATGTTTCGTAAAGCAAAACAAGTTGCCAACTGGGCAAAGGGGCAGCTCAGGAGGTAGGGGTTCATCCTGTAACCGAAGGGTTGCTGGTTCAAGCCCCCCACTCCATCAGTCTCAGCTGTTCTGTCCTTGGGCAAGACACTTCACCTGCCTTGCCTACTGGTGGTGGTGGTGTAATGGCAGCCTCACTTCTGTCAGCCTGCCCCAGGGCAGCTGTAGCTACAATGTGTCTCACCACCATCAGTGTGTGAATGTGACGATGAATGGGTGAATGACTGAATGACTGAATGAAGTGTGAAGCGCTTTGGGGTCCTTGGACTAGATAAAGTGCTATACAAGTGCAGGCCAGGCAGGCAGGCCAATTGCTGCAATGTGCTGTCCATTTTCAATGGCGTAGGTGTGGTCACACCTTTGTTTTCTGCTCTGATGCCCGGTTTCCGGTCTCCCATGTGCCTGCTGCCACACAGATAAGCGACAAGCCCCGTTCTGTCAATGCCACAGCTCTGACACACCCACGAGCAGGCACTCAAGCAACACTTGAAGAAAAAGGAAGATGAGGCAGCATTTCTTCTACCGCAGATAAAAGACTTCCGACAGCCCTCCTCCGCACTGTGAAATAAAGTGTTACGCCACAGCTTGCTGCTTTATTTCACTTTGTGGCTTGAAGTTTAACTTGACTGACTGAACCGCAGCGAAAGAACAAATGAGAGTTCTTTGGACTGGTTGGGAACAATTAATACGATTCTGGTTGTGGACAGCTCTTTGAATGACTTCAGGTTGGAAAAATGGAACTTTATCGTCGTTGGTAATTTTGCGTTGCACACAATAGCGTTCCTGCCGACGCTGCAGCAGAAGTGCAACAGCTAGCTGCTGCCGCTTTTTGCACTCAGAGGTTTGCAACCTGCGGCTCGAGGACCCCACGTGGCTCTTTGCAGCTTTGCTCAAAAATAACAATAACAGAAAAGGCTAGTTATAGCAGTTTTCCCGTCCAGTTTTTTTGCCACATATGTGAATGATGCCACCAAGACATGGAGGAAAACATTGTTCAGATCATGCTAGCTGCTCGTTAGCCGCAACATTAATTCAGCTTCCGGCCACACAGTGGGATCTTTCTCTGAAATTCACCAACATTTTTTTCAAAACCTTTAAAACATCACCGATTATCAGTCCTCTTATCACAGATTACGAGTCAAGAAAAGGAGTTCTGCAAAGGAAAAGTCAGGTCAGTTTGACAACAATACAAATTAAAAAAGTAAAAAAAAAAAAAGGTCACTTTTGATCAAAACATACTGTCATTAAAATTGATGTACATGATGGTTTGTGTTTTTTTTTTTTTGCAGTAAGTCACAATTAAATATCCAACAAACTGCCTTATTTTTATATTCACTTTAGCTTCAGTTTTATTCTTTTAAAGTGCATACTTAGATCATTTATCCACAAATAAAGAAAGGACTCATATAGGCCTCGTTTAGTGTTTTAATTTTATCTAAGGGGGTGTAAAAGCCAAATAATATGTTTCCCCTTCTGCATGAAAATGATCTATTGTCCTAACACGTAAAAATACCGAAAAATGTCAAATTTTATTATAGATTTTTAGTTTTGTACTGTAATAGTTTTTATGCAGTACTATATATCCCTTAATGAGTTGTCTTATCTTTATTTCAAGCTTCTAGGGAAGGGGTCACCACCCCCCGCTGTCTGGAAGAGGCCACCCCCTTTAGCCGTTAGCTCGTCCCTCTGGTCAGATTGAAGTTGTTTCTCCGAACTGGGGTTGTTAGTAATGGCGTACAGAAAACAGCTTTGTACAAGGTTCTAATATCCAGAAAACCTTCCTCACAAAAGGCCGCCAATGAGTAGGAACATTTAATGCTAATGGCTAGCGATTTATTTATTTTTACCCCTTTATGCAATCATCGAACACTGAGAATGAATTATTTGTGAAACGTGTGCTTTCTGTGTCACTTCATTAATCTGTTGGCAGCTGAAGATGCCGGTGTCATGACTGAATGAGCTATTTTTTCCATAACATTCTCACAAGGTCTGCCTTAATGACACACACACACACACACACACACCCTCACATCATTTCAACCCGTGTGAACTATCGTATATCAGTCAAATAAACAGAAAGGTACTCAGAGCAGCGCTGGATTCCTCTGACTTAGTCGGCTGCTCATGACAAGCAGACCGATGGCTTTAATAAAACAAACTGCAGGTGGCTAACGCTACGCGCAGCCACAGACAGCTGCAGCGTCTGGTCATTTTTCCACTGGACCGAGTTGAAATTAATGAGGGAAAACCGCTTTAAGATAACTGTGCTGCAGCAGCTGGAGCTTCTGCTGTCCGTCTGATCCTTCATCCTTTGGGAAATGTTCCCTGAGATGACTCCATTTGGTAATTATAAGCAATCACGCGGAATGTTAACTGAATATCATCTGTTTCCGTCCACCGTTTTAACGTTTTAACTGAGCTACTGCATGCTTGGGGCATCTTTAGTGAATGACAGATGTCGTCTAGAGTTTTGGTCTAAGATTTTACGTTGAGAAGTGAAGAACTTCTAGCCGTTTGGGTCAAACCTCGAAAATAACAGTATGCACGATGTCACGCTCAAACTAGGTGTTGTGAACAACCCTGAGCTACTACCATATCAAATATTAGCTCAATATCTGTAAAATTGACTGAGTTTTAGCAATTTTTGTGTTTGCTAGTGCCAGTTGGCCGTGGCGGCCAACTTCATTTGGATTAACTTCAAAAGTGAATCAGTTGTAGATGTACATCTAATGATTGCATTCTGAAGGTTTAATCAAAATCCATCCAGTGGTTCATGAGATAGTTTGCGAACAGACAAACAGTTTTGATTCAAACAGTTAGCTCAAAAGTTTCTAAGCAAAGATCTTGTGCGATGAGTAGCACTTGGAGCGCGTGTTGTGAGTTACTCTCAGCTACCGCCACGGCAAAGTTCAGCAGAAAGTAAAACCTTCAACGTTTGGAGCAGCGTGAAGAGACTTGCCTGCTACCACCTCATTGTTGGGTGAAAAAATGCTGTTGGATGACAGGTTAGGGAACATGACTGAACCTGGCTGCTGGGCCACGTAGCGAACCTGCTGGGCGAAGCTGTGATTAGATTTGAAAAGACGCCCAGGATAAGGCTGCGGTTAGCAGCCGGGTGTGTGGATGACGGAGGGAGCCATTAATCACAGAGGTCTTATCTGCAGCTGCTGCTGTACAGCTACAGTAAAAGGGCAGTGTCGTACGGGAGGAAAGAATGATTTATGCAGCTCCCGTCTTTATTGCTGTTGCGTGGTGGAGCCTGTGTGGCCATCCGGCTCCTCTTGACGCCAAACATCACATCGTGAGTGTCTCACCTGCGAGTTAAAAAGCCATTTGTAAGCTGTAATTATAAAATAATCCTGTCCTAGCCCTAGAAACCTGCGTGAGGTCCTAACAGCGTTTATTGTCTTATCACTGAAGGCCTCGAGAAAACACGCAGGAATCTCAGTTCTGCTCAGGATTACAGGAATCACACAGTTAATTAAAATCCTTGCATTCCTTGAATGCATATCTCCCGTCTCCTTTAGTGCCAGAGTGTTAAATGGAGATCGTTTTATTTTCTGACAAGAAGGGACGGCGTGACAGCCGTCAGACCTTGTAAACGGCAAAACAAGTTGGCGCTCAGACTATGTGTTGAGGATGACTCTTAGCAACTACCACATCAAACTTTAGGTGAATATCTGTAAATCTGACTAAACTATAGCCATTTTTGTGTTGTCTAAGGTTGATTAGCTGTGGTGGCCATCTTGAATTGGATTGACTCCGAAAGGTAATCAGTTGTCGATGTGGATCCATGAGTCCTTTCATAATTAAAGGAAGACATGTTTTTTTGCAGTGTAATGTTTTTTTATTATTATTTGAAGGGTGGTGTTTTCTGTCCTGGGAAGCAGAGGCTGATGATGTGTTTTCATCAGCAGTCATTACTGGGGAAGCAGATGTGCATGTGACTGGTTGTTTAGCTCACTGTGGGGGTGGATGGGGGCATGGACGGCGTTTTTTAAGCATGCTTGCGGTGTGGTTGTGTGTGTGTGTGTCGTGCAGAAGTCAGTCAGGGCTGGCTCCCACCTGCTGCGGTTACAAGAACATACTCGGCATACTGCACGACTGACAATTTCACAGCTGCTTCTGCTTCTGCCGCACAGAAACACGGAGGACGTTTTTTAAAAAGCAAAGAAGAAAAAAAATCAACTCTATATTTAGCGCATTGTCGTCCCAATAAAAGAACACTTTGAGCATTTTTAAGAAGGGTCACTTTAATCCTCCGAATGTTTGGCGAACGCTGCTGAAAAAGCCGTTCTCGTGTGAATAACTGCAGGGATTTTTTATTTATTTATTTACTCCCAGCTCTGTGTGTGTGTGTGTGCAGCAGATGTTCGGGCCCTCAGAGAATAATCCTAATCTCAGTATTTGGCTGAACGCTGTCTCTGCCAGCATGACACCGAGGAGGGGATGACATCATGGCTCTCCTCTGAGCCGTGCGGACAGCATATTTCAGGTCCTTTTCAGAGAGAGCATCCATAACGTTTAGTGCTTTACGACACAGGCAGTGTGATGCACATGTCCCCCCTCGTGGTTGCCTTGAATCACGGAAGCAGCTTTTAGTCGCGCTTTCGTGGTGCCATGTGTGACTGTAGTGAAGTGCTATGTGCTATCATGCCAGAGATTTCATCCCCTGCTTTATGGGGATTGCCACTCGATTCCCAGAAATCTTGAATTACATTTGCAAGTATTTGCTTCCTACTCCCCCCCCCCCCCCTTCCATGTGCAGGGAAACAAGCTTTGGTGCAGTAATGTCACACTGGCTCTCAGAGTGAGGAATGACTCGTTTAAAGTGTAGCAACTGTTCATGAAAATTAACAACATGACCACAAGGTTTTGTTTTTTTTCCTTCCTACGCCTCGCTAATCTCGTTTGCAGTGTTGTCGACTGGACTTTCATCTTACAGGAAGTATCTTATCACCCCAGCAACCTACTGCAGATACATTATCTGTTCAAAGCCGACCCCCCTTTATGACACTTCAGCACTTTTCTGAAAGGCGTGTTATGTCTCTGTCAGGCAGAGGAGAAGTGCGAGTTTTGGCGACCGGAATACTGGGTCATGTGTGTAAAGCAGAGCCACATGGAGTCCTCGTGGCAGACCCAGGCGGCCATCTGTTAACGCCAGAAGTCTCTCGTTTTTGTGGCCAATTCCACCATCCGGTAACGTGCAGCAGCCCGCTCCCACCGAGCACACGGACGAAGTGGTGTTTGTTTGCAGCTTAAACTCTGGCAGAGGGAATGAATCGGGAGCGCTCCTTGTGGCCTTTCTTCACCCGACGCATGGTGAAGGTCATGTGTTGAAAAGCCCACAGAGGAGACGGTGCTGTCTGGTGTGTTACTCATCCTTCAGACCATATGTTGCTTACAGTTCTGAATCTTTGAGTAAGCCAAAGAGCAGGGCTCACTTTGGGTCATACATCATATCATGGCTTCAAGACATTAAAGGCCTAGAATTCTTTGACTGAACGCAGATCGCCCGCCACCTTTTATACCTGAGTTTTAAACTCGTGCGTGATCTTATGCAGTATTGCCTGATCTCTTAGCACTTGCAGTATGTGTTGTGAGTGACTCTCAGCTGCCACCACGCCAATTTGTAGCTCAGTGTCTGTAAAATTGGCTGACTCGTAGCCATTTTTGCGTTGGCTGATGCCGATTAGCTGTGACAGCCATCTTGAATTGTGTTGACTCCAGAAGGCATTGTAGATCTTCATTCATTCATTAGTTTCTTGACGTTTCACTAATATTTGGTTCATGAGATACTTTGCTAAGTCTACAGACAACAGAAGACAAACGCACACAAATATGAGCAAAAACACGACTGCCTTCTGCAGTTGGCAGTAATGGCATCATGATAGGCTACAGAAAGGCAAAATCTCTGTTTCTGTTAAAACAAACTACTTCATTAGATAGGCAGAAGTTAAGCCTTAGAGCTATGGCGCCTATTATCAATATTCTTTTTAAAACACAAAAGGTCAAAAGTGAGAAAGAAAGGCTGTAATTATAAACCTACAGACTCGACAGCACTGCAAGTCAATGAGATTTTCCACCCTCCCGTTGTTTTTATTCATTCATTCATTTATTTATTTGTCCCTCGTGCAGCAGAAAGCCGTTTTCATGAGAAAGCTGAATGCCGAAATCCCACAGCCGAAGAGATGAGAAGGTTAAAAAGCAGCGAGTCCCTGTCAGGATGAAAACCTTGGACTATTTCACCTAAAACCTAACTTTGAATGATGGCTGTGGTCACTTGCTCCGTTAAAGGCTGTAAACATGTCTTTAAAGAGCAAAGTGCTGTTTTATCAGAACATATCTTAACATGGCACTCCTTCAAGGAATGCATATCACCTGCGCAGCCTTACGTGCCACAGTTTTAGATCGTCTTATGCTGAGAAATGACAGAGTTGTAGCCGTCTTTGGTCGAACCTCGAAAATAAACGTTCTTCCTAACCTCAGGCCATTTAGTGAGACGTCACGCTCAGAGTACAGGACGGGAATCACTTTCAGCTACCAGCGCAGCAAACTTTAGCTCAACATCTGTAAACGTCACAGCCGTTTTTGGGTTGGCTAATGTTGATTAGCTGTGGCGGCCACCTTGAATTGGGCTGACTCCAAAAATGAGTACGCTGTAGACACGCATGCGATGATTGCTTCCTCTAGTTTCATGAAAATTTGCCCAGTGGTTCATGAGATATTTTGATAACACACATACACAAGAGCAATGAACCTTGTGTAACATACATAATCTATAATAATTCAATAATATGTATTTATATAACTCTCATGCTCTATGTTCCATTTTAATGCAGAATTGTATGTACTGCAGTATTGCTGAGTGTTCTCCATTATATAGGGTAAAGTTTTTCCATGAGTTTCATAACCAGTTTCCTTTTTAATTTTGATAACGCTGGAGTGGTGCATTAAAAGTAAACAGTTGCTGTTATTCATGCGAATCAGTGAATAGTTTCTGTGGAATTTGAGATTTCTGTGTATTGTGGTCCTGCTTTTCTATGGGCCATTATGGCGAGGCCGGTCCAAAAAACAGTGCTCCAGTGTTCTCGGCACCAGAAAGTGGGATGGAGCGTCACGATACAATATTTTGTCTGTTCCAGGCCGATGTGCAGACCTTCCACTCTCTCTTACTCTAAAGTGTTCCACTTCCTCATTGTGTATTTATGGCAACAAAAACAAGCCACAAGCTGCTCTCTTCAAGCAGACAATCACTAAAGGTTTCTATATTAATCAGACCTGATGAGGGAAGTAAGATGGATGTTGAATGCTGAATCAGCATTCACTCGATTGTTTTCCCGTTTTGTTTTATTTTTGAATTCTTTTTCATATGTTTTTTGTAAACTACTTCTGTGTGTTTTGTGCTAATTCAGCAGTTGATATATCCAAACCCTCCGCTCATTCAGGAGACGGGTGCTATGACTTTTGTTTTTGAAACTTGTGTAGTTTTCAAAAAGTTTACCCTTATTTACAAATAGTTTCACCACAAAGTACACTAAGATCTTTTCATTTCCTTAAGTGAACATTGTTCTACTTGAAATCTACTTCAGCATACTTACCTTTTTTTGTTTTCTTGTAGTACTTTTAGCTTTTAGTTGGCCTTTTGCTAGCTTTAGCTACTAATCTGCTACTTATAGCTTTTAGTTAGGCTTTTTTTGCTCTTAGATGTTAGCTACCCATTTGCCAATTTGTGCTTCTAGCTAGACTTTGATACTTTTAGTTTGTTTTTTGCTGCTTTTAGCTAACATTTTGTTATTTTCAGCTTTTAGATAGACTTTTGATAGTATTAACTTTTAGATAGACTTTTGATAGTATTAACTTTTAGATAGACTTTTGATAGTATTAACTTTTAGAAAGACTTTTGCTACTTTTAGCTTTTAGGTAGCATTTTAGACCTTTTGGCTTTTGTTTAGACTTTTGATAGTATTAACTTTTAGCTAGCCCTTTGTTACTTTTAGCTACCCGTTTGCTACTTTTAGCCTTTAGCTACCCTTTTGAGACTTTTAGCTCTTAGCTAACCTTTTCCTACTTTTAGCTATCCATTTGTTACTTTTAGCTCTTAGCTACCCTTTTCCTACTTTTAGCTAGAGTTTTGCTGCTTTTGGATTTTAGCTATTGTTCTGCCACTTTTAGCTAGCATTTTGTTACCTTTGGATATTAGCTAGCATTTTGACGCTTTTAGCTTTTATCCAGTGTTCAGCTTCCTTCCTGGTGTTCAGCTCATTTTAGCTTTAACAAATCAGTTTGAGCTTCTTCAGCAAATTTCAGCAAAGTCATTCAGCTCTCAGCGTTCACACTCCATTTTGGCAGAAAATGCTGTTCCTCCAGTAACAACATGGTCCCGGCAAACTTGGAGCTGAGCTAATAATCGTGCAGAACATCGGACTTATAAAACCCTCTCAACTGGCTTCTGGAGGAACAAACCGGTTGATCCGAAGAACTTCAAGATCTGCTTTTTCTTATTTATTCTGCTCCATTGAGTAACATGAGAAATGTCACATTCAGCGCTGGAAATCATCCAAGAGCCTGTGATGAAGAGGAGCAAGAAAAACAGGAATCCTCTAAACCCAGAAGCCTGCTGCCTTCAAACAAGATCTGCATGTGTGCCGCCGTCTGAACGATGCTGTGAGGAGTTAACGCCTTCCAAACCTGAAGTCATGTGGGGCGAGGTATTCCCTGCGCTTTCTGGGATTTTTTTTTTAACACATCTATAAATCATTCAGAGCTGCGGGAAAAGGAAGCACAAACATGGCATGACTTAGTATTACACTTCCAGGGTGATCTAAAGGTTTGAATAAATGATTTATGTCTGTTTCTTACGATGAACCAAAGGGCCCTCTTGAACTGAATTGACTCCAGAAGTTGATCAAATTTCAATAAAATGTATTCAGTGGTTTGTGTGATCTTTGGCAACAGACAGATACACAACTGACATTTTTGTCCACCTTCTCCCTTTGGTGGCGGGCGATAAGAACTCTCCTTTTTGGTCTTTCTTTGACTCGGGCAGAATAAATGTGAATGAAGTGGGTGGTACAATAATGACAGCTTACTTGATCCCCTCCACCATTACCATCGTCTTCGTTCTGTGTTCCAGGAAGTGTGTGTGCTGCCTGTGAAATCCACAATATCAAAAGTAGCTCATGGCTGCAGTGTGTGAGTGTATTAACAGCAGGCATGAGTCATCAAGCCTGTCTTATGCAACCACATCACTTCTCCACCCAACTTGCTGCTGTAGTGCACCACACCCCAGATTCATTCACACTCTGCTCCACTCAGCCTCTCGTTGATGGTGCCGGGTGCACCGCTTGTCCTCGCTCGTGCTGCGCGTTTTATAGATTTCAGGGAACTCAGCAGGAAGAGCGAACTGATCTGAGCGAGAAACACAAACACCACTGCCTTCTCCCACAGCACCTTCAGTCATCGCTCAGTTTCAATGGAGGTGGTGACTGTATAGTGTCACTGTATTATCCAGGTTGGATGTGACGGGGGGGGGGGTTCATTCCCTTGGTAATAGCCGAGGTGCAGGATGAAGCTACCAGAATGCCCGTGGGGAACAGAGAAACACACAGAGGGAGGGAGGAGGGTCTTTGGATACTGTCATCAGTCAGGCCACCAACGTCACCGGCTCACACATAACACTGTCCATCCCATTCCAAGTGACAAAATTACAGATAAAAACATGTCTTCATGTAGAAAACATTTAAAATCGTGTCATTCTGAATCAACAGAAATGAGAAGATATGTTTCTAATAATATATGAGCTAATAGCTGGTTGCATTTGACCATCAATAGAAGCATGTAACAGACCGGTTCCTAGCTTGACTTTTTTTTTTGTTTTTTTAACTTCCTGGGATTATTCTGGCATTAAGTCCAGCCTGTTTAACAATGTTTGTCTATAGGAAGAGCGTAGTTGTGCAACACAACCTGTAATCTACAGTTTAGTGTAAGGGAGCCAAACAAAACGGTGAGAATGTGTTGTCCTGCTGACACCAAGTGGACATGGTGATAACTGCACGACTCCTGTGCTCCTGATGGGCAGATTAATGGTTTACACAGCCAAGTCATGAACATCTTTTAAGATTTATTATGTGAAAAAAATCCTCTAAGTGTGTCAGTAAAGTACAGCCCTAATTCCAAAAAAGTTGGGACACATCTCAAAAAAGTAAGGACAGGGGGCAACCAAAAGTTGTAAAAGTAAGTACTACATTAAGAAACAGTTGGAGGAGCATTTTGAAGTGAATAAGGTTAATTTATAACGAGTCAGTAAGAGGACTGGGCTTAAAAAGGACATTTTAGAGAGGCTGGATCTCTCTAAAGTAAACATGGGCAGAGGTTCACCGGTCTGGAAAAAACTGTGTCTAAAAATAGAAGAACAATAGTTCATAATTACGAACAGCAGTTTATAATATCATCGAAAAATTTAAAGAATCTGTAGAAATCTCTGAGCTCAAAGGACAAGACTGAAAGTCAGGTTTGGATTCCCATGATCCTCGGGCCCACATTTAAATCAGGTCTGATTCTGTTATGGATCAGAATCAGACCTGATTTCATGGAAGAACTCAAGATTTGTGGAAATGCTCCTGAGCCCACTGCATGGACTCAGGAACATTTCCACAAATCACTGTCTGTGAACACAGTTCACTGCCATCCACTGATGCTGGTTAAAGCTCTATCAGGCAAAGAAGAAGCCAGATGTGAACACCAGCCAGGAACACTGCCGTCTTCTCTGGACCAAAGGTCATTTAAAATGGATTAAGGCAAAGAGGACAACTGTTCTGTGGTCAGATTAATCAAAATTTGAAATTGATTTTGGAAACCACAGACGCCATGTTCTCCATACTAAAGAGGAGAGGAACCATCTGGCCTGTTATCAGCACACAGTTCAAAAGCCTGCCTCTCTGATGGTATGGGGGTGCATTATTGTCTCTGGCAATGGGCAGCTTACACATCTGGATCCATCAATGCAGGAAAGTATATACAAGTTTTCAAACATATGCTCCCATCCAGGATATGACTTTTCCAGGGAAGACCTTGCATATTTCAGCAACACATTCTGCCTCCATTACAGCAGCAGGGCTTCATAGTAGAAGTATCCAGGTGCTGAACTGACCTGCCTGAAGTCCAGATCTCTCAACAGTTGAAACCATTCGGTGCATCATGAAACAAAAAATCCAGACCCAGAACTGTTGAACAGCTAGAATCCTCCATCAGACCAGAATGGGACAACATTCCCTCCAAAACCTCCAGCAGCTGCTCTCCTCAGGTCCTAGATGTTTACAGACTGTTGTTAAAAGAAGAGGAGATGCTTCACAGAGGCAAACATGGACCTGGAACAACTTGTTTTAGATGTGTTGCTGCCATCAAATTCAAAATGACCTTTTTTCTTTTCAAAAATAATACAATTACTCAGTTTAATCATTTTATTTGTTTAACATGTTCTAGAGTGAATGTAATATGGGTTTATTAGATTTCCAACCCATTGTATTCTGTTTCTATTTACATTTAACACAACTACCAAACTTTTCCTGAATTGGGGTTGGGACAGTGTTTTCAGAAACAACAGCATTACGGGTGGGAAATATATTGATTTGCTCTGATGAACCTCGTACTTCAGAGCATACATTGCTGAATTTGAAGCTGTATGAGCAGCAGGACTGTTATCTCTTTGTAGTCAGGAGAACTCCTTTTATGGGCGAAAGCATCTGATCGTCAGCTGGTGATGCTGATCCTCTGACATGAGCACTAACATGATTAGACATAAATAGCTCCTGTCTCAATAGTCTTTGTAACTGGAGACAACCATGGGAATAGTTCACATATAGTAGGGCAAGATCCTCTACAAACACAACAACGAAAAAAAAAAAACTGCACACGCAGATCAGAATTTATAGTCCGTGGCTTAGTTCCAAACAAAAATGTCGTCTTACTTGCCTTAATTCTTTAAAATTCTGAAAACAAACAAACAAAAAACCAGCTGAACACAATAAGAATGAGATGGTAAATCCATCACTGTTCGCTCTGCAACACAACACTTGAAGGTGAAGATGAGGGTTAGGAAATCAACAAAAGAACATGTCTGTATAATAAAATAATGTGGAATGTTTTTGCCCCAAGTTTGTGTGTGTTTTTGTGTGTTCTGTTAGCAAAATGACTCATGAATTAGTGAATGGATTTTAATGAAACTCTCAAAGTAATCAATGATGGAACAGTTCCAGCTGCTTAACCCCTACATCACTAGCGGCCCCTGTACCGGGGGCAGCATACGTCTCAAAAATACGCCTAGGGACTAAGGGGTTAACCTTTGGAGTCAGTCACATTCAAGATGGCCACGGTGGCTAATTGACATGAACCAGCACAGAAATGGCTCTAACTCTGTCAGTGTTACCAACATAGCTGAGAGTCGGCGCCTCGCTTGTCTCTGAGTGCTAACTCATCGAACAAAATCTCACAGTATTGCATGAAGCGGTTTGAACAAAACAGCTATAACTCAACCATAAAATGATCTTTGTCTAAAACTCTGGTATGACAAGTGGCGGCAATATGTATTCCTTCCTGAATCGTAAGGTTGTTTAATTTTATTTTTTCTAATTTAAAGAGAAAGAGAAAAAAAAAGCTGAGTTCAAACAAAGCGACCAAACTGACAAACGCATCTTGTTTATTACACGAGCACACGCTTCAAGTGAGTCTTCCATGCAGAAACGTGCAGTTCAGGGGACACGAGAATAAAAACACTGAGGGCAGTTTGGACATATGGAAATATAGTACACCTTGTTTATATTATATCATGTACATAGCCTGAATTCAGTGCATTGCATGAAAAACATGATTTATCTGCCAGAACTTAGAGTATGTCCCACTTTGTTTACATCTTTCTCTGTAGTAAACACCAACAGCTTCTCAAAGAGACCTGTAAACTGGCTGTGGGACTTCTCAGATCATATTTGTGTAGAAACTAATTTCAAGTAGCAAAATGGGATAATAATTAGGCCTGAATATATATATTGTTTTCATTCATTCATTATATAGGCGTACTAAAAGTCACAAAGTGTATTTACAACAATGGAAGATCGGATAGGAAAAATACAGAAAACATTCGGGCACAGTATTTGACTAAATCTTGCATAGTTGTTTTGGGGTTTTTTTCCCCATCACCTGCATCCCGATCAGCTTCTAGTTTTTCCGCAGATGACGGTGGACTCACAGTGACAGACAAAAATAAGATTTTGTTGAGGATTACTCCACTCCTTTCATGAACTCCAAAAATTCTGTTAAAAAAGAAGAGAGATTTCAGCTTCATTTCTGTTTTTCTTTATTTTCTTTTAGTGTGTGCAATCATCTCACCATCATAGTCAATTTTGCCATCATTGTTCTTGTCCCCGTCCTTCATCAGCTCCTCGATGTCATCCTCGGTGATGGCCTCTCCGGTAGATTCCAGCATCATTTTCAGCTCCTCCAGGTCGATGTAACCGTCTGCGTTTCTGCACAGATCGCAGCAGCAACATCTCTAAACGAAGCCGTACAGGTGGCCAGTTTCTGTGTGACATGTGCGCTATGATTGATGTCTGAATTTTGAGAGTCTGGGAGCCATCGCTGTAGGTGTAGAAAAAATGGCATGTTTGCTCTTTGACGGTGTCTGACTTACACATTGGTGGGTGTTAGAAATACTCTGCGCTGTCAGAAACGATTAAGGAGCAAACTACATGCTGCACTCTGCAGAGCTGCTTGGCATTTTGTCAGAGCACATAATTGCACATGCGGAGCATACATTACAGGAGCCGCACTGAAGAGTGATTTGATAACTAGGCTGTGGAAGCTCTGAGATGAAAGCATCCCCACTTGGTAAAGATATTCCGACTTGTCTGTGAGTACGTTTACAGTAGAATGTGTAGGATTGTGTCAGTCAGCTGCTCTCAGAGCGTTAATATTTTAAAGGGGATAATGGCGCGAGGGCTTAAACATGAAGCTCACTTGTCAAACATCCGAAACAGCTCTGCTAGCTCTTCCTCTGTCTTCCCTTTGCTGTCGTCCTTCATGCATCGCACCATCATGACCAAGAACTCGTCAAAGTCCACCGTGCCGCTCCCTACACACACACACACACACACACACATTTCATCACATTAACCACTGGACAAATTGTAATGAAACCTGCAGGATGTAATCCTTGGGTGTACAGCTAATAAACTCTCAGAGTCAACGCGATTCCAGATGGCTGCCACAGCCAACTGACAATCAAAAACACAAAATGGCTGTAAGTCAGTCAGTTCCAAAGATATTTACCTAAAATATAGTGTGGTAGTCGCTGAGACTGATCGCCAGCACACATACTGAGCACCATCGATTGCTCAACATTTTTGTTAAGAACTTTTGGAGTCAACTCTGTTTCAAGCTGACTTGTGCATCGTCTGATACGTGTTTCCCTTTAATCAAGCCTGACACATTCTGTTCTCTTTGAGACCTTTGACTTGTGTTTGACATTAAAGTTGTGGGGTTTGACGGGTGCTTGTCTGCGCAACACAGCGGGCCTCATAGGTGATCCATGGGCATGAAGAGGTCAGGAACAATCAGTCTTTAAGTTGTTATTTTTTGGGGTTTTTTTTTTACTGTGTAGGGCTTGTTTTTGATTTACCGTCCTCATCCACTTCATCAATCATCTCCTGCAGCTCCTCTGGTGTGGGGTTCTGACCCAGCATCCTCATCACCTTCCCCAGCTCCTTGGTGCTGATGCAGCCATCCTCTGCATCTTGGACAAAGATGTCAAAGGCGGCCTTGAACTCTGTAACACCACAGCAATGCAGACAGACACACGCACAAAACTATTGCAGGGTGAGGTGTTTTAACATTGCCTAAAGATGAATCTAACAACACTTTTTTTAAGAGCATTTGATACAACAATTCAGATTTTTTTGAAGTGGGGTTCTGTGGAAAGGTCAAGAACAGTTAATATCTTACCTGTTGCAGATAGCTCTTTGAACAACCTCAGTTTATATAAATTGAACAGAATTGTTTTAAAACAGCAGTAATCCTGTTCTTGTTCCCACTCAAAGTAGCCGTTAGCTCGTCAATCCAGTTTAAATTAACCTCCGTTTCTCCAAAGACATATCTAGAACAGGTAAGATATTAATTGTTCTTTAATTTTCCGCAGAGCCCCCCTTCAAAGGATCTGAACTATCACAATAAGATAAGCGGCTTACGCACCATTTTTCTGTTCATCTGTCAGCTGCTCTACCTGCAACAGATGAAAAGATGCAAAGGTTTACATTTTTTCTACGTGGACATGATAGCAAGAAATATAAACGTGATATTAGTCTCTGTGGGCTATCCCAGTCTGTCAGTAAAAATGTTCCACACATTGGGGCAACACTTCACCAAACACACCACCTACATTTCATATGTTAGAGGTGGGGTTAAAAATAGACCCAGGAGGGTCAGGAACCACAGACAAAGGACACGATACACAATGCTTTAAATTAGCATAGCTGTGGAGCTGACCCAACAATGCAACCGTAATCCTGGAAAAGCTACAACGACTGAGAGGCGGAGACAGCTGCTTATGTAAGAGTTGTCTTCTGTTGTCCGCTGTAAATTAAACACACATATACAGATTCCTTCATAGATACACTTTACTGGTGATGATGTATAAATACTTTTTCTTTTTTTTTTAAATCCACCTGAACAAACACATGTAAAATGCATTAAATGCATGGGTGCTTTGACTGTCTGCTCAGTTGGGATGTGAGTGGACGGGACAGCCGGCTGGCTGTCCAGGGGGGGAGGAGGGCAGATAACCCCCCACACACACACACAGCTTTTAGGATGATAAATAATGCTGGAATTCAACAGAGAGAGAGAGAGAGAGAGCGTGGTGGTGCTGAGGGTGTTATCTGGACCTGAAGGCCTGCTGTGGCTCCAGAGAACCACGGACACAGGAGCGTCAGAGCAGCTGGCCAAAATTAGCCGTGTGGGGCAGGACTGTTCCATTTGAAGTCAAGAATGAGGCAGCAGGCAAGTCCTGTCACTGACCTCATGAGAGACTGATAAGGCAGAAAGTCCACAGACGTCTACAAGGACGTGACGACTCTTCTGACACCAGCTGGTGATGGAGGTGACGGAGTGGATGTGCAGCAGGCATTCAAGTGATGTCAGATGAACAAACAGATGCAGGACCTTTGATTTGCTTTTTTTATTCAATCACAAAAAATAGTAAAGTGTACCTAAAATGACCATTTAAACTTGACAGAATAAAATACGGAACCTTTTTTTCCACTGGATGCTACAGAAAGTTTTAGAGTTGAGATTTAGGGTTTGTGAACAAAGTTAAGACAACTCAAAACAGGTTTGTTCTCACAGAGCTTAGGTGCGTGTCCTCATCCCTGTAAATCAGATGAGCTAAATGAGAGGGAACGTACCGCTGCTTTGTAGATGTCGTTCATCCTGGAGGCTCCTCTGCTGCCTGTCCTGACTGCGTCCTGGCACAAAGGAAGGAGGTTCCGTCCAGCTCAGGGCAGGACTCTGGTCTCTTCCTGGGAGGGTTTTATAGCCGGAGCCTGGCACTGTCTGTGTCCCTCCCCAGGCTAAACAGCCTCACACACATGCATGACAACAAATGTGTGTAGTCTGTGTGTGGGTGGGTGTGTGTGTGTGTGTGGAAACGTCATTTGGTCAATCTGTCACAATCGCCAGGCTCAGATAAAAATGCAGCAGCTCTTAGGGGGCACACTATGGAATGGTATGAAGTTGGGGAGGTGGGGTCGGGCATGGTGAGGCCTAATCTCCAGGGAGAGGGCTACAGAGACACTCAACATTCCTCCAGACCTGGACCAGAGGACTCAAAAACGTCCTGTCTGTGTGAGTGTGTGTTCGGAGGGTTGGGGGGGGGGTTTGATAGAGGTGGTGGGAGATTATGGGACAGCAGCAAAGAGGTGACCATGTCTGTGTAGGACTCTTTGTTCGTCTTTATTCAATTGCACGCATGGTGCAATAAAAAAAAAAAACTAGAAACACAGAACTACTGCCTCTGCTTGAAAGGATAGTTCAGATATTTTGAAGTGGGGTTCTGTGGAAAAGTAATGAGCAGTTAACATCTTACCTGTAGCTCCTTGAATGACCTCAATTTGGAGAAACAAAGTTGAATTTTGTCATTTTGATGTAAATGTTTATAAAACAGTGTTCACATGAAGCTCTGTGAATTATTATTTTTTTTAGATTATGTGTTTTAAAATGGCAGCTTTCAGACTAGCTGTTAGCTTGTCAATCTGTACAGAATAAAAGTTTCATGAAGGAGTGAACAAAGTTTCAAACGAAGATGCTATGTGACCTGTTAGCGGTCAGAATATTTGTTGGGAATAGGGCCCAGCTACTACCACACCAAATTTTGGCTCAATATCTGTAAAACTGTCTTTTATTAGTTATAGCCATTTTTGTGTTTGCTCAGGTTGATTAGCTGTGGCAGCCATCTTGTATCACCTGCCTTTCAAAGTGGCAGGAAATGATTGAACACGTTCCTCTAAACCTGGGACATTCAAAGACAGGTAAGATGGAAGTTTTTAAATAGAATTTCATAAAATAAAATAAAACTGTCTGGCATGTTGCAGAGATAATGACCATCATCATGCTGTTTGAGGGGAGAGAGAGAGCGAGAGAGAAACATTAAAAAAAACAATTCCTCATTTATTTGTTTCAACTACAACACACATCCTGAACTGAAAAACTGTACACATTTTCTGCTGAGGTAAAGCACAACAGGATCTGAAAGTTCTGAAATTATAGCAACACATTTTTGCTGTATAACTGCAGCTCTTTAAGCACCCAGAACCACTTCCTTACCAGTTTCCTGCATGTCTGGGCTTTCTGGGTGAGAGTTCAGACTGCTACAGAGACACAGCCAGGCCAAAAAAGCTTAAATATAGCTTCATATTGATCAAGCAGATAGTAACCCATCAGGTATACTTTCGACTCTTTTTGAGGTCTGCATTTTCTGTTTTTATCTAAAAGCAGCAAACCTTTAGTTTTTAAAGATCTGCCCTTAAAAATAAAAAAGGACATTATGCACAGACGGTGAGTGAACACAGAGTAGAGCGAAATAGCAGGAACAGGAATGAAATCTAAATGCTTTTCTATTCAGAAGCTATCTTCCGAGTCATTTACTATCACTGAGGGGCCCCTTTCTTCCTTTGAAATTATTAATGCCTTCTTCCCTTCCTTTCAAAAGAACTCAAACAGAAAACAAATGAGTCATATGGTCTTCTAGTCTCATATGACGCACAGATTTCAACCTTTTCACAGATAGAAGATCATTTGACTGATTTTGTAAGTAGAGATCTACAGTGTGTCTAAACATATTCTGAGCTGATCTAGTGGCAGCTCACAGGAAAGCGTAGCTAAGAAGCCACCAAACATAGATATTACAATGTGCTTGTTTCTATGTGTGGCACTGCACTTTCTGTTCCTCCTCTGAGTACATTCTTCTGTCACTGTAAGCTAATGGTCCAAGCATTTACCAAACAGACGTGAGGAGAAAACTGCAAGACAGAGTGCAGGTTTATCTGAAAAGACACACTCTTTTTACACACAGGAACAGGTCATCGGCCAAAGTGCCAAGAATAACCATAAAGTTATTAAGTGTAGCAATCACCATGAGAAAATAAATACAGTACGTGTTTAGAACAGTCGTGAAAACAGAGTTTATGTGTGAGGCTCACTGAATTATAGCAATTAATTATACATGTCCGTCTGACCTGTGATGCTCCTATTATAACTCTTGGTATTGCAAAGAAACCAGTTTAATTTCAAATAGCTCCATATAGCTGGCCATGGCTGTTTTTAAATGGGACACATTATAAAAAAGCAGATGTTTCAGTTGAGGTAGTTTACAAAATGTTGAAATAATTTTCCTGCTGCATCCACTGACCAGATATCCTGGCCTAATTAATGTGAGCTGCTTTGCGTTTCAAAGTTAACATGTTTAACTCTGTATGTTGGTGTCGCAGCAACGTTTTCCATGTCGTCCAATTGGATCAGAATTTCAATAGATCAGTATTACATGTGGTTATTTATTTAGACTTGGACTTTAAAAGAATACCTGGCTTCTTCCTCGCCGTCTGATGTTCCTTCGCACTATGTTCTTGTAGTTCTCATTCTTTTTGGTCAAGTAGTAAAAGAGCACACACTCTGCCACCGTCTGAAACATAAAATGAAATGTGACTTTTCACTTCCTGTGAAGACGAGGTCACTCCAAAACAAAGAAATAAACACAACAAACAAACATAATACCTTTCTCTCTAGAAATGATGCAATCAGGCCAAAGTTTTTGGGATGCTGGATGAACCTTTGGGAGAAAAACAGATTTTCAATAAAATGATGTCATTGGTATTTACAGTGAAGCTCCAAAAACCATAAATAAATAAACACATAAATAACTTGGACTAGTTTCAAAACAGGGTGGCACAGCGGCGTAGTGGTTAGAGCTGTCGCCTCCCAGCAAGAAGGTTGCAGGATCACATCCCGGCCTGGGG
>JAOXNZ010000210.1:11627857-11638841 GCA_028566095.1 Kryptolebias brasiliensis
CATATGTGTGTATGAACGGTTTTCACATGTGTGTATGAACGGTATTTCAGAATTATGTCTTACCTGGCCTCCCATACACATGTATGCACACATGCGGGCAAAAAACAGCGTCATCCACACATGGATGTCCCTGTACACAGCAGTGAGCTCTCTCTGAAGAAAGATGAAGCTGGTTGCTGTTTGATTTGACAGTGGGTGAGAATACAGAACAGACAAGCACCATCTCCTGCTTTATTATCTGTGATGCAGGGATTTTGTTGAGTCTCTCTATTAAAGGAACTCATGCTTTCTGTATATTTATACAGAAAGCATGGACGGTTTTATTAAAGAAGGGAAAAGATGATGTTGTTTTATCCCATAAATGCTCAAAGGCTGTGTAATGATATGCATGTGACGAACTGCTGATTTAAACCCTTATGTACAACACAGTAACAGCCAGCAGAGGGTGCTGTTCGCTACGTCACAACTAAATTAAATAGTTGCACAAGGCTGCCTCCGGATATCCAATTTATCAATAGTGGGGAAGGTGAGAAATCTGGGTCAAACAAAGCAAACACTGGCAGACACATTTAAATTGAATTGCACTCAGCGCGAGGCTCCGCTGCGTATTTGTCGGGCTCTTTTTGAAACAAGGTCATCTCAATCACTTGACTGTGTGGTTCGCATGCAGGTTCGCACACGTGCTCCCACGTGCATGCTGTGGCAGGCATTTTAAGTGACGAGTGATCATGCTGGTTCATAATGGGATGCTAATGGGGGACTGGCGCAGCTTACAAGCGTCACACGGGCACTCGGAGCAGGAGAGAAGGAGCTCACGCCGAACGAACATACATGTCCTGCGTCTTACGGGGGAACGAACGGGGTCTCCTGACACCTGACGTGTCAGTCACAGGCACAAGTTCGAGCCTCCTCCGTGGAGAAAGACAAGGCGGCGAGATGGTGGGTGAAGCTATTTCTGTCATTTGTCAGGATTTTACGCTCAGGGCACACTGGACCTGCTGAGCAGCTGTTTGAATCCCCAGAAAAGAGAAACGAATCGTCACCAGTGGCATCGAATCAATCAGCTGAAACTCAAAGCATACTGATGAGTCGACATGGTCAGCCAGACAAATTCATTTGGAAGAGCTCAGCGCAGTCTGGTGGGTGCCAAGAGTGATGAGCAGAAGAGGAGGAGGAGGAGGAGGAGGAGGAAGGGGTGGGGGGCACTGGATTCTGGTAATGTAAAGCTTTGGTGCTCACACATGCACTCAAACACACACACACACACACACACGACGTAGAGCCACAAGACTGGCACACAGATCAAAGAAAGCATATGGAGTGCTGTTTCATTGGAGCTCTCCACCAATTTCCTCTTATGTGGGGAGGGAAGGAGGGGGGGCTGACGAAAGAGCCAGCCATCTCCTCCACACAGCGCAATCAGACAGCGCATCTCAAATCCACAATTCACCGCACACTGCTTTTTGAGGGGTTGCCATAGAAACTCTGCTGGGTAGTAGCGGGCAGAAAATGAGAGGAGATGAACGGGGCTATTCCCCCCCCCAACACCCACCCTCCTCCAGCTCCCTCCCTCCCTGCCACCACATTTTGTCCTCAGAGTGACTGTATTATTTTATTCCGCCCCCCCACCCCCCCATTCTTCGCCTGCTCCTATTTGCATACATCCACACAGCGGATGCACATGTGGTTGCGTCGCAATTACGGTCGACGAGCAGCCATTCGTGCACGCCAATCCGCAGATGACACTTGGCGCGGCGGAGAAGTGGCGCAGTGCAATGCTTTTCGTTTCCATCTACGTTGCCTTTTCATCCGCCCGTGTGAAAAGTGTTCTGAAACTGTCCACGAGCGTGCGCCACGGTGAGCTTTTGAATAGGCTTGACTGCACGGATTTCCACCAACAACCAAATATCTTTCTTTGAGCGGAACGCTTCATGGATTCCAGGCGCCAAAACTCGCGAGGCGTGACATCTCGTGCTGGCTGTTCAGAATCAGCCGGACTAGGTTTGGGAAAAACAAAAATCAACACATATACACAGCCCGCATTGTGGCAATTTACATAGTCATGTGATCTGATGATTGGGTTGACATGCAGCTGAGCTTGAAGCTCCTGCGCTCCCTTCTCCTCCCCTCTGTGTCCTCACCTCCTTGATTGCGCCGAGGAGGGGAGCTGAGCCTGTCAGCTTCTCCTTCTTTTCTCTCCATTCCTTCCTCCCTTCCCCTCTCCGTCTGTTCCCCTTTTGCTTTACCTCCTTTCACTGATGACCAACCTGTCAGCAGCTCCTGTTGCGGCAGCCTGAGAGTGCTCTGCATGTCACTGGATGATACAGTCTTTCTTTTTTTATATATATTTTTAACTGTGAGAGTGTATCTGTCTGTCCAGTTTTGCAGAGCGTCCCGGCTTTTGTCTAACCCAAATTTATGGATTTTCCCCCGGAGACGGCGGGGGAAGAGGGATGTCTTCACTTTGCTCCACTGGGTTCAGTGGTTCCTCTCTGAAGCTCTCTCGGCTGAGGCGCTCGGCGGTGTTACACAGCGTTCCTTAAATCGGGCCTCTAACGAGCCAGTGGCCATATTAGAGTCGCAACGCAGATACAACCGCGCGCTAACTTCCTGCCGTGGGGGCTGCAGCGTTTTCCAGTCCACTGGACCACCAAGTGGTCTACCATCCTCCCCGTCCCCCACCACCTCCCCCCCCTCCCCAACCGCTGAAACAGAGCATGAGACACCCAGTAAAGATTTGTCCTCAGATATATGGCCGATGAAGATCCCTTCAAGCAATAGAGAAATTGTGTTTCTGCTACGCAGCAACAAAGAGAGCAGTCAAGTTTTGGTTCTGAGATGAATGATAGAGCAAACTTTTCTTCCACAGAACGTTCAGAAAAATGATCTGGTACTTTTTGTTGTGATACTGAAGAATTTCTCTTTTCTTGTTTTGATCATTTGGCAAGCTGTCCACCTAGATCTACAAAGTACTGATTACTGAATATATATAGTCTGCTCATTAAAGGTATTATTTTTCGGGACTAAATACATGTAATTCTCCACATGCATAGATTTTCCTGGCATTGATGTTAGCTATTAGCTTCTCATTCCAGTCAGAATTAAACTCTGTTTCTCTAAACTAAGGTTACCCAAAGAGCCATCTACAGCAGGTAAGACATTATTTGGTCATAACTTAACTTTAAATAACTTTTAATAACTTTAAATTCTTTCATGTAACATTTCTGTAGTAATTACTGCAACAATTATTAGTGAGTCAGCTCTTTGCCTCAGAGTCCTGCTCTCATTTCACAACAAGATAAGAACCTTCTGTCATTACTGCAGTGAATCCTGACTCTTTTCTTCCTACGCGCTGCTTTTACCTCAGCTACAGAGTCACATTCAAGGCCTCTTTTCTTTCTGGCTTTGCTTTCTATATATAGCATTTCTGTGGTTTTTAGTTTTTTGATAAAAAACAAAACATCAAATTAAGTTCATATTTTGGCCAACAGAGAAATAATTTTACTGAAGCTCAACTGATTTTAATAACTTGTTGCAAAGGAGGATGATGATGATTATGAAGAAGATGGTGATGAAGATGATGATGGTGATGATAATGACAATGCTAAAGATGATAACAACAATAACTGACTGTGAGGATGTGATGATGATGATCATGATACCAAATGATGATGATGATGATGATGATGATGAAAATAATGATGATACAGATGAAGACAACAATGATGATGATGAAGATGATGATGATACTGATGATGAAGACCGTAATGATAATGATGACGGTGACATTATTGATGATGACGATGATGATGCAGATGAAGACCAAAATTATGTTGATGATGACAGTAATAAAGATTATCACGATACTGATGATGATGATGAATACAATAATGATAATGATGAAGATGACAGTGAAGATTATGATCATGCTACTGATGAGGATGAGGATGATATGATGAAGATAAAAGTAATGTTGATGATTGTTGTTGTTTCCACTGGTCTCTTTGTTTCCACATCGTTCGTTTTTCTTTGCTCCTGTTCCTTCTGTCTGCAGTTTCTTCTGCACAGATTTTCCCTCCGTATTGTTTTCAGCCTGCGCTCCATCAAGTCTCTGCAGAAGTAAACAGTAGGCAGCGTGTGGGTCGTTTTCCTCCAAACAGACCCACTTCAGATTTGTCGCCGTCTTTCCCTCTTCACCTCCAACAGCTGCTCTCTGAAGAGAAGCCCAAACAGCCTCAGGGTTTTTAAACACAGTCTCAGTAATGAACAGTGGTTAAACTTCATCTTTATTAAATGGAGAAGCAGCTCTGTGGAGAGAAGGCTGGGATGAAGAGCGTGTCCCCACTTCTCGTTGGTTTATTACCCACTTTTAGACTGCCGTACATTTTACACACAGCTACAGTTGAGCTACCTTTTCATTCAGGACTCAGGAGAGAAACTAAATCAGGATTCAATGCGATCCACCGACTCCCTTCTGTAGACAACTTTTTACTAACTTACTGAAACTGAAAGTCTTGTACTTTCGTCTTGAAGTTGCCTGTACGAAGCTGAATTTAAAAATTATTCAAGTTGTGATTTGGACCAACTGGACTGAATCACATGAAGCTGAACCTGTTTGTAAAGTGAGATGACTTTTGCTGTGAATCGCAGACAGATAAACTGGACTGAGCTGAGAGCAACAAGAAGCAGGGGGGTTAAAATATTTTGAGATGGTATTTTAGGAAGGTACTACAAAGAGAGCTTTGGATGGTATTATTACAAACAGGTGAGTAGTACCATTTAAAGTAGCTTCAGGTTTTTTTATTACTGTGTAAAATGCACATAGTTTTATTTATTAACATGCTTGGTTGCATTGTGGGAAACTGAAAGTTGCTCCAAATGGAGTCTTTGACAGATCACAAAAATGATGGAGTCTATCAGAACTTCAGAATATATTAAAGTCAACCTGTGCTCTTCTTGTTAAGTGAATCCCAAACAGCTAGAGAAAGCCGGACCTTCTGACTCAACGCTTGTGACACTTCAGTGTTGTTTTCTCTGGAGTGTGTTTTCAGAAGCTATGCTTGGTATTCGATTCGCAGGACTATCAGGGGCTGAAAGCTCCCTAAAAGTTAATTCATGAGACAAATTAGCCTGAAATCTATTGGTCCTACAAACAGCCTGTGCCTCACTCCCTTTGTGTGTGTGTTCTCAGTGCAAACACACTTATATAGAGTCCCAGAATGCCCTGATACAGTTTTTTTTTCTTTACACAAGGTTGCACTGAGCTTGGGCTAAAAGATGAAAAAAAAAAAAGGAGAAAAAATCCTATACATCAGTCTGCAAAGCCCAAGCCCAGCCTTGGGCCCACTGGGCAGCAGTGAAGTGTGCTGTGATTTGACAAGCCCAGTGACGAGAGGCACTGTAAATATCCGCCTGTCATGTGACTCACTCCGTGGCCCCGAGGAACCAACAAAAGGTCAATGTTTTGTGATGCCATTGCCAACAACTAAATTAAGTGACTTCATCTCTCGCTGATGCATTCGTCCCATTTAAGGAGCTGGGTCCACGGGAGGTGTGGAATCGTTCTGCTTCGACACTGCGATGTCTAACATTATATAATCGTATCACACAAACTCATCTGACATCTTCTGATGTTTATGTGCAACAACACACACACGCGCGTACGAGGAGGAGGCGTGAATCACACAGTCAGAACCTCTGGGTTCACCCTCACTTCTGACACCGATGGCAGCGTCTCAACGCGTCTCCGTCTTCTCCCGTTCAGCTGTGCTCCATGTTGGGATGGTTCAGATCTTTTGAGGTGGGGTTCTAGGGGAATGGCTGTGACCAGTTCACATCTTACCCGTAGCAGATTAATCAGGACCTTTCCACAGAAGTCCATTTTAAAAGATCTGAAGCTTTGCTTTAGGTATAAATCATGGGAAAGCTTGTGAAGTTTTAGATGAAAACACACATCTACTTGAAAATTAATATTTCTTTACTGAGATTGTGTCTCATTTTATAGTGAATTTTGCTTTTATCCCCACCTTTTTCCTTTTAGCAGCAGGGAATAAAGAGCAGAATTAAACAAAATGTTTTGGACCTTGTGTGTGTGCGTGGGGGGGGGGGGGTGGCTGGACAGATTTTAATGAAACTCAGAAAGTCATCAATAGATCTACATTTACAACTGATACTTACAACTGATTAACTAGATTTAAGATGGCTGCCACAGCTAATCAACATTAACCAACACAAAAATGGCTAATACTCAGGTAATGTTACAGATACTGAGCTAAAGTGTGGTGTAGTGGTAGCAACACGTACTGCTAGCGCTAATAGATCACACGAGATCTCACATAAAGTTCATTTCAAAGTTTGACCAAAATGGTTGCAACTTTTAAAACATAAGATGACCTTCGTTTAAAGCTCTGGCACGATCGATTCAAGGAATGTTTTATGTTGCTCGTTCATCAGTTCTCAAGTTTGAACATTTCTCCCAGGCCTAATGTGGTGCCAGTCAAGGCAAACTGCATGAAGCGTGGTGGAGGTACAAAAGAGACGCCGAACTGAAAAACACGGCTCGGCTGTTAAGAGTTCCTGAATTCCTTTTGCGCTCATTTCGCAAATTACCTTGAAAGCAGGTGTGACAATCCGCCGAAAGCAAAAGCAAAGCTGGAACAGGGAGCTCCTCGAACTATCGGTAGTTAAAAATGGGAGAACGAAGGAATAACTGCTGACAAATGTCCAAAAATTGATGAAAATCTCAAAGCGCATCCAGAGGAGAGACCACAAATGGATTATCTGCCGGTGTAATAATAATAAAGAATTCATTACACTGATTAACTGGGCGACTTTAAATCCATCTCCAGCATGGCTCGGATCTCTGAGGATAAAATGCGGCTTCACTTTGATCAGTTTACGGTGCTGCGGGGAGATCGCGGAGGAAAGAAGGTAAACAAAGCTATCAGCCAAATCTCACGAGTAAGAACTCATGGGTCTCACCTCTGTGGAGACTGGGGGGGGGGGGGCAATTTTAGGATTTGCGTTTAAAGCTCTTAATACTTTAATGTGTCCAATAAACAAGAAAGGGGCAACTAAAACCTTTGGTAAAAGATAGCAGGGAGTTAGAATTAGTGATTCAATTTGAGGAAATTGAATCAATTCAATTCAATTTGAGGAAATTGAATCACTCACTTGATAATAAGGGTTGGTGTGAAAATAAAAAAAATAAAAAACATATCAGCAAAAACACAAAATAATAAATGTGAAAATGTTTCCTGAGAACCAGAGAATCAGTAGCTTGAAAGTGTTTGTGTCCATGAAGCGTATATATCATAACCACTCTGCCATCAGATCAGCTTTTGTTTTGTGTTTTTTCTTTAGTATCAGCAGCAAAATGTGCCAAACCAGCAACCTTATCTGGAAGAAATATGACATTTTTATGAGACATGACATTTTCTGTGAAAACGCCGAGTGAATTCAGCTGAGGCCTGTATGACTTTGTTAAAGAAGTAGATGAAGGAAAGAGAAAAGCTGAAGACTAAAATTAGAAATGCTAAAAATTAAATTAGCACAACAGTAGCTGAAGTCTAAAACTAGCAAAAAGCAGCTAAAAGGTGTAAAATAAAAGAAGTATGGTGATGTGAAATTTAAAAAGCACCAATTTTTTCAAGGATTTGAAGAGTTGACATTTCAATTTATTGAGAAAAAAAATTGTAATTAAAGAAAATCATTTCAAAAGTCGAAGTCAAAATGTCCGGAACGAGCTGAAAGGTTTGAGATCTGACTGGCTGAAATAGCTGAAGGTTTGCTGATGTTAGTCCAAGAAACATCTACGGAAGAAACTATAAAAAGCAGCATTCACACAGTATTAAGTCACTTTAGTTACATATTCTGCTTGTAAACTCATTTTACCAGCCTCATCAATGGGTTAGGAAACAAGGAGATCTAGTTCCCTCAGTGGCAGAGCCTCCTGGAAATAAAGGGACCATCACTCTCATTCTGTCTGTAAATTAAAAGCAGTTGGGATAAATAAGGACTAACTGTTCTTCTGACTGAACATCCTTTGTTATCTAAAACTTGGTTTTATACATTTTAAGGACTAGCATCACTACAAGGGATGAATATCACATGACAGCGTTTCAACGATTATCTTTTTTTTTTTGGTCAAACCTTGAAAACAACGTGAGTGCGTGTTGCTAATGACTCAGCTACTACCACGTCAAATTTCAGTTCAATATCTGTAAAACTGACTGAATTAAAGCCATTTTTGTCTTTTGGAAGGTCAGTCGGCTGTGGCAGCCATCTTGAATTGAGTTAGTTTCAAACGTTTCTCAGTTGAAGCTGTAATGTCGTAGCAGGCAGGTCTAATCTCAAAGTGCTTTAATGTGGGGAGAAAAAAAAAAATCTATAAATCATACAGCAGGTACGATCCAGGACTGAACAGGTTTCCTTTAGAGGATCTGAAAGAGAAGCTTCTATGATGAATGACAGGTGTGTGTGTGTTTGTGTGTGTGTGTGAGAGAGAGAGAGAGAGAAGGCAAACAGGGAAACTGAGGGAAAGCCCTGGCCGGGAACATGGAAGACAAAACCTAAAGCTGCCAGACCAGAGTAGAAACAGAAAACAACCTGGCAGAAAACAGAGGAGAAAACTGAAACCTTCTGATGAACAAAGTGAATCAGACAGGAGCACAAACACAAACACCAAGAACCCCAAAACTGGGACAATAGCAGCACATTTCTGTTTGAGAGTTTTATTAAAATCCATCCTCTGACTCTTGAGATATTTCGCTAACAGACAGACACAGAAACACACACAAAAACATTATCGCCTGCCTCCAACAGGCAAAAGGCAGGTGCTATAATTTAAATTTGCACCGTGTCGCAGTTCTGCAGACATTTCCTGGTTTTTTTTGTGAGCAACAACATTTGATATAAAGTCTTTCCTAAAAGTGAATCCATTGTAATTAGATTCAACAACGTGTTCTCCACGTGGAAATACTAGACTTAATGTCAGACAGGGATTTCTGAGTTCTTTTCCTGTTTTGATTCAAGCCTCTGGAAGAGCCTTTTTAAATCTGCAAATCCTCGTTTGTTTCATTGCACTTTACACAAACCTACTGTTGCTGAAACGAGGCTGAATCACTGTCTGCGCATGACAGATGGTTTCTGATCTTGATAATACGACAAAAATGATAGAAATAGTTGCTTTAAAAGAGCAGACTGCTGATCAGATTTCTTTGTTTTCCGACACCGTCAGCGTCGCCGTTGCGTTTTTCTTGGAAACCCCTTGAAGTTTTCTAAATGTGACTCGGATTGTGTGGACAAATGGAGAAACTGTGTGCACTTTTTTTCATCACAGCGGCAACGGTTTGCATGAATTTTCCAACCACGCCACTGTAGATACAAGATGTTTTTAACTCCACCGAGGAGGTGTGAAGAACCACAGAACTCTCCTATATGTCACTGGAATTAAGCTTCAGTTCTCAAGTGGAAGCGTAATTATGTTTAAGTTCAAGTTAAATGCAGTTTGTTAAATGAACAAGCAAACGTTTATGCGCAGATACCAAAAAGGCTTGATTAAGTACAAGAATATGCATGTTATAGGCTGTATGTTCTTTCTTTCTTCCTGTCAGCACCTGATGTGGGACCCATCACCCAGGTAACCGTGTCATTAGAGAGCCAGGCTGCTGGTTTCCATGGTACTTGCACAAAATTTTTACATATTCCTAATTTTTGAACATCAAGCTCCTCGACAGAGCAGGCTGGGTGTCTGTTTTTTCCTGTGAGTTCAGTCAAAGCAAATGGACAAAACCATCCAGGTGCAGATTGTAGCTGTCGTGTCTAAATTTAGGGTTTTTTTTGGCTGATGATAAAGATTTCATTTTTAAAAAGTGCCTTAACATTTTTTTTTCTGAGTAAATATGAGCTTCGGTGCACTTAGAAACAATCATTTCCAAACAGGGAAATGCATCTTAGTAAAAGCCTTGCTTCAGTGTCAGTCGTGTCAAAATAAAAGCTGACAGTTTGGATTTACTTTACAAATTAAAGGCCAAGCATTCCTTGAAGGAATTCATGTCGCCCAACACCTTTGATGTCGGAGTTTTAAACAAAAAATCATGTTACGCTGAAAAATGATGACGTTGCAGCCATCTCTGTTCCGTGTTGGGAATGACTCGACTACATCAAGGTTGAGCTCAGTGTCTGTGAAAACTGACTGAGTTCACTCCAGATGTTGAGCAGTTCTACAGCAGATCTAGACCCAGGGACGACTTTCTGAGAACAGGGTCAGAATTTTGTTAGAATTATGTATATTTTTAAGGTTTTATTCTTTTAGAGTTTCTTTTATGAAAACGTTGTGTCCATCGAAATAAATTTTTTTTTTTTTTTTGATTTTTTACTATAAGAGCATCTCCAAGACTAATGTTTTGTTTTAGCAGTTTTAACCAAGTGTCCTCGTTACATACTTCATATTTCTAAAACTTTTTTTCCTTCTTTTTTGGAGTTTTTGTGCACCATGAGCCTGAGCAGCCACTGAACCCACTCTGTGATTTTACATGACCTACCACTTCGTTGCCGAGTTGCTGTCGTTCCCAATCGCTTCCACTTTGTTATAATACCACTAACAGCTGACTGTGGCATAATTAGTCACAACTGGACTTATTGCGCATATTTCATCCTATCACAGTACCACGCTGGACTTTACTGAGCTCCTGAGAGCGAGCCATTCTCTCACAAATAGTTGTAGGAGCAGTCTGCATGCCCAGCTGCTTGATTTTATACACCTGAGATCATGGGAGTGATTGAAACACCTGCATTCGGTCATTTGGATGGGTGAGTGATGAACGAGCAATACTTTTGGCGATATAGTTTACTTGGCTTAGCAACAATATTTATATTTTTGAGGGTATTTTTTAGTGTGTGCTGAATAGGGCTGGGTACCGAACTTCGATACTTTTATGGTACCGACCGAAATGCTTCGGTAGTACCGACTATCAAAATATGC
>JAOXNZ010000210.1:11707054-11726603 GCA_028566095.1 Kryptolebias brasiliensis
TTCTGCAGAAGCCTGTTAATTACTTATCAATTCAAATCAGGTGTGTCAAAGCAGAGAAACAACTAAAACATGCAGGACAGTGGCCCTCGAGGACCAGGATTGGGCATCACTGGATAAAATAAATGACTCTATAACCATCCCCGTGTGGCACAGGTGGTGGGTTCCTCCATGCCGCTGGTTGGAGAGCACCAGGCTGAGGACCGGCAGCTGATTACCGAGTTGGTTTTGGCAAAAATGAACCAGTTAGCAGAGAGAGAAGCCAACGCTCCTCAGAGACCCACCACCATACAACCCTCCCAGGTACGAAAACCCTGCGTGATCCAACGAAGGAGGCTGCTCTGTTTTGTTTCTGCCCCAACTTTGTTTTTTTTTCTTCTTCTTCTTTTTTGTAGGGAGCTGGCCAGAAGGCCGAGGTCATCGGCGAACCCACCAAGAACGGCGCAGGGCGCCCGCCCCAAGGTTGCCTGCAGTACATTCTCGACTGTAACGGCGTGGCTGTGGGTCCGAAACCAGTCCAGGCCAACTGAGAACCCCCAGCTGAGGAGTACTGCCAGAGTCTGGGTGACAGAGGGCACCTTAGCCGAACACGAGCGCAGACGTGTTCGCGGACGCTGCCAGCTGTAGAAGGAGGAAGGGAGCCGGCCTGAACTGGGTTTTTTGTTTTGTTTTGTTTTTGAACTCTATGCAGTGTCCAGTCGTACCGTCTAACCTGTTCACCTGTTGGTTCGTGTGCTCACCTGTGTTCCTGTAGCTGTTTGGGTTTTTTTTTTTGTTGATTTTGACGTAAAATGAAGATTGTGCCTACACGAGTTCAGCGCTGCTCTGTGCTACCTGTTTGACCCAGCTAGGAACTTTTAGTTTTGCTCTGTGGGTTTGTTTATTTTAATTTTTTTTATGTATTCTTCTTCCTACTTTGGTGTGTACCTCTAGATATTTCTCAAACTTTGAACATTCTGTGTATCTTAATACGTATAACGATAAGTGGGTGTGTATGGCTGTAGTGGTGATTATTTTCATCCTAACGCTGATGGATATTTCTTTTTCTTTTTGCATGACTGATACAAAAAGCCCGGTGCCGGTCACTTATAGACTCCTGACCGAGTGGTGTGTATATCCAACATGGCTGTTCCATCGCTGTGTTTCTCTAAGCTGTGTCGTCATTCCCCCCCCCGTGAGTCACGCATCGTAAATGTGCAATAATATAGGAGCTGTAGACACACAGTAGATACATGCAGTATTTTTAAATTTTCTCTAACCTCCATCTTCCAATCTATAGAAAGAAATGCCGCTAGAAAAAAAACAACAAAGAAGAGTTTATTTAATAGCAGATGCCCATGTAGGAGTAAAATGAGAGATTTATTAAAGATTTTATCATGCAGAGTGGTGTGCAGGTATATAATAGTAGAATTGTGAACCAAAGAACATGTTATTTGCTGTTAGTCTTTGCACTCCAGTAAACACCAGGGTGTAAATACTGCTGAGGGGACTGTTAATCCTGCACTATTTCATCTGACGTGACGCCGGCGTTTCAGACCGCTGCTGACGCCGTGCTGCATTTCACCTCTCCCCGGCCCGTTTTTCCGCCCCGGCTGTTTTCGGAAACGGACCTGGCTTTTGAAAACGTGCGTGATGTACATTTGCACCGCAGTGAGAGACACAAAGTGCCCCCCCCCCACCACCTCACACTAATTGTCAGCGTTTGCCGTTGTGTTGCCATGACAACGATCGCAAGCGCTCCCGGAGGTTTTGGTGTGGACTGCTGTACTGTGCTCATGTTACTGCCATTCCTGTGAGCTGATGGAAAGTGCAATAGAAATCTAGTTTTAATAACAATAAACCGACAATAAAATCAGATCTTCCATTAAATTCACTCAAAAAGCTGTACTTAATCCACACCTTTTCCAACAGGGGTTTGTTTTCCCACTTTTAAAGAGCCACGATCACTCGTTCGCCATCCGGCGGATTTGGTAGAGGCCGTTTCTTTTATCTAATAAACCTTAGTGGCAAAATGACCTGTATGACCTGCACAATAACCAGTGCTGTCCTCCAAGAATGTGTTTCTAGAAAAAAACGACACTCTGCGAGCTCTTTGTGCGGTCCTTTCCTGATTTGTACGAAGTGCCGTTGTATCTGTGATTGTATCCTCGTGAAAAGCCATGCCTGAGGCTTCATGGGTGTGTTGTTCCGTTTCATAGGAGATATGCCATGACACTGAGGTGCAGACGGTACCCCAGTCGGAGAGAGCTAGCTGAACGTTTGCTCCGTTGCAACGGGGCCCTGGTTGGGGTTTGGGCCTCTGTGTCCGCAGAGCTGGTGGACTACAGATCTGTGGTGCCACTGAAACCCAACGCTGACGCTGGGTGTAAATTCAGCTCGGAATGGATTCAGTTGTCAGAAAACAAATCATTTGTGAAGATTACCTTGGTTGTCACTGGCAATAAAGCTTCCTTTGCAATAAATGATCGGTCTGTGTCCTCATGTGTGTGTTACGATTCATGTGAAACACCTCATCGGTTACCTCACCCAGTAGACGACAGCTGAATAGCTTTTGGTTGATACACCACGCTCCCAGCATCGTGTCGTCTCCAGGGCATGGACAGATATTTGTCCTGTGTTTCATTTCATGGTGTTCATCTCACATGGTAAGAGTGTGTGTGTTTGTGTCAGTTTCATCATTTTAATCTGCGAGAACATGGCAGTAGCAGTACATCACACAGCCCCATACATAACTGGTACTTACTTGGAAGTTACCGGGTACATACCCAGTACCTATCGGATGCATACACGGTAAGAACATGGTATTTATCGGAAATGTGTCGAGTATGTACCTGGTACTCACTGGGTACATACCTGGTGTGTACCCAGTATGTACCTAGTAATTGCTGAGTAAGTATTTGGTACATACTAGGTATGTACAGACTATGTACCTTGTACTTACTGCTCGCTCGTTACTTACCCAGTACATACTTAGTTATTACTTGGTGCATACCAGGTATCTACCTAATACCTAGTTGGTATTTACATGATACCTACCAGGTAAGTACCTGGGATTTGCCTGGTCTATACTTAAGTAAGTACAGGGTACACACCTAGTACTTACCTGGTTTATTCCTAAGACCTAGCAGGTGTGTACCTGATTCGTACGAGGAATGGGACGTATTATGAAGTAACTACAGTGCTGAAATATATGAAGTACTTCCTACTCTGAAGTTAGGGAGCCCAGTGGAGTTCCACTGATTACTTTGACAAAGTCCTCAAATCTCCTGCAAAAGGAAAACAAAGCAAAGCTCAGTCCTGCAGCTCACATTTCTCATTTGGCGAATCAAGATGCTCTGAGATCTGAATAAGTGGAGGACAACTGGATCCGTCTGAGGTCCAGAAGAACCCAGAAACCAAAAGGTATGGTTGTTAGAGCTTAAACGGATTGTTTGGATGTTTTGAAGTGGGGTTCTGTGGAAAGGTTCTGAACAGTTAGTATCTTACCTGTTGTAGATAGCTGTTTGAATGACCTCGCTTCAGATCTGACAATTTGGGCAACTATTTTTGACAAGTATGGAGCCTTATTGCACCGATTCTCTTCTTCTTTTTGACCCACTCCTCACCGCCAGCTGGAAGCAGCTCCGCCCACAGACGACCCAGGAGTGACTGACCCAACCACAGGGGCCACGCAGCTAAACTGCTGCAGAGAAGCAGGAGTGATCAGTCTGTTGTTTATCTCGGAAAATGTCAACAGCCTCTCAGCAGAGATCAGCCTGCAGCTCCCACAGATTCAAATCTGTTTCTCATACAGCCAGATGGTAATGATGTTTTTTTTTTTGGTGGGACTTTTAATGGCAACAAGCAGAGCGACCCGGCCTGGAGCTGGCACCAAAGGGCTCAGAGCGATAACTCTGTGGGTTTTTGAAGTTCCAGCCGAAGAACTTCCGTCTAGACTCCCCCCGCCCCAACTGTCTGCCAAGCTGCTGCTCAACATGAAACAAGTTGTGCGCTACGGGAGAGGCTCGGTGCAGAGTGGACCATCTGGTTGAAGAGCACAGCAGAGGACACACACTCAACACGCACTTCTGACCCATAACGAAGGAGAGTCCTGTTAGAAACAGAGGTGGGGGTTAAATGGCACGAGACGCTCGTCCTGTTCCAACACGGTTTATTTTTAACACGGGCTGAGCTCACTGTCGGAAAATAAAACCAAACCAACGAGATGTCAGTGAAAGGGTTTCTGCTACGGGGACAAAAATGATCTGGATTATTCTTTGTTGCCATCTGCTGGTGGATTTGATGCGCACAAAACCTGCAGCATCTTCAGTTGCCATGGTTACACTCTTAACCACATCTCACATCAGAGTTCAGACACTTTGCTGCCAGGTTTATTCAGAATCTGACAGTACTACAACCAGCAGTACTTCAACCAGCAGTACTACAACCAGCAGTACTACAACCAGCAGTACTACAACCAGCAGTACTACAACCAGCAGTACTACAACCAGCAGTACTCACTCCTGCTGTACATACAGTAGGTGTAAGTTGCTGTTGTAGTACATCGTACAAAGGCATGACTCTACACTGTACAAATATAAGAAATAAACACACTAACAAGAAGTGTTTGTTTTTTATTATTTTATTTTTATAGACTGTATTGTCTGCAAGGAGTCGAGCTGTCCGGTCCAGTACAGTGAGAGAAACTGCAGACAATGGCATCCTGTCTGTCTGTCTAAAGCAATTCATTCACTCATCACCCAGGACCAGACACACAGAGTTCATCACTTCAAATAAAAAAAAGTCATCTTTAAACCCTAAAGGAACAGTTGGAATCTTCTGATGTGGTTTCTGTGCTCGTTAGCTAATAACATCTTACCTGCTGCAGATAGCTCTTTGGAGAAATAGTTTAATTCTGACCATACTGATGAGCTAAAGGCTAGTCTGAGCAGAGATTCAGGAGCTTTTACATGCTATCCTCGGGCTCTCTGAGAAATACTGCAGCACGAGAGTGTTCAGGTTCTTATTTTCCAGTAGCCATAAACAGAGAACAGCGGTCAGCACTCAGCTTCTCTCTTACACTCAGACTGATAAATGAAACGAACATTCCTTGAAAAAAAAAAAAAAAAGAAAAAAGTGCACGTCACCCACCCGCTGTTTTTTACAAGAAATGTTTTGTTTTTCAAACGTTTCGTGCGAGTTTGCTCGCCCTTGAAGAAGGGAGCAGCCGAAAAAAGTAGTTTTCTTTTTTCTCTTGGTAATGCTGCTGCAGGAGAGGAGTGAGTCAGGATTAATAAAAGCAGGAAGATCCAGAGAGCTCAAGATGTTGGGATGAACCTGAACCCAGCTGAGAGAGACTAATAATCTGCTTGAACACTTCTGTTAAGAAGCAGGCATGAAAGCTTATTAAAAAAAACTAATTCAAGATGGCTGCCACAGTCAACAGACCTTAGAAAACACAAAAGAAACGGCTCTAATTCAGTCAGTGTTCTGAATAGAGCTAAAATTGGATGGGGGAGGAGCTAAGCAGGAGACTGTACGTAATGTTATTTGAAAGGTTTGACTAAAACAGCTCAACATGAGGTGATCTCAGTCTAAAACTCTGAAAGGTGGCGGGGGAAAGCTCTGCCTTTAGCTCCTGATAAATTAATGTCTCTGATAAAGTTGGTTTTGCTTGAACTGTTCAGTAATTTGTGCAAACTGATGGGAAAATGGTTCGAGTGAAATCTGAAAGGCAAAGCACAGAAAGCTTTTAGGTGGCTCAACAAGGCTTCCATGAACTTCCTGAACAGGTTTTTTTTTTTTTTTTTTTTAATGCGGCGAAGCGGCACTAGATGGAGCTGCTGCTCGCTACGTGCTTGTGTGTGTTAAGGGGGGGGGCAGAGTTTGTCAGGGTGTAGATGAAGAGCAGATAAAAAGCACACAGCGGGCCAGTTGTAAAAATAAACTCTCGGTGGTGAACTGAAGGTTTTGCTGCAACGCTTTTCGTGACATCCGGCCTCGTTCAGCCCTGTGGTGAGGGCTTTTGTTTTTTTGAAAGTGGAAAAGGCTCATCGCCCTCCCGACTTTTGTTCCCTCATTTTTGGCTCGCCACCAATATCCCAATATTTACTGTAAACCTGAACATTAAGTGGCGGCGTCCCGCAGGACCCGTCTGCTGAGTGTTTACGCTCAAAGAACATCCAGCTGTCCTGCCCCTCGCCTGCGGGAGGACTGTCGTTCCACCGAGCTCAGCACACGGGAGTCAGCCGACGGTGGAATCCCTTAGCGTCCGACGTGGACCGGGTCTCCTGGGAGGTCACGCTGCGTTGCCTGTGCTACAGCAAACATCACACCCCGCTACAAAGCCTTGCACACGTGTGGGACGTCACCAGCAGGGGCAGGATGACTCTGGCTTCCACCGCCGTCTTTCCAACCCCCGAGTTAGGGACGTCGTGTAAAATGTACATTTAAAAAACAGGATGCAATGATTTGCAGATGTCACAGACCCATATTTTATACACAACGGGACACAGTAAGCATATCGAATGTTTAAGAAATTGTATCATATTTAGAGGGAAAAGTCAGGTAACTTACAATTTTATGGCAGCAACACGTCAAAAAGTAGGGACGGGTCCATGTTCCCCTCTGTGAAGCATCTCCTCTTCTTCTAACATCAGTCTGTAAACATCCAGGAGCAGAGGTGAGCAGCTGCTGGAGGTTTTAGAGGGGAATGTTGTCCCATTCTTGCTTGATGGAGGATTCTGACAGTCCTGGGTCTACTTTCTGTTTCATGATGCACCAAATGTTTCCAGCTGGTGAGAGGTCTGGACTCTTCTACTCTGAAGCCCGGATGTCGTCATGGATGCAGGATGTGTTGCTGAAATATGCAAGGCCTTCCATCATCTAAATGGGAGCATGTGTTCTAAGACCCGTATGAACTTTCCTGCGTTAATGGGGCCTTTCCTGATGTGTAAGCTGCCTATTGCCAGAGGGATTAATGCACCCCCATACCATCAGAGAGGCAGGCTTTTGCTGGTCCCACTCCTCTTCAGCACAGACGACGTGGAATCCATGATTTCCAAAACGAACTTCAAATGTGCATTCATCGGAGATTTCTCCAGATCCTTGAAATCTTCTGAGGATATGAAATGTAGATGAGCTCTTCAAGGTCTTCCCAGTTTTCCTTGCATCCTGTTTTTATTTCCTTTTTACACAGCGTGCAGGTGGCATCAGGTTATCCTGCCACTCCTGGTAAAGTCCCACACACGTGCAACGCTTTTAAAGTCTACACTCTCAGGGTAAGCAGACAGATCAATGTGTGTTGTTAGCAGGAAGAAACATGATTTGTGTTTTTAACTTAAATTTATTAAAATATCCAATAAACAACTTTCCCACCAAGTTGACAATAAAACATTTAAGCTCCTGAATGTGACACGATGAAGAAAACACAAAATTAGTTCCCAAATCATTTTTAAATATTTAAGACACCTGCCAAAACGGCCAGCTCGTGATAACAAACCTCAGCCGACCCGCCGAGTGAAAACAACACAAAACGCTTGCTGCCGGACAGGTTATAATCCATCAAAAATAACCCCTAAAATAGAGACGGCTGAAAGGACAAAAAAATAAAAAATAAAATAATAATAAATCCCACGTCTACACCATTATCATTTAAGACAAATATCTACTTCTGTGCAACTACACAAACTACCTCCAGAGGCCTTGTGGTAACCAGAGGAGGTGAAGTTGTGCAGAAACTTAGTTGAGGCTTTGTGTCCTCTTAAGGCAGGAAAGCTTAAAGTCATTTTTTTTTTTTTTTTTTTTTACCAGAAACCAGAAAGGTTTGATAAAAAGAGTGCGCTTTATGTCACAGAAAGCAAATCAAGAGACGCGTCCGTCCCCTGAGCTTCCTGCAGTGTCCATTCATCGTCTTAGGTAGGCGTGCGTGCAGATATTTACAACTTAAACCAAACGAAACGCCGACCCGGAGCGGCAGCATTACGTCCTAAAACAGAGTGATGTACCTTATGCTGACACCCTCCACGGACTGCAATCCATTATCGCTCCCCCCCTTCCCCCCCACAGTCCATCTCAGAGGCTCCTCTTCCTGCACTCCCCTCTCTCCTCTTTAACAGAGCGGCGTGGATGTGGTTATGTGTGGCTGCGTTTGCTAACGTGTTTCAGTAGGGAGTTTGTGCATACTGACGGCCTGGGGTGAGCTAGCTGTGTGTGAGGAGAGAAGGGGGCGCGGCTTTTAAAAAACAGGCAGTCTGGTGGAGGTCAGAGTACACGTGTTAATATCCTCGCTCTGCGAGGCTCGGTGCAGCGACGGTTCGGAGGCACTGCGGTTTATCTTGGGGAGGGCGTGCTGGAGGAGCTCGATGGAGGACAGGATCTAAAAGAACAAGAGAGCAAAGGGACAAAAGATGAGCTGGACAGAAATTTCAGATCGATATCTGGAGCGAGGAAAGCATCTCACCTGCGGAAAGAGCGGCCTCTCGTCCTTGGACTTCTTGATGCAGTCTGCCACCAGCCTTTTCATGGCTTTGGGGCAGTTCTTGTAAAGCTTACTGAGGTCTGGGGACAAATAGCATCTTCCCACCATGAATATAATCTAAACAGGAGAAGGAACAAAGAGCAGACGAGACTAATATCATTTGAACATCCAGTTGAACTGACAACTCTGGGGGTGACACCTGATCGGTTGTGAATCAGCAGGTCGTTCTCAAATATGGAGACTGAGTCTAAGGTGACAGACATCTAAAACACTGGCGCTATTGTGGAGGCATGATGGGGCAGGGATAAAAGATGATAGGAGTACTCTAAGTGCCTGCCTGATCCGCTGAACACAAAGTCCTTCTACATCAATGGGGAACAGGTACAACAGTGGATCGACACTTTCCACAGAGGTTCAGTCTGATTTCGCTGCAGACAATGAGTCAGACATGGTCCAGACCAGGCCTCGTGGCCTGAAAAGGACAAAAAGCAAACAAACAAACCAAAAAAAAAACTGCACACATGCACACCCATGAACCCCTTTTCTCACACAGGGTTATGTTATGAGGGCTAAATTTAGGCCAGTGGCTCCACGGCGTCCGCCTCTGTTGCATGTCAGGCCTGAGGCCAGCTCTGCAACCCCCTTCAGCCGTCTGTCTGCCCACCTACTGAGCTGACCCGGCCAAGGACTGCAGCTCAGATAAGTGTCTGATTGGGACACAAATCAGGTCTGAGAGGGTGGTGGGGTGGGAATACGCCAACCCTTAACTTTAAACGTGTCAGACAAACAAATGTGTTGAAGGCGAGAGTGCACGTGTCCTGCACACAGTTTGACACGTGGACGTGACTTTACCTGATCTCTGTTTGCTATCTGGGAGTACGGGAGCTCCCCCGTCATGAGCTCGTAGAGAACGACTCCGTATGAATAGACGTCGGACTGGAAGCTGTAGGGATTGTTGTCCTGCATCCGGATAACCTCGGGAGCCTGTCGACGGACGACAAAAAGAAAAAGCTTTTACGGAAAGGATTTCTGTACTACAACCAACTCAAAAGAATGAACCCTTTTTTCTTTTGTTGTTTAGGAGGTTTTCCTCCCTTACTAACCATCCAAAGAATAGATCCAGAGGGCTGCTCCACCTGCTGCGAGCCACTCCACCTGGCCTTCACCGTGGCAAGACCAAAGTCGCCGATTTTCACCGTTAACCCTTCATGCAAGAAGATGTCTGCACATACGTCAAGGAACTGTAGCCAAAAACACACCAGGGAAGGACTGATCTTGGTATTATTACAGGTTTTTGTTTTACTTCAGGTAAATACACACTCTAAAACAAAACATATGAAAAAAAGGATACTGTTGGACTTCATGTCACGATGAATGATGTTTTTTGCATGTAAATAGCTGGGGGGGGGGGAGGAGAGAAAACATCAGTTGCTTTTCCTGAAGCCATGAAGGACGCTCCCGTCCTCAGAACTTACTCCATGCCCTGAGCCGTCTGTCTGGCGATATCGATGAGCTGGATCATCTTGAAGTTCGTCTCCAGGACGTGAATGTGTTTGTACAGGCTGCTGCCCTCGCACCACTGCGTCACGATGGCCAGGTTGTCCTGCGTCATGTAGCCCATGAACAAAAGGATGTTGACGTGTCGCGTTTTCCTGCAGGGGGGAAGAGGAAATGATCGTATTGAAGATACTGTCAGATAAAGGCTCGCAACGAAGATTTGCTAGAAAGTGTTGAAACAAGCTGGACGAGCGATGGTGAAATAAAACCTTTAAAAATACAGGATACAGTTTTGTCTTACCTCAGGACAGCCACTTCGTTTCTGAATGCCTGGAACTGCTCTGGTGTAGGGTTAGTGACCTTTAAAACCTTCACTGCTACATCGCCTACAACAGAAATACACAAACCTTTTAGTTACTTTTACCACCGAAGGCTTATATGAAAGGCTTGATAAATGCACTAATTGCTCCCTATGAGTCGATTAACTCATCAACTGAGCGACAGTGTGAAAGTGTTTTACCTGGCGGCACCCTGTAGCGTTTGCGCTGCGTTCTTACCGTGCCATTTTCCTTTGTACACCGTTCCAAAGGAGCCTGAACCGATGCAGGAATGCAGAACGACCTCGCTGGCCTCGATCTCCCAGTAATAACTCGAGTCCCGCTTATCCCGAGGCCTCTGCACCAACAGGAAGCAAAAAGGGGACGCGACCAGTGACACATGCGCTTCATGCAAGTGGACTTATGCGCAGCTTGGACAGAACTTACGATTTTATTTTTCTCCTGAGTGCCGAAGGATATGAGTTTCTCTCGTGGGTAAGGCGGTGGGGCTTTGGACTGGGACTGGGACCAGCCTGTGGGGCTCTGGCTGGGGGAACTCCCCGCTTCAGCAACACAAAGAGGATGAAACAATTAAGCATGGTAGCTGTGTCCAAATCAGCTCGTTAAGACCAATGGTGGTAACTGTGTAAATGCTGATTCAGCATTGAGACCGTTGTCCTGTTTTTTTTTTTTCATTTTTCTGTTCTTTTTTTTTTTTCTTCAATCTAACTACTTCTGCATACTTTGTGCTATTTTAGCCATTCATAAGTCAAAACATTCAGCTCATTTAGGCCATGGTTGATATGACTCTTGGTTTTTGTAACATTTCTACTTTTCAAAATATTTACCTTTATTTAGAAACATTTTTCCCACTGAAACATTAAAATGTCTTTAATTACATCAAAAAAATGTTGCAGTTTGTTGTTTTATGCTACTTTTAGCTTGTAGCTACCATCTTGCTACTTTTAGCTAGCATCTCATTAGTTTTTGCATTTAGCTGGCGCTTTGCTACTTGCAGCTGGTGTTTTTCTCCTTTTAGCTTTTAAGCTCGTGTTCCGCTTCGTTCAGCTTTAACAACTCAGTTTAGCTTCTTCTGCAAATTTCAGCCGACTCATTCAGCTCTAAGCTCTTAGTTTAAATACTGGCGGACGGAGAGGAGGGCAGTTCTGCACGTTCTGAAATCTGTGAAGTGAATGTAGATGAAACAAAATGCTGAAACTCACCAGAGTCATGATCACGCATCGCATCCTAAAAAATACAGAAAAAAACAAAAAACAAAAAACACACAAATTAGGTTTGATGAGCTTATTAAGACAATCACCTGCATGCCGTGTTGCCACAGCAACAACTGCAACACTGATTTTTGAAAGCAGACGGTCGGCTTGTAAGGCATGCATTTGACCGCACACACAGAACTCTGCTTTCTAACCTTTCCTGGACTCTCAGATGAGGCCTCAACAAAAGACTGGGAGAAGTGCACAATACCTACTTTCCTCTTCAGCCAGAATCTATGGCACCAGGAGCTGGGAGAGGTACTCAGGCAGTCTAGCTACTCTCCAGTAGAGTACAAAACATCAGGCCAACGAGGAGACAGGAGGGGAAAGGGACAGAGCGAAAGGAAAGTGAGGAAAAATGATGCTGCCTGAATATGACTTAGATGACACAGAGTAGAAATCATAAAGAAAAGAAAAGTGCATTGATTACGCAACACTCAGGGCGGTGATGAGGCTGAAAGTGGAACTGAACACAACGGGAAGTGAAAAAATGTGCAAGAGTATTTAAAAAGTGCTGAAACAAGATGCCATCTAGGGAATTAGAGAAACGTTCTTAGCCCTGTTCAGGTGGATGACTCAAAGCAGAGGTAGACGAGAGGTCAACTGAGAGCGGGACAAAGATAGCTGCAACGCCTACGCTGCGAGGAGGAGGACAACGCTGCGAGGCATGGGATATTTTAGGAGTGGCAGCCTTAACCTACGTGGCCCCGCGTGGTGTGCCGTTACCTCAATCACGCTGCTGTCTATAGGCAGAGTAGTGCTGACCATGTGGACGTTGGGCGTAGAGGTGGAGCGCTGTCTCTGGGAGAGGCCGCCGCCCGTGGGTGGGCACGGCGTGGTGTAGTTGAAGGCGTGAGGGGTGGAATTTCGGTGGGCTGAGCTGGAAGCAGCAGAAAGAGCCACATTAGAGCGTTTGTTGCACTCCAGCTTCAAAACAGACAGCAGGAAACACTTCAGTCACTTCTTGAAAACTGGGTCACTGAGGGTGTGGTGGCTGATGGGTGCAACTGGTTTCCTTTATGCCGTATTCATCAACTCACTTCATTACACGCATTCTTTTATTTATTTACTGAAGTCGAACCATTTTCACACTGTTAACAGGCCGCGCTATACTTAACCATAGTAAGCACAAAGTAGTAAAACTGAAAGATGGGTTTTGGGGAAGTGGCGTATTGGTTAATATTTGTTGTGGTCTTCCCCTTCGGCCGTTTGGTTTTTGGCCGAGTTGATCCTGCAGAGGCGCTTTGTACTTTTTAACCAGGCCTACTACTGATCTTGGCAAAGCTTTCCAGTCAAACACGTTAATCCCAAAGTTGCCCAAATGCTGCTCCAACCTAAAGTGTTCACACAGAAGCATCTGCTTTCTATTCACTGTTGAATTCAATCCGATTTGCTGCCAGATCCTCGGTTAGTGGACTGTAACTTACAGCAGAGACCTGCAGTGTATTCCTTGAAAACAGTCAGTCTTTAGGCAATGCAAGCATACGTTTCTAAAGAGCACCGAAGATGTATCTGCAAGAAACAACTTGACTCTCTATAAGAGCTAATTTAGCAAGTCAGAGTGGTTAGACCACTTTATCAGCCACCAAAGCAAACTCCTCTTCACACCCAGATACATCATTCTTCCCATTGATAAGTGTCCCTGAAGCAAAGAAAGCCGTTTCAAAACAATCTAATTTAATTAGGATAAAAGATTAAAAGCGGACTACACTTGTGCTGCACTCAAGGAAGGCAGCAATCTAACAAAAAATGTCCCTTATCAAACCCCCTAATTTTATTTCCAGAAACCAACTATTTAAAGAACAAAAAAAAAAAAAGTGTTTTCTTGTTCTGTTTCTTACTGCCTGATCTACTCTTCTACTAGAAGAAAACAATAAAAAGAACATAAATGCAATCAATCAACGTATTTAAAAAAAAAAAAAAAAGGAGGACTCATTTCTGCAAAAACATCAGCTCCTCTGAATGTGTTTTCTGCTGCAGCGAGGACAGCAGGGTGACTTCACCTTGGAAACCACGACAGCGACTCCCTCATGCGCCGGGACGTTGGCGGGGGCAGCGACGGGCCGCTGCAATCACCGGGCGTCGCACACAACCTGACAACAAGAAACAGAGCGGCGGCAAATGAGAAACGGGAGGCTGACACGGAGCGCGGCCGGCTGACAGTTCATCTCCTCTTTGCTTCGAATCTTTAAACATTTACCGTTCGCCCTAAAGCCCGCATGCAAATTAAGAGCAAAAGGCTTCTTTTCGCAGCACGCATATGCAAAGTCGTGCAAATGAGCTCAAACTTATCTCAACTTTGCCGTCAGCAGAGCTTCCTGCTACTTCTTTATCTTTGCAGCCCTCCGAAGGCCACTTTAAAAGTGACTGTTTTTTAAAGCGAGTCAAGTTAGAAGGCTGCGTGCTGATGACGGCGAGGGATCCGTGTTTTAACGCAGTTAGGAGGGACAGGCAAAAGAATGTGTGGATCGCCTGCTGCCAACCAACACGGAAACTAGCTCCAACTCGGTCGGTTTCACGCGGACTGGGCTGAAAGTTCACAACACACACTCTTGAGCGTGATGGCGTGAGATTGCACATACGGTTATTTTCAACAAAACAGCTAAAACGTCATGTCGCCATGTTTGATTATCTTCGTTTAAAACTCTAACATGAAAGGCGGCGAGTTCCTTCAAGGAATTCCAGGTCTTTCATTTCAATTGTTCTAAATTGAATCAGCTTTTTCCTGCTGTCGACTACTTCTAATTAAACTGACATTTAAAAGGAATACTGACATATTAATAAAGTTCTTGTTAGTTATCTTACAGGTGTTTACGTCTGAATTATTTACCCTGGTGTACTTACAGGAGTTGTCTAATATTGCTCCAGTCAACACACATCGTGGGCACTTTGGTGCTACAGTGTTCGTGGAACTTGTAGCCACACGTTTGGCAGCGGAATCCATTCAAAAGAAACTTCTGGCAAATGTCGCAGAACGCCAGCTTTAGGTACGTCTTGCGGACCTGAAAGAGACGAGGCGTCGTGGAGTCATTCATTTGGCAGCGAACCCTTGGGAAGCGGAGGTGTGTGTGTTTGTGTGTGCGGGGGCGCTTTGTCTACTTACGAAGTTGTGCGTCGTCAACGGAACGTGGTCTAAGACCTCAACCAGCAGCTCTTCCCCGATCAAGGTGGTCGAGTCGGTGTTCCAGTCCATCCGGGATTTCTTGCTGTTTGGAGAGGATTACAGGGTGTCAGTGAAAATCTGTCAACGCTCTTGGTTTTGTGGTTTTATTTATCCTTGGTCACAAAGCCCACCTCGTCTGTCCTGGATGCAGCTTGAAGACGGCGCAGCACTGAGGCTGCAGACCTCGCACCTTCAGGGCTTTAATCAGACAGCTGTAGAGGGTCATGCCTGGTCGCACGTTGACCTGAGAGACGAACGAGTGCAAAAGGACAACAAGACGGATCAGGAGGCCTTACTCGGAGTGCAGAAACCAAAGAGAAGTTCTCTTCCGGTGGACAGTCACTCACCACGGTGCGTTGCTGGTTTGGGAGGTAGACACGGATTGTGCTACTGGTCTTCGAGTCGGGCATCTTGCCGTCGTCTGAGGAGCGGCGTTGGCAGGGAAAGCCCTGGACCATGGTGGGCGAAAGACAGGGACCCTCAAAAACAGAGTCCTTCATTCCTAAGCCGTTGCTCAGGGTTCTCCACGCTCCTTGAAGGTGCTCCATTAGTGAAGTCAAACGCTAACAACGGTCTGGTGGAAAAATGAATAAATAAAAAATCACATTAGCCCTCATTCTTCCTTGGGATACTGGTGGTACAGACTGGGTTTAAAAGACATGACTCACTGTGAACAAAGCTAACGAAAAGCATGTTTTCAGGGGCCTCTAAAATGGCTTCATTCCAAATCTAAAAACAGCTGAAACAGCAGGCTTATTATAACTTTAAGTGAACTCCTCCAGCTGGTTTGGAGAGGCTCGGTTACAACTGACTGTGACACTATTTTGTCCTCGACGCGGGAAAGAAAAGGGGCAAAACAAGAGCTTTGGGGTTATGCCGGCAGAATCTAGGAGGGAATCCGTAAAGATAACCTCGCCGAAACCGACTCCCTAAGAGCTTCGCACCTAAGTGGAGCCAGGTGTAACCGATGGCCACTGGCAATAAACACAACGCGGGGGGAGAAATAAAGGGGAATTTGTGCTCAGATTTACTCGGCGTGTGCACGTCACACTCAGAATTCACGCCCGCACTGCGTCAGAACATTGACATGGTTTGTAAGAGGCAACGTGCACGGTGTTGGCAACAGCAGCGTTGACAAACTGAGCCATGATAAAGGCAGGGCAACGTGGCCACAATTTAATATCACGATATTCTGGAGCTTGGTTGTGATTTACGGTATATACACAACACACACACATAACTCAACACTAACAGACACGCGACCTCTGACCTTCGTTCCCTCTGCAGGGTATCGACAAAAAAACAAAACAGACCGTACAGCTGGAGCTTTCACGTATTTTACCAGAACAAAATGATGCAACTTGTCAAACAGAAAGCTAGAGCGCCAAACAAGCAGCGCAGCCCGCGTGCGTGGAAGAATGTTTTTTAATATCACGGAAAGTCTCCTGATCAGCCACTCAGGTACTGTTTGATGACAGCGGAGCAGAGAGAAAATCAACTCCAACAAAGCACCAAAAAAAAACCCAACTTGCATTTTTAGGAAAAAGGGGGCAGAGAGCTGTGATGCATTAGAAGCGGCTGGGAAAAGCCAAACGTCTACTTAAGAAAAGTGACTATAAGGCAAATGTTATCTAAAAAAATAAAAATAAAAACATGGAAAACTTATATATCGCCTACTCCTAGTTGTTACAACCTGCACAAAAAAGAGGGTCACTTACAGATTATGCTGTCGGCTGAGACTTTATTGCCAAGCAACATGCAGGGAAGTAAATCAGCATCAGAAGTAAACAGGACAACAACCAGCTGATCATCTAAAGCAACGTGAGCTTTCTGAAATAATTAAAAAACTAAGCAACAGCTAAATCTGACCCTTCATCTGCTTTGTTTCTAGTATAAACTGCAGGCTTATGTTGTACACACACAAGCAGAAGGGTTTGTTTGTTGTGTTTGTTTGTTTTTTGTTGACCCCGAGGAGATTAAAAATGTATAATTTGACTGCAGTGAATGACTCCAAAAAAAAAAAGAAAAAAGGGGAGAAACAGGAGAGCTCACTCCATGCTGCTGGAAGTGTCCAAAACAAGTGCGGTGACCCGAGAAACACAAAAAAAAAAAAAAAAAAAAAAGAAGAAGGCAACGACACAAGCCATGCTAGGTGGTTTCTGCTTTTTAAAAAATTTAATTACATTTAAAAAATTTTTTAAAAAAAGCTAAATTATCCAACCTCGTCCACAAACCCTCCAAGCACTGAGCAGCCCGTGATTTCACAGGAACCCTAAACCTGGAGGAGAACAATGTCAGCGGGAGCTCTGGTCCAGTTTTAGCACTTAGAGCGAACAAAAGGACTTTTCTGAAACTCCTCGGGAAGCCGCGGCTGTTTTTCCAGACCCGGTAGTCCGCGTGAAAACCGTAAAGCCGCCTCGAGGCCCGCGAGCGAGCCGCCGTGACGGTGAGCTCCGCGGCTCGTTTCCGTGACGGTTCCGCTCAAGTTTCGCCTCGTTCAAAGCCGATAGAAGCCGCCGAGGTTAGCTGTCCGAGCGAAGGACGAGGAGGACTGGTGTGTGCGTGTGTGAGTGTTGGTGTGGCTCACCAAGAGAAGATGAAAAAGTTGCGCTCCGCCATAACTTTGGGGGAAAGTGGCGTCGGTGACGTCATCGTATCTGCAACGCGTTCAAAGACGGGAGGAAAACCGAGTGGAGGCCCGGCGGAGACCTCCGAGTCGGTCCAAGTAGTCCGACGGAGGCGGCTTCGGTGCGAGGCGCGAAGGTCGGGGGCGGCTCCGTTTCACCAAACACCTGAAGACGGGAGGGGGAAGTGTCTCACCGCCGGCGAAAACGCGACGAGCACAATAAAATCCGTCGGTCCCTCAAAGTGACACGGAGAGGGATCGTTCCGCTCCAGGTGTCGCGTCCGGCGAAGCACTTTCGAGGCACGGCTCCGGCGAAGCGCCGTCCGCGTCGATATTTACTCGGTTTGCGGGAAGGTGAACCGGGTCGGCTCGGTTCCGTGAGTCCGCCTGACGCCACCGGCTGAAACAGGACCTCGCAGTCATAACAAGACCTGCAGGCATCACTGCGCAACCATGGCACTAACCTGAGCCCTCCTACTTAAACCACACTTTTAGTTTTCCTCCCCGCAAAAACATAAGGAAGACTTTCTTTTAAAACGAATATAATATTTAAAACATATACACTCTAAAGTAGATGACATTGTTTTTTAAAATGCATCACGCGCAAAGGTTAATGTCATTTAAGCATAAATGTGTTTGTAAAACTACACTTTGTGTAATGACATTAGTTTGTAAGGAAAAGGGTAAATTATGTTGTGTCCGAGCGCGCCATCTTGTGGCGAAATGTAGACATTGCAACGCTAGTGTTTTAAATTAGTTTTCTGCTTTTCTAATATTTGTGACATTTTACAGATTTTGTCAAAAAATAAATAAAGATTCGTAGCATGACATGCAGCTGACATTAGCCTAAAAAAAAGTCTTGTTACAGTTTAGTGAACAAAAATGCATCAACCTTTTTTAGAAATACATTGTTGTTGTTTACTCCTTCCACAATTAGAACAGTTTCTACACACAAAACCAAGCCTTATTGCTCCCTAAACTGATTCGGACACAGTATTGTTGAGAAACCATAACCATCTACACTCACCATGTGTTCATCCCCTCTGTGGGATCCCAGTCTGGGTCCCCTGAGGAGCCCAAATTACAATCATGGCTCCGAACGTCCTGTTAGCAGGCTGGACTTGACACCATCTAGGACTGAAACAAACTTATTAACATCCCGTGTGTGTGTGTGTGTGTGTCCTGATGGGTTCAGCAGCATATAATGTTTCCATAAAGCAGCTTCAGACAATTTCAGCGACAGATGGGAACACAAACCTGCGCCTTGCTGCAGCCTTAACAGCGAATTGCACATTTAGTCGCCATCCTCAGGCTTGGCAAAACATCTACTTTCCCCACAATCCCAACGTATAATCTGACAACAAGCAACAGAAACACCAAATCCTGTTTCTGTGCAAATGAGGGCAGGGCTTTGTCATTATGGAGCATCTTAAGGTGCCCCGCTCCACATGCCACTCCAGTGCTGTGTTTTCAATCAGAGTCCACGCAGTATTCATCTGCCAGACGGCGAAATACGTCAACTTGACCCATTCAAAGTGCGCATGCTAATGAGCGAAAGCCTCGGGAACCAGGAAACGCCATCCCAAAGCTTTACAGCCGAGGCCACCTTAAGAGTGACGAAAGCCTCTCTTCCACCTATTGATCCGAGCGCTGAGCACTCAGGATGCCGAGATGGTCCCAGGAACTGTCTCCGAGTCCTCCTGAATTCAAGACCTCTCAGAGAACAGGATGTGTTCTCTGATGTGTTTAAGAAATGACCACATGCTCTGCTCCGATCACAGGCCTATTTATTCTCATAATCAGACGTCGGTACCATAAAGGCTTTCAGAAATATTTCCTCTAATTTCATTTTATTTGGACTTCATTACTTATAGGGATTCCCAAACCCAGCAGACGTAGCTGGTAAACGGTGGTTTCAGGTGAGCTTAAACACTGCGCAGAATGCAACACTTTACATTTATTATCCATTGAACATGTTCCCATCGTCAGTGATTTTGATCAAATAAAGTAATAATTTACAGTCATCGCGATTCTCCATTGCTTTGAGTTAAACCTTGATGGAGATTTAAATATATAAACACATCTTATTCTTCTTCTTGATTTTTATTCCCGGTTGGCAAAAAACATATGGTGCACATTACCTGGTATGGAGTGTGGCTTGAACTGTCTATCCTTTTATACATGTATTATCAGTGATCATATTTTATTAATCAGTTT
>JAOXNZ010000210.1:11794245-11807358 GCA_028566095.1 Kryptolebias brasiliensis
TAAGTATATTTTATGATTTTCTTTCAACTGATGTTGGCTTCAAAACACTTTTCAGTTCAGCTTTAAAAGAAAAAAAAAAAAAAAGGAACTGGAAGCAAGAAACAACACGTACACGAAAGGATGTGAGAAGAAAAATGAAAAAAATAAATTAATAAAATAAGAATGGGTCAATTCTGGAACAACAGAGATACGACAGAAACAAGTGGTAGATAGACGCAATCAGTTGCCTATTATGTGCTCTTAAAGGGTGAAATTACGATGAGTAAATCTTTCTCTTTTAGGAAAATAATACTTTTTTTTTCTTCCAGCCATGAAGCGAGAGAAATCAGAGATACGTGAGCAGACATTTAAGTTGTGCCCGAACACAAAAACTACACCGAGTGTAGCAGAAAGCCAGAAGAAACCTTAAGAAGGTTAGCGTTAGCTTTAGCATTAGCAGCTAAGGCTAGCTCAGTATTATGGCTTCAGGTCCAGAACAGGTCTACAGAATAGTTAGGTGTATCTTAAAATAGAGTTTATTTGCATATAAGCATATAGACAAATTATACAATGAGTTTGGATATAACCAGTAAACTCTAAGGCCAAAATGATTAGCTGATGAGTAGCAGAAATGACAACTTTATTACTCCGTTTAACTAGGTGAGAGAGAGGAAAGCTGACTGCTCTTTTATGTAAAGAAAAAAGAAAGGTTTCCTGACATTAAGAGTAATGAAAATGGCTCATTGTGTCTTGCTTTACAAGAAGGATCGGACTACAAACTGGTGAAGAGGTGAAGCAAAGGCAAAGGAAAAATCTTTACATTTTGGTGCTGCTTACATTTTCTGAAGGACTCTTCTAGTTTCCACCAGGAAAGGGGAGAGAAAAAAAGACAAGCAAAAGAAATCAGTGAATGAAGAGGAATAATAAGCAGCAATGATGGTGGATCAATGGGACACGCTGCAGCTCGGCGGTGCTCTGACAGTTCAGCCTTTTTTACATTATTTTAGATGTGATGGTCAGCATCAGTAACGGGAAACATATTGGAAGTTATTAATCATACGTGTCACATAAGGCTTTCAAAAGAATCTGTCTGTAAGCCAATTTGTAGGAATAATACAGTGAAAATCCTGACAGATATTTCATCTTTTGTTCCTCTGACTAAAACCCCCTCTGCACTGCTGGTGGATCGATACCAATCCTCCCCGCTTCAAACATCAAAAGGCTATCAAGCCTGGTCGGTAATCAATCTGAACAAATGGCTTCTTTGGAAGAAAAAAAAAAAAAAGGAAACGCCTTGTGACAGGTTTTAGTTTCTCCACTGCGCTGCATTCTGCAGCTGTACAGTAATAAGAGCTGATATTACACATTGACAGAGCCAGGCGCTCATTATCTGCCCCGGGGAGCTCACGGTGGCCCGCTCTGAGCAGGACCGGGTCAATAAACACATCAATCCGAAACGAGCCGCTGCAGAGGATGACCGGCCGAAGAGCAGGAGGGGAACCGAGAGGACAAACCCTACCCTGATCTTACAGTACGTTGGAGCATCCCAGTCAAATGAACTTAAAACTGTAAGAAAACACATGCCAACACAAGCTATTAACATGATTACAGCTCCAATATCAGAGTCTGAGCTCGTGGTAATGTGTGTGAAAAACAGAGCCTGAAAGGATGTGTTAGAAAAGTTCACCCCCTGGTGGTGGACCGAAGACGCTTCAGTGCTCTAAAAGCCGAGGAGCCGGCGGTGGTGCGATCCGGCTGAACGAGGACTCTAACGCGGTTGGTGGTTTCCTCAGACTTCATCAGCACATAACGCAATCATTTCTTATTCAAACTGCATCAGAGACAGATACTGCCGAGCTGCAGAGGCTGAACCGTCTCCCACTGCCTCTGCAGTTTTTTACTCCAGGCTGGATGTAATATTGTTTCACAGATGAGCACATCTTAGGTGGAAGTTAGGGAAAGCGTTCGCGGGAAGACGAGCTCGCACACGCTGTGAGGTACAAGCTGTGCAGCTGTCAGCCTGAAAGCAGCCGAGCTGAACAGATAGGAGAAAGAGAGGAAACCAATCTGGGCTGAAATAAAAGGCAATCCTTGAAGGAATGCATATCGCCCGCCACCGTGTGTGCCAGTTTGAAACTAAGATTGTCCCATGATGAGAAGTGAGGGAGTTGATGAGTTGTAAATGACAACATGCTCGATTTGGCAAGCTGTGTTAACGCTCAGAGCATGTGTTGAGGAGGACTCTCAGCTACCACCGCGTCGAGCTTTAGCTCTGTATCTGTAAATTTGCAGCCATTTTTGTGATGGAAAAGCTGTGGCGACCATCTCCAATCACGTTGACTTCATACAGGAAGTCCAATGGTTACTTTCCAAGAGTCCCTTTAAAATCCATTCTGTGCTTCATGAGATAATTTTGCTATCAGACAAACATCTTAAAGCTAAAAACTAAAGTTTTAAAAACCAATAACGTTAGCATTTTAAATATGTGTTGACTCAGCACACTGACAGACCAGTCCCCCTGTTCCATGCAGGGCCTCCGTGCATGACGACAACAACAAGCTGGGTCTGTCCAAACTGAAAGAGTAGCTCTTGATCGCTTCATATCCCTTAAATAATTTGATCTGCTGAATGTGCGCTGGCTTATACTCAAGCCTGCGTTAACATCTGAAACTAGGGTTAGCCTCTCATTGTGTCACAGAAACTTAGGAGTCATGAAAACAGAACACATGTAGCGAAAATAAGCGAGTCATTCAAAAATGGTGTAAAGAATTTTGTTTGATCCCTGCACCTTAAATTCAGTTAGAAAACAGTGCAGAAAAATGGCAGAATTAAGGTTGAAAATGCAAGATAACATGCTCGCTGATAGCCAGTTGTGGGTATCCATTACGTAACTTTGCAGCTGATAACCACAACCTCACATCCATCTTTACTCTTGCCAGGGGAACAAAATGTTCTGGAGATGCATCCACTTCCCCTGCGCCGTCACTCTCGATGCTGCTGCTGGCAAAGGCTGGGGCTCATTATGGGCTGTTCAAAAACCACGAACGCATCAGCGAGAGCTTCTCCCCTGGAGGAGGGGGGGGGGGGGAGTTTAACCCTGCGAGACACAGGCCTGCCACTCCCGCTGGTTGGACCATTGTTCCCACATGACTGAGTTGGCTTCAGCTGAGATCGCCAGACCTCGCGTGTCCAGCTGCCTTTAAGGCGCCCCGAGGTGGAGGAAGGTTTGTGCTGTTTCGACAAAAGCCAAAGTGTTGTCTAAGCAGAAAAAAAAAACTAAGCGGTTGTGCTTATTTTTCGCCCGCTGAGCCAAAACCCATCATCGAAGACATCCATCGCTTTTCACAACGTATTCTATTTTATTTTTGCTTTGTTCAAATGATTATTGATGGGAAAGGAGGACAAAGGGAAGGCGTGAAGGTGCTGCTAATGTCAGAAACAAAAAAACAAAAACAAATCAATCAGGCACTTGTCACAGAGTCCTTGGCTCATTTTGCAGCATGACAGCAGGCGTTTGCTGGAGTGGAAAGTCGTTGCTGATACCAAACCCATGACAAACCGAGGAGGAATCATCCTAAGAGCTCACGGCCCTGATCTCCTGCGTGCTGGATGCCTGCCCGCCATCCGCTGCCGTCTTACGCAACCGGGCCTGGCCTGCCGCGTCCGCTGCCTGCAGCCGAGGCGTGCTCAGAGCGGTCTGTGCACACTCCGCGTTCAAAGGCTCACAGTGAAGGAGTGCGCTGTCAGTGCCTTACAGCTCCGGTGACGCAGTCTCCTTTTCACCAGCGCTGGCGTCACTTAAACAGTAGCAGCATATTTAAAAAGTCTCAGCCCGGATTTGAGAAGGAAAAAAAAAAAGAAAAAGAAAGGACACTCCTGCTATGACGAGCTTCAGACATCGATGCCCTCTGAGAATACGTGACATTATCCCAGTGAAGGGCATGAGGCCCGCTGATGTTTAAAAGCCACTTTCTGCTTCAATTTTACTTAATAGGATGATTGCTGATTGTAGGAATGCATGGATAACTAGAGTGAGGCTATTATTAGAAGACAATTTTATGATTTTGTGCATCATTTTGGTATATACTAAATAATGGAACTGGACAGTCAAGTTGCTTTAAAGTGTCTTCAGATCACAATGACTAAACCACTTTTACATAAGCAATTTATGAGCTGAAGGATGAACATTTCTCTAAATGTTTTAGAGACTGATTTTAAAGGTAAGACCTCCTGAGTCATTGTAAAGGTTCTTTTAAAATAATGAATTTGATCGCTTTTCATTCAAATTCTGGAGATGAGCAACTGGATTCTTTTGCGGAGAAAGCTGAACATCTGTTAAATAAATCTGTCGTGACAGAGCTGCTGCATGATGAGCCCTTTAAGTTTTGTTTTAGCCAGAAATCCTCACACAGAACCACAACATGGAGCGATCGAATGCCGATCACTTATAAAGAATAAAGGTTAACGGAAGAAGCAATGAGTGAAGAAATGTACAAATTCAAGAAGAAACCAAGTAGATTTTAAAGACCTAAAATGGAAAATCTGGATACATTTAGGTCTAAGTCCTAAAATTTAAAGGATTAAATTTAAGCTCTGGGAAATAAAGCTTGTGGTGATGGTTTCTGTGTCTTTAAAAGATGAAATGACCAAAATAAACTTGGCACAAAAAGTAAGGAAATATGTGTTTGGTTGCCCGTTCCTTTGTTGTAACAATGCTTCTTGGCGATCGATCTTCTCCGGTTGGAAAGTCACTTTATTTAATCTTAAATGGTGCTCAGTAGAAGAAGCTCAGCAGCAGAGTGAGCTGTTTGTCACCAGCAGAGATTCGGCAGGTTGCTCATGGGCGCAACCCCACAGCCCCAACTCTGTTGCTCAACGCATTTCCCAAACAATCAAGGGGAAATAAACAGGCCTTCCAACGGCATAAGACTGATTGCCAAGAAGTGTTGTTACAATAAACAAAACCGAACACAAATTTCCTGACTTTTTGTGCCAAGTTCATTTGATCACTATATATTTTAACAACACAAAGACGTTTTGCCATCCCACAAAGGTTTCTGCAGGCTCATGTGAATATCTACTTATTGCGCTCCGTCTTTAGCTCTTTTTTTCCTAATAAATATTCATACATTTAGAGGTACTAAACAGAACAAACTCTCTTCGCATGAAGCTAGACACGTAGAAGCGTACAAGGACAGATTGTGTTCCTCTACAAGTCAGAGTAGCGAGGTGTAGTTCCCCTTTAAAGGTTTAACAAAACCCAGAGCCCCTCTCTTCTCCCGGCCCTGCAGAGCTGAAGGAAAATCAAAACGGACAGCTGAGAAACCGACGTTCACCTAATGGACTCGTCCAACTGCGGCTTCTCATTTCGAGGGCATTGGTGAGACAGCGACTCTGAGTCCATTTGACAGACAGAAAATCCACGTCCGGGTCTCGATCTGCCACGCGTCTCGTCCGTCCCGCGGCAGCCGGTGTTTCGCTCGAGACGTCACCCGTTGCGAGATCGTTCCCTTGAGTGGGTCACGTGACTCGGCATGGCTGAAGCTCTCCTGAAGAGAAGCAGCGAAGGAAACAAGAAGTCCGCCGCTATCTCAAACCACAGATGGGATCAGACGTCCAGTCGCTTACCGTGCAGGTGTAAAAAAAAACAAAATAAAACCAGAACATTTCTGGGGAGATGTTGAAGGGCGCCAACGCAGCTGCTGACCAAACACGTCAGTTTTGTTAAATCCAAGCCAGGAAGAAATACCTACGTTTTGATGTATGACTGCATAAGATATATATAAAAGGAACCAAGATCAAATAAATGTTAAAGCTGCTTCCAATAGCTCAATATGGTCACCATGGTAACCACACACCGGTGTGTGTCGCTCCCTGATAGCAAACTCGATAGAAAGGCAGACAAAAACAGACTAAAAAGTAAGCATCAAATAAACGGGCGCTGTAAGAAAACTGTAAGTCATATCTTAGAAATTCTTGAACCGTGAGCAGCAGAAGACTCTGATTGTCCCACCTGTGAATTTAGATGTTTCTACAGTGTTTTATGTAGCAGGTACTGCAGGTTAAAAAGTACCGTTGCTTCCTTTTTTTGAAGAGAAAATTTGGAGCTAAAATATCCTTAAAGCCTAAAGGGAGCTTGGGTGTGCTCTCTCTGCACTCTGAGGAGATTTGAGAGAAAACCTCGAGTCCTATAAGAGTGAGAGACACGTTGGGTGAAAGAAGACAAAAAAAGCCAACCTTTTGATGTATAATATATAAATGTACTAACAAGGCTGTTGGAGTAGGATGGTCAGAAGTTACTCTGGGATGTCATTAACTAAAAATTCAATGCAAAAAACATAAAAATGAACTATGATCCTGTAAAAACCGTTAAAGATATCAAAAGGCCAGTCCTGTTACATAAAGTCCAACTTTCTGTGACCCGTTTGAACCCTGAACCATGCTTCCTCTGTGAAGTACACCTGAGCTGTAGAGCTCCAAGGAGGGCTGGCTTTTCGCACCTGCTTCATCGAAATCCCACATATTGCAGGTTTTGTCGTCCGCTATCAAGAGTCACAGCAAACCATTTCCAATCTACGAACACATTTTAACGAATGCTTTTACATTGGCACCTTTAAGAGGTTTTCTAACTGACTAAGATCCTTTAAGTGTTACAGCAGAACAACCTGAAAACGGGATGAATGCACTGATGCATTATTGCCTGCGGTACACGAGAAACAGATGCAAGGCAGAGACTGAAGCCCGTTCGAAGGCGGCGGCAGCAGTTTGCCTGTGGTCGCCTCAGTAGAGACCCTTGAATGTCTCACCCTCATTAAGATGACTGATCCTCGTGTATTATGACACAACGGGGTAACTCAGTCTCTCTTTACGCATCAGCTGTTAAGGGGATTCTGTGTGCATGTTCCAGAGCAGTGATGCAGACTTGCTTTCCCAGAAAAAAACACATCTGAATGTACCTCTGCAGGCAAATGAGGCAGGAACAAGCTTGTTCTGCTATAAGTCACAGCAAGTATACACACCAGCGATAAAAGCCAAGCTGACGTGAATATGAAAATTTACGTAACAACATTTGCCAGCCTCGCAGCTTTACTTACGGAGAAATGCAAGCTCGGCATAAAGTGACCGTGTGTGGGTTTGGTTCATCGCCAGCCCAGAATAACAGCTTACACCCAGCCGCATTTTACGCACAAACAAGCAGGCGCACAAGCAATGCCACATACACATCGTACCAATCACGCACGGGTGCACAGTCCCACCCACAAAAATACAGCAGAGGCTCGGGGGAGCTCATGTGGCCAGTACGAGCTGTCACAGCATCATCCACAGATGAGTCATTTCTCCCAGCCAGCCGAAGCTCTAAAAGCATCCCTCACATGACTCTGTTGTGATCACGATCCTAACGGTGGGATTGCACGTACAGAACAACCCAAAGGTGTTATCACTTTACATGAGAATTGTCATTTTGGCGAAATGGGAGAGCAACGTTCACACCAATGTACGTTGCGGCTGGCAGCCCCTCCCCAGGAGGCAGACGTTGTTTACAGAGGACACAGGAAGAGAACAAACAGAGGACAGGGCAAGGTCTGGAAGCTGTCGGTGACTCAGCGCGGACGGCACCGTGTTTTCCTCCGACACCCATTTACTCGACTGGCGTGCGTCTCTCAATGAATGGGCACTGCAGCGGAGCCGCCCAGGCAGGCAAGACGCCGATCCCGCTACATACTCACATGTCGTAGAGCCGGTAACCCATGGCGGAGCCTGGTCTGCTCGGGTGGGACCCGGGGTCTCGCGTTCGCCGGGGGTCCGTGCTGCTCACCACGGCGCGCCACACGCTTGGCTTGTCCATGCTGCTGTCTGGTTAACGGGACGCGATGGAGGAACGCACACGGGCTGACTCGCGCTCACTCTCTCCCCTCCCTGTCACAAACATGGGCTGGCACAGAGCAGTGTGTGTGTGTGTGTGTGTGATGTAACGTGGAGCATCCAAGAGGCTGGCAGCTGGTAGGGAGGAGGATGATGTGGGGAGGGAGGGGGGGACTGATAACAGAGACGGAGGGTGGGGATGTGCAGCTCAGTAACTAAAGGAGCTGTCTTGTAAAAAGCTTTTGTTCGTAAAGGATGATTATAATTCTTCACAGGTAGGAGTGTCAGGGCTGACGACCACACATAAATAAATACAAAAAGAGACGAGCTGTAGCACAGCTAAAGGGACGTTTACTGGGATTATACTGCTGCTCCAACACACACAGAAGCATCTGCAGGCGCCTCTCTCCTCCCTCTTCTCCGCTCTCAGTAGTACAGTCCTCAGCAGGGCCATTCGATTGGCTCCTTGGTCTCCATAGAAACAAGAGGATGTGTCAGAGGTAGGGCTCATTATTATGCCTTCTCTTTCCCCTCCCTCCCATTTTTTTTTTGTTTTCAGGCCCTCTTTTCCCTCATCCATCCTTTTCCCTTTCCTCCCCTCACACATTCGCTCCCCTTCCATCCTCCTCTCCGCTGGAATCGGTGCAAAGAGTCCTTAAAAACACGTGAGCTTTTCAGCCTCGGCGATGACACGCAGATAAAAATGCCTCCCTGATTGGCTTATTCTATCTCATTAATCAGCTAAAGGCTGAGCGTTCCTTGAAGGAATGCATATCGCTCGAGATCATCTGATGATGAGAATCTCGCAATTTCATGCAACATCGCAGTATCTCCCATGATCTGTTAGCACTTCGAATATGTGTTGTGATCGACTCTCAGCTACTACCACACCAGATTTTAGCTCAATATCTGTACATCTGACTGAGTTATACCTATTTTTGTGGTCGCCTAAATTGCTTAGCTGTGGCAACCATCTTAAATCCGGCTCAGATGTAGATGTCAACCCATTGGTTACGCTCTCAAAGGTTCGTTAAAACCCGATGTATCTTGATAATGGTACAAATGAAATGAACACGCACACTGACACAGGTGAAAACATAAACGCCCTTTCTTCTTCGACGGCAGGCAATAAATAAAAGACACTACAGAGCAAAAAAAACTAGGAGATTATTCCTGTTTGAACGCTTCAGTTCTGAACTGTTCCTCCATTCCCTAACTAAGACAGTCACGGCTTGCACTGATGTTGCATCATAAACCAAGTGGTGGCAAAACCAGAGAAGAAATGTGCAATATAAAGAAGCATTAAAGCAACAGCGTTGAGGTGTTTCATATAATTCTGAGGGAAATTCTGGGCCGTGAACTGCATCGAGACGAGGCCGCCGTGCGCGCAAGTCAGGCACTTCTTAGCGTCCTCCAGGAGCGCTGCTCTGTTAAAATACAGATGGACTTGTTGTTGATGCTCCCGCCAGGTAACAGCAGCCAAAACAAGACGGTCGTCAGGCAGGAGAAGGAAAAGGAGAGCTTACACACACACACACACACACACACACACACCCACACAGAAAGCCTAGCGACAGAAACCCGAGGCTGACGGCTCCCAGGAGAGGACGGCTTTCATTCGACGCAGCGGCGTGCAGCTCTGAACATGTCCTGAGAGTTGATAAAGATGGAAATTGTCACATCTTTGTCTTTTAGTTAATGAGCTTGTAGAGCGCAGTCATTGTGTATGCACATCATCTAACAGCGACTGCGTCCGTCGTGTAATTGCAACGGACTGTAATCGCCGAGCGCAAGTGCTCGTTCTACGGACTCTGACACACTGATTCTGAAGTCCTGTGTGATTTGTCAACACTCACACACACACACACACTCTCCATCAGGTCCCATTACATCCAAATCAGACTTAACGTTTTTTAAAATTACTGCACGCTCCGAGCGTTGTGGCCTCTGACTGGTGGCGCTTTGCACTTTTTAAGCAGTTTGCTCGTCGACAGTTCATTAGCGAGGAGCTCCTGTTAAAAAAAAAAAAAAAAAAAAAAAAAAAAAAAGGGAAAGAAAAATACCGCCGAAGATGACACGTTTCCTGCCAATTTGTGCGCGCTGGAAGTGTTCGGTGAACGTGGGAGGAGGAGGAGGAGGAGGAAAGCGCACAGAAGACAAAAGGTTGTCGGAGAACAGTTTTTGCAGGAGTGCTGCTCTGTTCTGCATCTACTGCGTCTGAGAACTCAGAGTTTTCCAGCTGGGAGACACAGACGGAGCGCAGAACTTTAACTTACAACTGGGTTTTCTGGTCTAGGACAGGCTCGCACACATCAAGCTACATGTTCTCCTCTCTCCTTCTGATCTAGCTGCTCCTGAGTCCAGCTCGGTGAGGACTGCAGGTTCTGTTCACATTATCCCAACATCACGCACCCAGACCGGCCAACACACACACAAACACAAACACGTGAGAGTCTCCTGTATCTTTATATGCTTTCAGTCTGGTTTTCTTACACTGAGTGAATGTGAGCAGCAGCTGATTTAGTTTCAAAAATCACTACTACGCCATTTTTTTTTTGCATTTATATGTTTTATTGTCCCGCACTGATCAGAACAAACGGCATTATTTTGTTTTAATTCCTTTGTGCTGATAAATGACGGTCCTTTAACCCATATATTGTCGTACGACCTAATCCAGGCTTTGTTTATGGTTTGTAGTATCTGAGGTCATGAAAAACTGGAAAGGAAATAAAAAGCAAATAATAAAAAAAAATAAAAAGCAAACATCCGAGGGGGTAAACCTTCCTTATTTGTCGCAGAGCAAAAGAGCGGCAAACTACGGTACAACCTCTGCCGTGTTTTACTATTAAAGGGGGAGTGGGAAAACACTGAAGTTGGTTTCTGTAGTAGTAGACGTAACAGTGGTAACAAAGAAGTTGTTTTGTAGTATTAAGGAGCAATCTACACTAAAAAAAAAGGAGCGAGTGTCTCTTCTACTGTTTCTTCTTTAGGTTTAATAAAGATTATTTATGGAGGAAAAGCAAGTTTGGTTAGACGAGATATTTTAAGTAAGTGTCCCCAGGTACATTTGGTTTGGTTTGTATTATGTGCTTTTTCTTGAAGTGTTTATCATGTTCTTTTACATTTGACTAACTTTTTTGTTGTTATTTTTATACCGTTATTAGCGAAAAATGAGTCCTAATAGCGCTTAACAATCAAGAGTGACTCATAATCTCACACCAGAGTTGAGACAATTAACCTTTGAGTCAAGAAGCACTGAGTGCCCTCAGTTCTGATGAGAACTGATTAGGCAGAAAAGTGTTGTTTTCATGCTTAAGAGGCTCAATGAGGCTTTGTGTGTTTTGTTTTTTTTAATCTGCCAAAAGAATCTATTCTTGAGATAAAAGACTTGTCACTTTTGTTGCACGTTTGTGAAAACAAGACACCTGAATGAGTCCAACTGTCTTCCGTTTAACGCTTCATCAGGCTGCTGTAAAAGTTTGTATGTGTTGAAACCCTGATGAGTTTCTCAGCCTTTGAAGACAGACACCAGACGCGCTGAAGGTCACAAACGCCCGGTTCTGGACTTCCCAGGACTGATTCACTGCTTTGTCACCGCTGAAGTGCGATCTGTTCTGCCTTTACTTCGAGTCTCTGAGTGTCCTCGTCCTCCCTGAGCTCCGATGTGAGTCTGCGTGTGCAGGAACGGAGAGACTTGTGAAACTTTAGCCCCGAACTGCGCTGGTTTCATGGGACCTCAGCCCCACTTCAAGCATGTCCAAAACAGAAAGAGAGAGCAAAGATAGGAGGAGGAGAGCATTTTCAAAGCACTTCAAGCTGAAAACCACAAGATGGCAGTGCATCATCTCCTGTGCAGGAGGAAGACCACCATGTTTTATTAATGCAGAGATCCTCTCTTCAAGCCTCATGACATTAACTGAATCAGGCGAAGGCAACTAAAAAACAAACATGTTTAAATATTTCTGACTCAAAATAAAGATTTACATGGTTCCAACTCCCAGGAACAAACATGAAGTGTTCATGTGCTTTCCTTAATTTAACGACATGCTTCAGTTAAAATTAAAAAAGCTCCTTCTATCCTGTAGCCGTTTCAGCTTCGCTCTGCTCAGCTATCTTTTACTTCCTCCGCTTAAAAAGCACACTCTGTGCTTTTCTTTCCAGAAACTATTTTTCTAACCTGCCCAGTAATGGTGCAAACAGCTGGGGGGGGGGAAAAACAGTCCTCCCCCTCCCCTGCAGATAGCCGCTCTGAGGTTGAGTTTTCCTGCTGTTCTCCGTGTTCCAGCGGCTCTCCGCCTCGCTGGCAGAGGGCTCGGCGCTTCGCGAAGGCTCCTTCTGTCGCCGGCTTGGCCTCAAGCCTGAGCAGATCAGAAGTGGAAGACAGACGAGCGTTTCATGGCAGGCGGACAAAGAGCCGCCTCTCTCCGCCTGACTATAAACCACAGACAGGACCGTGACCTCTCAGGCCTCCGCTGAGGCTCTTTGCTGCTGCCATGCAGATAAACTGAGGTCAGAAACACGGACGACCCCGCCCCCCCACCCACATGCAGGCTCACGTCCGTGGTGCAAAATGTCCTTAAATAAGCAAACCAATCATATCAACAGGACTATGTTAAGTAAAACACACAAAGTGAGAATATATCACTGTATATCATACCATCAAATGTTTAATTCTGAAGCATAAAATGTGATTTTTTTTTTTTGTCTTGTTTAAGCAAACGCAGCCAGAGGGTTTGATCTGTGCCAAATAAACATGTTTAGTCTGGGCTCACACGTCAAACGGTATATGAGGAGTGGTGAAATGGTAACATTCAGTGAACACAGTGTCACCATCTTCACCGGGCCTCTCTAGAAGAACAGACGATGTGTTCCCAATGCTACCTTCCTGCTTAGTCAACGAAAAACACCAAAATAAATTGAAATTATTGCATAAAAACTACTAAAGCAAGAAATGAGCTAAAATTGGACTTCAACTACAAAAAAAAAAAAACGAACAAGATGACAACACTTCTGTGGCACTTTAGGGGTGGTGCAACACTGTTTTTGTATGGGAGTTATGCATGTGGATGAATATTTGGACAGCACTAAGCCCAAAATGAATTTCCGCAGGGGGACAAACTGAACTGCATATTGTATATTATGGTATTATAATTTATTGTGGGGGTGGCACAGTGGTGCAGTGGTTAGAGCTGTTGCCTCCCAGCAAGAAGGTTGCAGGTTCACATCCTGGCCTGGGGCCTTTCTGGGTGGAGTTTACATGTTCTCCCTGTG
>JAOXNZ010000210.1:11812940-11826154 GCA_028566095.1 Kryptolebias brasiliensis
ACGACGACAACTCAACCTTTGACGACGACGACAACTCAACCTTTGACGACGACGACAACTCAACCTTTGACGACGACGACAACTCAACCTTTGACGACGACAACTCAGCCTTTGACGACGACAACTCAGCCTTTGATGACGACGACAATTCAGCCTTTGATGACGACGACAACTCAACCTTTGACGACGACAACTCAACCTTTGACGACGACAACTCAGCCTTTGACGACGACGACAACTCAGCCTTTGACGACGACACAACTCAGCCTTTGACGACGACACAACGCAGCCTTTGACGACGACACAACGCAGCCTTTGACGACGACACAACGCAGCCATTGATGACGACAACCCAGCCATTGATGACGACACAACGCAGCCTTTGATGACAACGCAGCCTTTGATGACGACACAACGCAGCCTTTGATGACGACACAACGCAGCCTTTGATGGTGACACAACGCAGCCTTCGATGGTGACACAACGCAGCCTTTGATGGTGACACAACGCAGCCTTTGATGGTGACAACTCAGCCTTTGATTGTGACACAATTCAGCTTTTGATCTTGATACATTTAAGGCTTTAAACCCGATACAATTTAGCCTGTAATCCCAATACAGTTCAACTTTTATTTATTTATACAATTCAGCCTTTGATCACGTTATAATGTGATTCAACATGAGATTCAACACACTGTAGTTTAATGCAATACAACACAACAAAGCAAGGGAATGATCCTATGTTATGTTAATGAACACTTTGTTTACTGTCTAATAAAAAAAAATATGCTCATACAGGGATTCTGTTTTAAAACTACAAAACACTTTTATAAAATCTGAATTAAACATTACATAAAGATAACGCCTGTTGCAAAAGTAACATTAATATATTATTATAAGTGAGGAAATACAAGTTACTCTTTTCTCCTTTAATATTAGCTGCTCCACATGATCAGGGCATGATGAAGCACACTTTCACAGTAGTTGTTGCTGTTTTGAAAACACTGCTGCAGTTCTCTTCCTGAACATCAGGCATGGCTAATGAAAAACCAATGCTGCCGAACAGCAGGAAGTGAAACCAGAATAAGAGTTGTCCACAAAAAAAAAAAGAAAACAGGGGGTTCAATAATCATATGCAATTAATTTAACTTTTCTATGTTTTATAGTGGATGTCTGAATAAACAAACCTGCTTGTAGCGTTTTCATTTAATTAAACGGAACACATTTTAAAGACGTAATAGACCTGTGACCTAACTGCACCGTGTCATGGCCGCTCTACATCATGCATGTGTGCATCCATGAATCTGTACAGATTAATCTCCATAGTCCTACTGTAAAGTAATTACCCTGTTCAAACGTATGCTGCAAGCTTGTATCCCTTTTAGACCAACAACTCCAGCTTCGCTGTTTCAGTGAGTATACGTCCTGCAATCGCCTCCAAATACTGCAGAGCACTTCACACACAACCTTAAAAGGGTGGACAATATGACCATATGTGCACGATGAATTAAAGCACTACGCAGTTATAGAAACTCTAGCCATGAAAGACGCATGTGGATCATTCCAAATAATCCCACATCGTTATAGAAGACGTCATAAAATAAAGGAAACAGAGAAAAGTTGAACATATCTAGACATCGGGCTGGTTAGTGCTCAGATGGAGACCCATTACATGATTTGAAGCTAACTTTCCTCGTACAAAAATAAACTTTACACAGCCTTTTATCCTCAGAAAACCAGTTGTACTACTTTCCATCACACTGGCGGCTGAGACGTTTTTGTAGCTAATGGGAGCTAAAGCATGGCATTTATAATTCATACGAAACTAATCACCTCTCGTGTAATTAATTTCCTTTTCACCATTTGAACATTCAGTTGTTCTTTCATACATTAAAACTCCAACTTCTCCTCCTCCCCCACCCCCACCCCCTTGGCTCTGTGGGCTCAGGCTTACGGCTCAGTGTGGTTGTGAAAGATGCAGGCGAGTCTAAAAAAATAAAAAATAAAAATACACTTCGAGGGACATGTTCGTAAATTTGACGAGGGTGTTCTGAAAAAGGGGTCAGGTAGTCTGCCTGTGATATCCTGCTGCAGAGAGGGCAGGATGGTGCACGTCATGCTCATCTGGGTAACGAGAACAGCGTGGATCCCTCAAACAGGGAAATGTTTCATTCTTTTGCTCGCCCACGGTGCTGACCCTGGTTTTTTTTCTTGACCGTTTGATACTGTAGTAAGCAGCGCTTGGGAAGCGTTTTTGGCTACTGGGTTTTATTGATACTTGTGCTGAAACAACTGATTATTTGTAACAGCTTCTAAAGAGTGAAACAAGCTGCTTTTCGCTGCATTTTAATGCACATATTGAGGCAAAAAGTTTTCATTTCCTGGTCAGATCTTATTGTCCGACAAGCTCATACAAAGATCAACACTACTGGTACAAAGAAGCCACAGGCTAAATATCACCCCGTTACAACTTGAACTATACTTGTATTTATATCCACTTGTTATTCTTGCCATCTTTTCCAGCAGCGCTACTCTTTATTTGATCCAACTATTAATTATTTAGCCAATTCAATATTTAGGTATAAAGTTATTCAGAACTCGAACGCCGTCAATCCTCCTGTGGGGCTTAAAGAAACCTACAGTTGTTTTGACATTACACGGACTGAAAGAAACACCTGGATGATAATAAATAAAACAAACTTGACATATAAACTACAGGAGGAAAAAAATAATGTGTCGTTTTTATTGCCTCTTACAGTATGTGACTGTTGGTAGCATTCTGGGTGGCATGAATTAGTACCTTTATTGCACTTTTAAAAGTATATTTATTGCAGCTTAGGTAATTAGAAATGAACCGTTATTTATGAAGGTAATTCTACCCTTTTCAAAACACATCCATCCACCCACCAGGCCCTCGGACAACATGCTGGGGAGGACTCTCAGCTGCCACACACATTTTAGCTCAATATCTGAAAAACTGCCCGAGTCGTAGCCATTTTTCTGTTTGCTATTGACAATAAGCTGTGGAGGCCATCTTAAATCCAAAATGAACTCCAAAAATGAATCTGTTCTAGATGTACAAACACTCTGCGGGATCTATTAGAGGCGAGGGCATTTGTTGTTGGATGATTCTCAGCTACTAAAACACTAAACTGTAGCTCAAAAATCTGTTTTGGGGAGTTTTTAGCTAAGGTTAATTAGCTGCTGTGGCCATCTTGAATCAGGTTGACTCCAAAAGTTAATTAGCTGTAGATGTACATCCAGTGATGACTTTGAGGGTTTCGTTGCAGTTCATCCACTTTTTCATGGTATTTCTTTTTGCTAAGACAGATAAACAAGCACACACACAGGCAATTATAGCATTGCTTTATGGCAGCAGGCAACAAAAAGAAACATTCAGGGAGATATTTTTATACTGAAATCCCAAAATAAACCCTACATCTTGTTGTTTATTTGAACTATAGTAGCACGAGCTCCTCTGGTACCATTATCAGGTTTATTGGAAAGCTCATCATAACCAGCACTGCACCGATTCTAATAAACACATTTAGGCACCCGAAAAAAAAAGTCATCACATCTAATCATTTGGACTGCCTGTGAAGCTCCTTACATAAGCTGATCAATTGCTACTTATGCATGTAATTGCTTTGTTGTGAGCAGCGGAGAAGAGAGCAGTCGACAACAAAAGGAAACCGGCGGAGTCAGACAAGAAGAGCGTGAACAAGGGAAGAGACGGAGAGGAAAACAAGAGAAACGCTGATTCATTTTTACTCCCTGGGGCATGTTTCCACTATTACTGTACAGCAGCCACTCCGCTCGCTCTGAATCTGATTGGCTGTCTCCAAAGATGGCCTCGACTTCAGCGCCGCGTACATTTGTTCAAACGCAAACATTTCCAGATTCATTTAAAGTACGGAGAGTTCGCAGTAAATCTCATGGAACAGATTCAAGAATACCAAAAGCCTAAAAAAGGTCAGACGCTGCTTTTCCAAACAACAAGCGTTTGGAATGAATAATTTAGGTCGAGAAACGCTTTGGATAATTAAACGTTTTTTTTTTCCTCAGCATTTTTTCATTACGTTCCCTCGCATACGTCTAAACAAGTGGAGGCAATAAGCATGCTGCGGGGCATGGCACCGCACATCAGAAATGGCAAAGTAATTATTATTTCACCCCCTTCGTTTCAAATTAGTGCCACACAAACGCAGTCTGAAAAAAAAAAAAAAACAGAGTGAGTGAGTGCAAAAATCAGTCACTCACTGGGAGTCTCGCACAGCAGCAGCATTTCAATGGGAGATGATTGCAAAGCACTTTTTTTTTCCCCACGTTTCTCTTCGAAGTCAAAGGGAAAAATGCTCTTTAGTCGACATCACTGCAGCATCCTGTGCTCAGATCTGGTCCCTGACCTTTGTCCCATCAAGGCTTCCATCGCTGAAGGAAATCAAACTTGAATAATAATAAGTTACGACAAAAGGCAGCTGTTATCAAGGCCTTGGTAAAAGATGCTTTCAATCCGAGTTATGCAGCGATCCAGTTCTAAAACTTTTAGTCGGCTTAGCCGTTTGTGTGTGTGATATTCAAGGCATGCATTCAGAGAGCAGCCCACTCACAGTCATTGTTTTACTCCGAACTGGCCAGAACTGTGGATTACAAAAAAAAGAAAAAAGGAAGGATTAGCGCCAACTTCTCCTGAATTTTTGCCACTAAATAAACCTCAGCTACATGGGAAGGAGCTCTTCTTCACTGCTCCAACCTGAGATGTTCGAGCAGTCGAACTACGAGAAACTTTAGACGGAAACTGTCTGGAAAGGAGCAGGGACTTAACACAAAAAAATTGTCAGGTGATTTGATGAATCGTCTGCGCATCTTAACCCCATTTCACTGAACGCTTTCAAGTCGGGCCTGATGTGCCTTTGTTGCTGGTGTCGGGTGTGAAAGTACAGAGGCGAAATGGGTCAAAGTCACCGAGCTGAAACGATGTGTGTGTGTGTGTGTGTGTGTGCGTGTGTGTGTGTGAGTCGTGGGAAGAGGCACGTGCAGCAGGCTGCTCCTATCAATGGTGCTGTTGTCACTCAGCTGATTCCAGGGCGATGGCTGTTTGTCATGACTCGATGCGATTCGCTGCCCAAACGGAGTGGGGCACGTGCAGAATGTGAGTTGCACACTGGACCCTCTAAAACCTCGATTATGTATTGAATTATAAAACCTAAACATGCTATACTTTGTCCCCAGCTGATGCGGGTGGTGTAAGCAGACAACGATCCTACGCCTGCACGTTTTCCTGGCTCATAGACTCTACAGGCAGCTCATTTCTCAGTGACAATGAGGACAAAATGAGTAAAAATAGATTAGAGAATATTGAATCATTTCACACTGTGTAACAGGATTTTTGCTCCTGCTAAGTCAGTGTTACTTCCCAAACTCCTTTAATTGCCAAACAATAGAAAATGGTCATTATTCCTTCTAACCTTGGATGAATTTTTGTCAACTTTAATTATAGTTTTAACTCAGGAGATAAAAGTGACATTTTGCTACTTATTTATGTAATAAAGGTCATACAGACTGAAAAGTATCTCCAGGTCATCAGAATATTATGAATATTATAAACATTTTTACAAAATCCAGGCAACTTACCGTAGCAAAGAACAAGAAACGGGGACAGAAATATAATGAAAATGATGTGATTCAATGGGTGTGTTTAAACAAACAAAAAACTAAACTTCTTGTGCACATGCGATACAAATTTGGCAGCAGCTCATTTATAAAAAAATACAAAAACAATTGCCTCTAAGTTGTGTACCAGCATTGTACTCTGACCCACACTCGTCTCATGTGTGACTCACTTCGGCCAGAGACTCATATCAAGTTTTGGCAGCATGTAAGAACACAGCTGTGTGATTTTAGCTGCCTCTGATTAGTTTGTGTGAATTAACAAACAACGACAGCGGCGGCTTAAAACTCGCCTTTTAGCACCATTAAGGTGCACCAAACAGATCAGCTGAGCGGAGTCCGTTGATAAAATCAAGCTCCTAGGAAAAAAAAAAAAAAAAAGAATAAATAGCTCACAATATTGTCTTTTGCTCTTTACTAAAGGCCCCCTTCAGCTTGGACGATAACACCCCTACTCTCTCCACGACCTATTGGCACATGGCTGGACTGCAGCAAATTTGGAGAACCTTTAGTGTGAAGGCAATCATGATGCTGCCACACTCTTAGCACTCGCCAATTGGGTTTTTCGGGCCATTTTGTGTGTCCCTGAGAGGCTCTCCTGCACCCTCGTCGTCCTCCATCTGCTGCTGACTTTGTCCCCACCACATCGGGATGCAGCAATGTTTTTAGAAGATCGCGCCACAGCAGCACAACGCTGTTGCCAGACAGGGGTTGTTACCTTGACCATGTCACGGTCATGTTCAGAGCCTAGTGTGGCCAATTTGTTCCTAATGCACGCCTTAAAGGGATGGTCTGGCCATTCTTGACGTGATGTCTGTGAAATAGTTATCAATAGTTAGTGCCTTAACAGCCGTGACATCAGCATAGAGTGTGGAGAAAGGGGGCAAAAGTTTTCCTCTAGGCTAGGCTAACGGCTAGCCAAATGAGGGCCAGTTTTTTATTATTTTTCAAGCTTATAAAACAACTCTTTCTCAAAACAAACAAGTGTGAAAGAACACTACATTAATTAATAATAAACTTCTACACAATATCGTTTGTTTAGTTTCTCAACCAAACAACGTTCAGTGTCTAAAGATCTTATCCCTGGGGCGGCTGGGGCTCGGCGGTTAAAGCAGCCGTCCTCCAACAAGAGAGTCGGAGGTTTGATCCCTGGACACATGTAGTCGCATGTCAAAGTGTCTCTGGGCAAGACACCAAACCCCTTATTGCCTCTGATGTGTGCCCCATCGGTGTATGAATGCGATCTAAAGCACTGATTAGCCTCCATAGGATGATTTATTCAGATTATCTTTGTAGAGATGTAGTAGAGTGCTGTATGAACGTGTGTGGATGGGTAAATGAGGGCACAGATAGTTTTGTGAAGTGCTTTGAGTGGCCTGGCTGGCTAGAAAGGCGCCATATAAGTACAGACCATTCCCCATCCCTTTAAGACCCTGCAAAGACCATGCACGTTCTGGCTGATTTTAATTTAGTTTTACGTCGTATCAGGGTTGTCCTCCAGTGTGAAGGGGGCTTAATGAAGAAATACTCTGAAACCCACCTGTAGCTGCATTTATAAGAGGCAGAAGAAAAAGAAATAACACAATGCTCTGCTGCCTCAAACACAAACCTGGTAAGAAGGGCTTTCTCATGACAGATCTCAAGAGTCTTGTTAGAATCCAACTGCCCCTCAATGTATGATTCCCACTGTCTCCAAGTAATAAGTCAGTCTTCAGAAACGAGTCAGCAAAGATGGAGGGCACGCTGCCTTCCTCTGTTATCATTTATTAATTAGCTGTTTGTAATGGCTCGTCTGCGAGGGATGGGTTAACCTTCTGCACTGTAAACAACACTGCTGAGCTGAAGAGGAGGAAAATGATCAACTGATGCTCACGGCCGCCATGATCCATTTAACCTATTAGCCTCAGCTGCACTAAAAATTACTCACTGAGAAACAATCCTAATGAGACAAACAGAGAGAGGGGCGAATGCAGAATTAATCAGCAGTACATAGCAGCAAACATTTAATTTCTGCAACGTTACCAGAGTTTAAAAACAGCCTCCAAATGTTCTTACTCATCAGATACTCCTGAACACAGCTTTTTTTAAAAATAGAACATTTTCCAGCTTTGCTGTGGGATTTATTTTTGTGCTGCACATGAGCCAAAAGTGGGCTATGGATTAAGCGCATATTTCTTTTTAATGATGAAGCACAAAGCACTAGGAGGCAGCTCTGAAACTCTCTCAAGTTCTTTGAAGCCCCCTTTCCCCAGCCAGTCCCGCAGATTTTGACTGACTGCTCGCCTTTTCTCTCCCCGCGTTCGCCGAGGAGCTTTCTCAAGGTCTGAGCTCAGCGAACGCTAATGGCTGAGCAGCACCGACGAAGGCTCATTTACACAGGGACCACATTTCATTAAGGCCGTCCCTAATGATCTCCTCCTGGAGTGCTTTTGGTCGCGAAAGATGAGCGTGCGCATCAGGAGAACAAAACAAGAGGCACTCAAACTGCATTCATGAAATACTGATGACTGGAGAACAGCTGCAAAGCCTCAAACATGGGGATCCTGCGAAGTCTGCAGCTGTCAAGCTGTCACGGCCAATACGCCCCGGCGAAGACAGGCTAACTAGCGGGGCATTGATTTCAGCTCTGACAACTTTTAGACAATGAAAGGAGAAAGAAAGAATAAAAGGTTCGCACTGGTGCAGCCCTTACTGGACACACTGCACGTGACATTAAAGCTGTAATAAAACATGTCACTGTACCCGAAGGAGGCAGACTTCCACCTGCGGCAGGGGGCGACTCTTCTGCAGCCCTCGGACACCGACCTCCCGATGTTCTCCGTGGCTTCGATCGGCAGAGACGCGTGTCTCCTGAAGGAGGACAAACAGCGTCACAACACAACAAACGTGCTAACACAACAGACTTAGCAAACCCTCTAAGTGTGAAATGACTGCTCATCAATAAAGCATCTATTTCCCCTCAGGTTTCCCCACCAGCAGCTCGTGAATGGGATGTTATCTCCGCTGTGGGCTTAAATAAATTTCTCACATTTGTTTATTTTAAACTCTAACGACACTGTAGACACTGCAAACCGTAATGTGCGGCAACAGTTTTTAAATGGGGGAAAAATAACAACATTCGAAGTATTTCTCATTCTGAAACGGTGCGTGCAGTTTTACTGAAGTTATTAACGGGGATGAAGCTGAGCTGAAGCTGGGAATAGTTCAAATATTTCTTTTAAAAGGTTGGTATTTGGACCATTAACTCAAGTACAGCTTTCAAAAAGTGCTGACTGGAAACATGGAAGCGGAGAAAGGATTTCTGGCACAAGTGCACTCTCAAATGTTGTGTCAGACTCGTCCTTTTAGAGGAAAAACCGAAGCTTTTATTGACAGCTTGTCCACAGAACCCTCTACTACACTCTCCCAGCCACAACAATCACAAATTTGTGTCCCTGACATAAAAAAAAAAAAAAAAAGAAAGAAAAAGTGGACAAAACTAAAAATAGTCACTTTCATATTCCCCATTTTCTATTTTGTTTCAACTTGATTTAGCTTTAAACATTTTTCTATTTGTTTTAATTGTTTTTTTCTTGCACAGCTAATACGTCTCACACAAGCCTGGTTGGTTGTAATTTTTATGTCTGAACCGCATTTCTACAACAAAGTGTGCAGCTGGACTAAAAAAGGAAGTTTATTTTTAGAAACTACATAGTGTTCTTGCACGTATTGAAAGTGAAATGCATCTTTGCTGCTGCTATTCTTTGCTGCAGCCCTTCTTCAGCCAGATGATGAATTTCATGCAAAAACTGAGTCTGATGGTTCAATTTATTGGGTCAAAGCTTCACACAGCACACAGACATTAGGAGCATGCTTTATGAGCACTGTGATGTTTTCCTGCCCACAAAAAATGTGGCAATCATTTCTGATATGAAGGCAAATTTGAAAAGTTAACTCTTTACCATCCTGTTATGTTCTTCTGGGGTCGACCTAAATCAAGATGGTCAACGCAGCTAATTGAGCTCAAACACTAGAGTGGCTACAACTTAGTCACTTTTATAGATATTGATCTAAAACTTGGTGTGGTAGTAGCTGAGCATCATCCTCAACCAGCATACTTAATTCAAACTCCGGTACGCAAGTCAGAGGGCGATAGGTGTTTCCTTTAAGGAACGTTAGGGAGTTGTTAAATGTTTTCGCCGAGACACTTCCTGGATGTTTCAGCTCGTTTCTCGAGCTTTCAACCTGCAGTCAAACACACGTCAGCTACCACTCTGAAGTCTGTATTAAGAACAAAATCCCGTCTTTCCTCTTGGTCATGAACATGTGTAGTAAGAAAAGAAATGAACCTGCTGTTACTAACACAGCATGAGAATAAATAGACCTTGAGGTCTAGGGAAACCTCGGAGGCTGATGGTGTCGCTGCTGCTGCCATTTGCCGCTGTTTCGGCATGATAAATTATTAAAATAAAAGAAAAATTCTCATTTCTCTGCAATGAATGAACATAGAGCTACAAACCCTGACCTACAGGCTGACTTTTCCTTTCTCCCTCTTCTCCAACAGCGGCACACAGTCGAAAAGTCTGAACTTGTTTCGAACCTTTAAGTGAAAGGACTACTTCACAAATGGCGTGTTAACTAAAAACGGGAGCTTTTTCCCGTGAGATGGAGGTAATCTGCAGCTAAAAGCCCATGATGTTCCTGTCTTTGGTTTCTTCCACTGTGTAAACATATTGTAGTAAATGAGCTGCATGTTTATGGTAATTTGAATGCGTTTATTTAGAGCTTTTCTACCAATATTCACCACATTCACATGTTTTAAATGTCACACTCCCTAGTTCTTTTCTCCACCACACACACACACACACTTCACACGCAGATCAACGTTTGGCGGAGAGTGCACTATAATGTCTTGCCTAAAGACACTTAACATGTGGCAGGAACCTCTTCCTCCTTACCTCCAGCTGCCTCGGCTGGATTTTGTTTCTGTGAGTCAGTGTTTAGAACGAAGCCTAATCAAGACCTGACATCCAGTTTGTTCAGTCAAAAGGAACGGCAAGGACAAAGGCAGAAAACACAGAGTCCCAAGCATGAGTCGAGCATCCGTCAGGAGAGGACAACAGCTCAATGCGGTCCCTGAGGACGGCTCTGGCTGAGGGTGCGAGACGGCACCAGTGGAGTGTTGAAACAGCACCGTCACCCCTTGTCCCTGCAGACAAATATCAGCTCAACTGTCTTGGTATCTACTGTCACTACTGCACAAAAGGGCATTTTAAGGTTACGGATCTGTGTGAACCGACTGCACTTTGGTCCACGCGCTGTGCTATTTTAGACACAGCCCTTTAGCTGCAGAAATCTGCTGCTTCAACGCTATCTCAGCAATAACTCGGCTACAAAAGATGTTGCAAGTGTGCAGTCTCTGTGCTGCCCAATTGTATATTATGCCATCTCCTTTGGCATTGCATTTGTGCCTTATTAATTATCTACAACAATATGTTGGACCAAGCACGTATTTGAACTGATCTGAAATGCATTGTTTGCCCGTGCCGCTTTGAGACGCACTCGGGGAGAGTTTTCGACTTCCAGCACAACAGCCCGGCAAAGCTTCATTCTCTTCACTGTCATTTCTATAATAACAGTTGAGCTGTATAATCCCCGCCTCTCTGTTTCTCCGAGCCACGGCGGAGAAGTTCGGGAGAATAAAAGCCACCGACTGAGGAGTTCTTGAATGCCTGCAGACGGTTTTCTGACAGGCTCCCCTGGACTCCGAGTCAAACCCAACACGTTTGATAATCATAGACGGGACGTGAGCTCCAGAGGTCCACAGTCACAAAGGCAGCACCTCGAACGATGGGAAATTTCAATTAGCGCACTGTTCTCTGGCTCTCAGACAAACAGAGCTGCCATCCACCATGATACTCAGAAGTAAACACAAAAAAAAAAAAAGATGATCATTATGATTACGTAAAATGAGGGACTTACTCCAAAGGCTTTTTGTCGTTTGCTCATCTGGGTTTATGAATAGCTGATGTGCTAATGTGCATCAGGTGGGGGGGAAACATCTTATCAAACATTCACTGAAGAACAATCCAATAAAAGCAGGTCATTGAAGCCGTTGAGCCCCTGCCTGAACGTCTCAGCCAAGCTCTAACCACGTCTGAATAAAGCCATTCATTCTGATTACACAACAGCAGACCAATTAAAACACAACCATGTCGTTACTCCTCCCTCATTAGGCAATGAATTTGGTGGAAAATAATCCAGGCATCGGTGGCTTGGCTTGGCCAAGCCCCCCGCCCACCACCCACCCACAAACCTCTTTCAAACCAGGCAATCCAGCAGGATCGGGGCTTATTTATTTATGGAGCATGTGCCAAGTTCAGAGGCTTTTACATCATTAATGACGATCAAATCCTACCGAGCCATGTAACACACAAAATTTTAAAACAGCCGAGCTCACAAGTGTCATGCTGCGGCATATTAACAAAGTGTGAGACGTAATCACAAGTGTTGTCAGCACTGTGCCATTGTGTCAGTTTAAGGGATTTTAGGTGTTGTTTTCCCCAGATCAGGTTCAAAAGAAGGGAACTCGGAGCCAAAATAAACCTTAAAAATGAGGAAGATGTTCATAAAAACAGTCTCTGCTTTAAACAGATGCTGCAGAATATTCACTTTAAAATCTTAAATGGAGTGAATGTTGAATTTGGCCTAGAAAACAGTTTTGCAAGCCATGCTCACAAAAATAAGCCATGAATTAAAAAAAAAATAAATCGGCGACTCAGGACGCAGATGCGTGACTAGCTGGTCGCTCGGCTGAGAACACTAAGAACTTAGTGACACTTCAATGGAAAATTCAACTTTTTTTTATTTATTTTGAGTCTCCAAAAGTTGCAGGCCAGTGAGATACTACTCTCTACTCTCAGGGCCTAACCTGCGCTAGTTATAGCATGTCTTTGGTGTGAAAGACTCAAAATTAGCTTACCATCTAAAAGGTGTTTGTTTTTCTGCTTTATAGCGTATCCGTTAAGGTTTTCCTTTATAGCGTTAGCTGCCACTTAATTAAGTGACATGTTCAAGTCCAGACTCTTTTGAAAGACCTTCAATAATAGTTACTGTTAGCGAGCTGTAATCTCATGTGCATACAGTTACAATACAATAATGACCTGCAGTCTAATAAATATCAAGAGTTTGTATAAATCCTCCCAAGGCGGTGCTCAAAGTGGGCCGGGACTCTCTAGCATACCACCACTTCTCATGAATCTGACTCTGTACTCAGTATTACCTGTAATCTTAAACTGCATTACCCACAGGACATGGGTTGAAAACAGGGAGTCAGAACCTGCTCTACGCTGCTTCTGAATGGGTTAGGTTTAAAGTTAGGACACAAGGAGCCAATCGAAGGAACAGCTGGGCGAGCGCCAGAAATCTGATCCACATTAACGAGAACTGTAATTTATATATATATATATATTGCTCAAAAAAATAAATTGAACACTCAAATAACACATCCTAGATCTGAATGAATGAAATATTCTCATTGAATACTTTGTTCTGTACAAAGTTGAA
>JAOXNZ010000210.1:11865108-11883716 GCA_028566095.1 Kryptolebias brasiliensis
ATCCCCCCCCACTTCATAAAAACTCTAACAACCAGTCATTAACATTTTAAATCAGAGAAACAGACCACTTGAGTGTTTTATGATAGTGTTTAACTCAAAGAAAAACATGAAAACTCTTTATTTTTATATTTTATCTTATTTCACCTTTAACACCTCTGAGAAATAAGCAGCACACACCGTCTGTCCCACTCAGGATTCATTTAAGGGGGCAGAAGCATCCCCTTAATTATTTATGGCTTATAATAGGTTTTAAATTAAAGATGATAAATGGCCTGTGAAGTTGTGAACATCAGTTTAAAGCTTCTGCAGTTCTATGAAATTGTCAAGAATAGTTTTCAGCTTCTTAGAGGAACGTATCGGACCATATGGTACCTGTTAGAGAACGTGCTGCGTTTGGAGAAACGGATTAACGAGCTGAAGGCTAATCCAAAATGGATTGCTCCAGTTTAGAACAGCTTCAATCTTCAACATTTCATGGCAGTTTATGCAAACCTTATTTTATGGACCTTCACACTGATCAGTTTCAAGAGAAATAGTCCAAAGTGCCCTGAACTTTTGTTTTTTTGAAATGTTTGTTTTATTTTCCTGTTTATAGATTGTTCTGTTTGTTTTCTTTTTAGACTGCAGCTCTTTTACCCATTTCAGTTATCAATAAGTTCAGCTCTTTTATTCTTTTTAAAATATTTACAAATATTTTCCCACTGAAATACACTGAGGTCTCCCTCTTTAATTCCTTTAAAACATGCTTCTCTTTAAATCAGTTTCAGCAAACTGGCTCTACTTCCGTTTCCAGCTGTTTTGCTAGTTTTAGCTACTTTTCTGCTCAAGTTACCGTTTTGTAACTTTAGCTTTCTGATGCTACAGTTGTGCACATTGTAGCTTTTAGCTTCTGCTGTTTGTTTTTTTTTACTGTCTTGCTAATTTTACCTTATGTTTTGATTATTTTATCTCTACCAACTCAGTTTCATTCAGCACTTCTGCAGAAAATGCTTTTTTTCCCCCATCTTAGTTTTATTTCATTTTATTTATTTTACTCCTTGTTCTTGCAAACTTGCACTGCCATTACCAAGAGCTCCTAAACTCTGTTGTTTCCTCAAATAAAGACAATAAAGTTTTATATTCCTGCTGGAAGTGCTCCAGGCTGCACCGGAAGTGCTACAGCTAGCTGCTCCTGCCGCTAAATGACAATTATATCACGAATAACAACGTAATGCAAAACTGACAAAGGTGTAAAGGTTTGTCTTTAAAGTACTGCAGAGAAACAACATAAAAAGTAAAAACTTTAATTAGCATTAGCACGAACGTACTTCACAGCCAGTCACACTCGTGTCTGAAAACGTCCTGAAAGCTGTTCAGATGTGATTAAGGCAAAAACATGAATCTTAGAAACAAACTGGCCAACATAAATACAATTCTGTCCAAATGTTTTTCACTCGAATACAAAAATACGTCATTTAAAACCAAGTCACACTTTCACGTCGCAGCAAGTCAACGATGCTGTCGGTCGTTCGTTCTTCAGAAGTGTGAGAGCAAACAGAAAAGGCATCACATTTTCAACAAACGAACCAAATCACACTGAAGAGCTTCTACAAATAAAAATAACAGCAGATTAAAAACTGAATGAAGGCTCACATTTTGTAGCTGTTTCACATTGATGAATCAGAGAAATAAACTGCCAGTATGTGGCTCAAAGCATCAGAAAGGCTAAATGAGATCGATTTCAGCGCCTCTTAAAATAAACTTTTTTTTTTTTTTTTTTGGGAATTAAACACATTTTAAGGGTTCATCACAAAACGAGTCATCGGACGGATCCAGTGGACGACGAGTTTTTTAAACATAGATGCGTCAACAAAAAAAAGGTCATTTTATGCCCAGAAAAATAAATATGAAAAAGTTAGTCTGTTTCTAACAACATTAAATGTGGTTTCTCCTGAGTTACTGACTTTTCATGTCAAATACGGTAAGTAGCACACGAGGAAATGTCAAACACGCAAAAGCATTTCTTTAAGCACAAGCTAATTATTTGATCTTCAAGCTTTCTTCAAAACAAGTCAGTCATTAATCAAGTGGCTTCGTAAAAATAGGTTTTCATGGCAAAGAACAAAAATATAAACTGTGTATATTTCTACACACACACCTCACAGAAAGCTTTCACGCAAAAAAAAAAAAAAAACACAAAGAAAAATACAAATTAGCCCTGTAATCAACTGATCTTATAATCTCGGAAAACAAAACCAATCTTTTCCATTTCTGTACCAACAGAGCAGGTTTTCTGACTCAACTGGCAGGCTTCATCCTGAGGGGACGCATTCCTTCTGCGACAAAGGCCCGGCGGTGTCGTGGTGGTGGTGAATACGTCAAGATTTGTAGTCTGGGGAGTAGAGGCGAAGTCTGGGACTGCTGTTTGGGCTGGTCCTGGGGCTCATGTGGTTGAAGGAATTTGCTACCGGCGAGTCATAACCTGAAGGAGAGTCCGATTTGAAATAATCAGGAAACAAAAGTAGTGTTGCTTGAAGGAATGTGATTCACCCGCATGACAACAGTTTAAACCAACACCTCCTACGATCTGTTAGCGCTCAGTAGCTGCTGGGGAGCTCAACATCTGTAAAAACGGCCATCTTAAGTTGGGGTCGACTCCAAATAGTTAACCAGTTCCAATAAATACTTTAAGGGTTTTATCAAAATCTATCCAGTGGTTCTTGAGATATTCTAACAGACAGACTAGCGACAATTACATGATTGCCTGCCTTTCATGGCAGCAGCCATCTTAAGCTGTCATACTCTATGAGTCATCACGAAGTCGGCTCTCATTCACGTGGTTGCGTGACGAAAATGGCGTCATTTTGTAGCTTCGTCCGCCGCTTCTCGACACAAGGCCCTGGACGAACATCTTCTCACAGGGGTTTGAGCCAAGTGTTGTGTGATTGGTCAGAAGTTGTTGTGGGCGTGTTTATTTTGATTCTACTGCTCCGCTGAGAAGCAGCTGGCTGAGGCTGACAGAAAACGCAGCCGTCTTTACAACTGTTCCAGCAAGACTTATGAAATTAAAAAGACTGCGGAGACACAGGCAGCTCTTCGTGGATGTGGAGGCCGGGGGGGGAAGAACGCCTCGGCTGGGGGAAGCTGGCAGGAAGAAGCCCGTTTTAACGCTGTAGGAGGAGAAAGGAGCTTCTTGGGAGTTCTGATCCAAGTGTCTCGTGGACGATGAAAGGTGTGTGCCAAAATGAACGTCTTGCAACTACGTGACGGCAAACAGACTTCTTGATGTCTTATGGAGTATACTGGAGCCTTTAGGGCTCAACGTGTTCTTAAAACATCTGACAAAATGTCTGCATAATACACGAGAAAAGAAGTGATATTTTTGTATATATCCTATTATAGAACTGTAAAAATATAAAAATAGAAGAGATAAAAGTCTGGAAACGAGAGTGTTTCTTCATCCTTATCCAGACTTTGTAGGGAGCAGTAGTTCTCTAACATGTTTTTAAAATTCTCCTTGATGTCTCACTAAAAGACTGAGCTTTAAAGTCCACAGAGCTCAGGAGACGCAAGGCTCAAGTAAAACTGGACCAAAGTGTTTGGGTGGGGTTGTTCTACCTGTGATGGGGGGCGGTGTCCTCTGGATGAACGCAGGGTGATACGTCTGCTCTTTCGGAGAGAACAAAGAGTGGAGGACTGCAGGGAAAATAGATAAACCGAAACCATCAGAGTTGTTTTTAGGAGATCACTTAAACGGCTCAGTCACAAAATAGAATCATGGGAGTCGTGGTATAAAACAGAAGTACTTCAGGCTAAAAGTACTCGCAGTGCTTTACGTGTGCTCCTGATGCAGCAGTTCAATCACAAACATAAAGACAGTTTACACTAAATGTTACGGGGAGAAACAAAATGACTTCACATAAGCAGCGTATGGATTAGTGATTGTCAACTGATGGCTCCTGGGCTGTAAGGCGCCGCATGAATTCCCAGGAAGTATTAAATTGTGCACAATTTGCTCCAGGACCTAAGAGCTAACGACGACAGCGCTTTAGCCTATCAGACCCGCAGCACGCGATCAGGTCCCACTCAGACGCTGAAACGCCGTAGTGAGAGGACGTGCAGCTGAGCGCTCCTGAGCGCCCGGGTTGATTAGCTCAGTAGGATGTGAGCGGCGCCATCAGGCTGCAGACCTGAGCTCCAGTCTCATACAGGCCCTTTTGACTTTTCTGGTCAAGTTTGAATAAAGGCAACAGTCAAGTCTCCTGCGGAGCTGTTTTGCAGCTGGAACTGCTGAAATAGTTTTAGCTAAGTGTAACTTAGGGCTCAGCTTTTTACTAAAAAGGGAGGAAAACTTAAGCATATAACGAAACGCACAAAGATAATCCATAAAGTTCTCATGTAAGGTTCTGTGAATAACAAGATTCAGACCTTAAAAACTAAATAAATAAAAATAACAAAGAAGAAAAAAGCGACCCAAAGCATCACCTCCTCTCTTCATAACTGAGGCGCTTTTGTGAGAACGTGGGCACGTACTGGAGCTGACACACATCGATGGTTCTCTGCTCACAAAAGCAATGAATGCAGAGTTATGGAGGAGCGTTACGTGCTCGGATTCAGACGCATGCATCAAAACTCACCCGGACATTTCATCTTTCAGCGCCACAGCAATATGAAAGGCTGACAAAGAACTTCTCAAGACGAAGAGGTGAAATATCCTCGCCAGATTGAATCAATAAACTGATATAAAATCCAATACAGAACCCGGCTTGATGATGGTCTGATTAAAGAGCAAGCGTATGCTTCCAGGCACTGGACGTAACGCTTCATAAAAGACGTTAAATTTTTTTAATTCATTTTCCCCTGGAGTGGCTTTTCAAAACAAATTGACACGAGGATGTCTTCCATCACTTCTGAACTCCCAATTTCTGAGTGGTTTTTGTGCATCTCCCTTATAGTTCTATTTGAAAGTCTGACCTAAACACTCAAAGTCACGCTGCCCATTCATATTACTCTGGAGACCTACTGCTGAAAAGAAAAAATTTAAAAAACTGTCCAAATAATTTGTCTCCTTCATGGGCTCCTCCGTCCATCTCTTAGGAGGACTGGAATTCTGTCAGATATGAGATGACCCACCGATGATGACTATAGCTGTACCAGCCAGCAGAGCGAACAAGGTGCAGAACATCATCTGGTAGGAGTTTATAAGGCTGTGCAGAGAGTAGCCCCCCTCGACGATACCGACCGGAGGAGACGCTCCTGGGAGAAAAGAAACAAGAGGCAGTCAAAACCCCTGAGGTACCGAGAACATGGCGAATGATATAAGACATTATTAAGACCAGCTGTGTGTTACAATGGTTCTGAAATTTGAAATCTTAATGTTCCGTGTTCCCGTCTCCTGCAGATGATTCTCACTGATCATCTGTGTAAGGCTTAGTTTAAATCACGTTTTTGAAACTGAAACTCGCACCGACCTTGCTTGCCTGTGCTGAAATCCGCTACGTGAACAAAAGTGACCGGGATGGCAAAACTCTGGCCAGAGGAGGCGCTGCTTATAGTAACAGCAGCTGAGGCTGCCGGTTGGCGGTCCACGGCACTAACGGTGTACTTTGAGTAACTGGGGAAGCCATGGTGGACCTCCTTCTCTTTGACAACAATGCTGGGAGAGGCAGACGTCACCTGAAGACAGCAGAAAGCATTAATGGAACCTTTAAGGACAATAGCATCTTTTGTAACATATTGTAACATATTTGCAAACTATGGCTGACCTCCACGTTTGTCAGGACGGCGACGGGTCCATAAACGGTGAACTCGGCAGATGGGTGCGAGTTTGAGAGCACCAGCTCGGTCTGGTCCGAGTACAGACCCGGCTCTATGGGCAGCCTGGTGCTGCCTTGTTCCCCAGTGAAGATGCTGCCCACCAGGCCTGCCCTCACCAGCAGGTTGGTCATGGACATGCTGAGCACACGGGTCTGCTGGTCGCTCATGGGCTGCAGGGTCATGGAACATGTGTAGAGGCCTGGGGGCGAAAAGGAACCCAGTTCAAATGGATCTATAATTCACGTAGCCATTTAAAACGAGATCCAGCCACCGTGACACCTGCCATCAAAAGATGCAGCACGCATACCAGCAAAACACGCTACAGTTCCCTGGAGCTCCAACCTCGTAGGGTCATTTCACGACAACACGGAGCAGTTCAAGACTAGAGATTAAGCAATGTGTTTATAGGTTTGTACACATGTAGATCCCAACAGAGATAAACCAACAAGACGGGACGAGCCCCAAACCCCAAACACAATTACATCAGTGCTTTCAAGCAGCATGGACTCGCCTCAGTTCAATTCATCACTCGGACACTTTTTATAACCCCTGCTAAATTCTTTCCTTGGGCAACACAGGTATTGATTCGGTCCTTGTAAACGGTATTTTCCCTGCCCCTCATGCAGAGCACTGACATAAACCGTTAGATTTAATTGTCTTTCTTTGCTGCACAATGGTTTCCTTAAAAATAAATAAATAAACAAAATAATGTGAATGTTTATGTGTATGCAATTAGATGAAAGACAGCTAACACTTTTTCAGTCACAGCTACATTTAGTCCATGGTCTTGGAAACAGTGTTTTCCTGCTGCCTTGTTTAAACGGCACCCAGGTTCCCTTTAAAACTTTTAAAAGTTTTCTGGCACAGTATGCCTAAAAAAAAACCCCCCAAAGAAAAGCCAAACAATGAGCAGTAAGGAGGGAAAATGTGGGGCATTTACAGCATTTTGTAAATGTCTTTAAATAGGACTTTTACAATAAAAGCACATCTGAACAAAAACAGAGCAACGCCAAAATAAATCTAAGCTATATTACTGTAAAATGTTTTCATTCTGCAAAACGCTCTTATTTTACACACAATATAAAACCGCGCTGGATTCTCTAAACATAAACGTATTTCCTGGCCTGGATTCAGGTCAGTCTCACCGATGCTGGAGTCGAAGCTGACGTGTGTTTTGAAGACATCATTAGCAGAGAAGTCTACGGTGTCGCTAGTGAAGCCCAGGTGACAGCTTACAGATGTTTCCGGCTGCAGATGTGAAACAGCTTCCATCTGGGTTGGAGAACAGGTTCCTGTAGGGTGGAACGCATGAAGAAATGTTCTTTGTGATCCAAATAAATAAATAACTAAATACGGACACAGTTTTATTATTCGTTTCTGAGTTTGGGAAAACTTGGCTGAAAACAGGACCACTTGTTTTGAAAAAGGACGCTTTGACGTTTGTTTCGCACCGAGAAACAGCCTGCTGCCCTCGTTCTAAAGCTGCCTGATTAACATACTGATAAAGCTGTGCAAAAACTGAAAATGTACAAAGAAAAAGAGGATGTACTGCAACTGTTGATTGGCTCTGAGCAGTTGCTAGGCAACCAGCTGACTACTCAGGAAGTTGCGAGTTTCTTTCTTTTTTTTTTTTTTTTTTAAAACCTTCAATAAATGATCTGGATTTTATCTTTTTATTTAGTATTTAAAAAATGATTTCTTTTTGTACAAAACGTAAGCACGAGACAAAGAGTTTGGCTGGTTCCTGTCCCTGAAATAACATGCTGGATGTAGCTTCATACAAGTGACGGTAGTACTAACCACGGTAAACTTATTGTGTTAGCTAATGCTCAACCTAAAATGATTCAGTTCAGTAGCGGTCTTGAGAACCACAGTCTTATAATTAATTAAGCTCAAGAGCAAACAATGTTTCTACACTTTTTCTGCTTCCTCTTCAGTGAACTGATAATTACTGAAATACGACATAAAAAAAAATTTAAAAAAAGGAATCAAGCTGGTGAAAGGCACAGCAGCTGACTGAGATGTTTCTGGCTTGTATTTCGGCCTGCATGTGACACTGACTGTTAACCTGGAGGCAGCCATAATGGTTCACTGCGAAAAAACAGGCTACAAACCAAACCCAGGAAGCCACAAAGCACCAAAGCCTCATTCCTTCTTATAAGATCCATACCTATTAGGTTGGTTCCTCTCTCTCTGGTGGTGAGAAGAACCTTTGTCTCCTTGCCGGGCCTGACAGGTGAAGCCTGAGCCATAGCTGATGTTCTCCTTGGTGCTTCCACAACAACCTGTAGAGATACATAAAAAAAAATAAAACAAACTGTTTTTCAGGTGTGTGCTTTGCAGTGATCAAATTTACATCTACCACTAATAGTTTGCATCAATCACATCAGACTGTCAGAGAAATTAACTCGCTGCTTGCATTAATGCTTCCCCGCACGCCGACAGAAACATCATCAAGTTCGTTCCCTGAAGAGGCTTGTGACCACTAAACTATATATTAAACACCACCTCTCATGAATTCTCGCTTTGCGGAAAGAAAATCTCATTTTGTACATGCAATCAACTTACAAAACAAGAAGCATGATGGGTAAAGAACGGCAACACCTAATCCCCTCTGAGGACTATTATGTAAAAGTCTGAAGAACAGCCGTGCTGTCGTCATGTTTCTGAAAGGTGATGGTGGGTATATTATATGTTTCAATTATTTGTTTAGTTTTGATTTTATTTGGAATTGTGAAGATAATCTCCATGACTACCCGCTACATTTCATTACATAATGACAAAAAGTTACTTCCGTGTGCTCTTCCCCGTTTGTCATACAGATTGCCGATGAAGAATTACAGATGAAATGTGAACACATAACTGACCTCTCTGTATGTTTTCACAACTCCAGGTACTTCATAGTACACCGTGACGATCCCAGAGTCTCTGGCTACAGCCGCACCACTTTTAGGGTCCACCTGAAGGACACCGTCTGCAGAGGAGCTCCATGTACCAGAGAGTCCTACAGAAAAGGGAAGGGAATCATCAGCTTTTAGAAAACAAAAAGATATGGACCTATTCAGAAAAAAAAAACCCAGATAAACACTTTCTTCTTGGAAGAACTTTATTAACGAGCAGCTTCTGTTGGCACAAAGAGAGAATAAATCAACTTAAATGCGCCACACGAATACTAGTTTGGGATGTACCAAATCTAGACCACTATAGAAAACTTCCCATTGCTTTTCAGTGCTTCGTGACAGAATCGATCATTTCTGAAACAATTAGCTTTACTTCAACACACACTGCTCACCATCTGGGCTCAATAACTGGACATGGAAGCAGACCACATCTCCCACCACCAGTCTGTTGGACTCATCCATGTTGATGGCGTGCTGGACAGGAAGTGGAACATAGTCCGCCACACCCATGTTTTCACTGTCCCACACTGCCAGAAGTGTCAGGCCAACGTTGACAGTTCTCACTGTTAGCGTGTGATTAGAGGGGCCAACCCCCACCTGCACCAGGTCATCTCTGCAGGAAAGAAAGGAAGCAGAAGTCCCTTTTAATAAATTAGACATCTAAAAGTTCACTTAGCTAAACTGGGCTCAAGAGCCGGCAAAGCACAATGTTTACCTAACTAATTAACTAATAGTAATTTATTCATATTTAAACTGTGAATTCTAAAACTAAATTTATGAAGTCAATATCGACCAGAATTTAAAAGATTTTCCGGGCAAAAACAATTAGACAGAGTGACTGAAGTCCTGAATCTTCTGCCCTCTGCCTGAGAGGCGGGCGATAGTGTAAATACCTGCATCTGTCAGTGCATGCGTTTGTCTGTTAGTGAAATATCTCCTCAACCAGTGGGCATAATGTAATGAAGCTCTCAGAAAGTCATCATTGGAGCCAACCTCACTCAAGATGGCCGCCACAACTGATCAACCTTAGCGAACGCAAAAGCGGCTGCAACTCAGCCAGTTTTACAGACGTCGGGTTAAAAGCGGGTGTGGTAGTAGCTGAGACTAACCCCCAACACATACTTTGAGTGTAAACAGATTGAGTGAGATTTTTGTTGAAAACTGTGCCGTGCAACAGCAATGTCTTCAAGGAATGCTAGTTTCATTCCACCTAAGAATGTCCTCTCACTGTACTACATACAAAGTTACCAAATAAGACCATTTATGGGGTATTTTATATGGAGTTACTGCCGTTTGCTTTACTACAAGCATTTCTTTCTATACTCTGCCTGATGCCATTGCTCAACTTCACTGCACACAAAATATAGCCGTCATTTAAAAACCATGCAGCCCCAGTTTTGTGGGCAATATAAAGTTTGGCAAAAGATTGTTTGATATAATTCAACCGTTGTCTTTTAAAACCCTCCTCTTAGGCTCATCGTCTTAAAAGGCACCACATAGCCTCTGCTCACAGTTTCCACACCTTGTCTGGTGTTTTTATTAACAAAATTGCTTTTTGCACATAAATGTTTTTGTTTCGAAGGTGAAACGCTCTACAAATCCTGCAAAGTACTTGTCTTATACCGCCTGCCTTTTGTAGAAGTTTTTAGACTTCCTAATACTTTTTTTTTTTTTAAGCATCCTACTTTTTACCTTTTTCTACAAAGCCTCAGTACTAAACAAATAGGACGAGCTGCTCCAGCCTCAGATACCAGTAAAATCCAATTGGCCCCTAAGAGACTCACTAGGATTTAATCGCAGGCCGGTAACCGTAGTTCCCACACTACAAGGGGCGTTACTACTTATTTTTGTACTTTTCCTCGAAAATTGTTTCAGCGACTGGAGGCAAAGTAATAGAATCAATTCATTGTGCAGACTGATGAGGGACTCCCACACTGAAATTGCAGCAACTCTTGTTGCTGGCCCAAACTCGTATTAATTGAATTCACTCACTCAGGCGAAAACAACCCATCTGAACTGAGGTTGCCGGAGCAAGCGGGCAATTTCATTTCAGGCCCTCCTCACAGCGCCTGCTACCACACTTTGCCATGACCTCTACTGCTCCAGTCAGACTGAACAGATATTAATGTGCTGAAAGTGAAGACAGAGCAGCCGTCTGCTGCGTAACAGGCAAAGGCTGCAAAAAAAACCCCAAAACATTAAGAGTGCTACAGATACACCCCATTAGTCTTGCATGGTGCTAACCCTCAGTGTGCAGCCGCAGCATCTCTGCAACACATGAACTTTGTACAAAAGGGTGTTAAAATAAGAAGATTCAGGTGGAACTGAAGTATAAATGCTTGTGAATATGTTAGTTTAACAGTAAAGCCTCCTGAAAGGTTTTGTACGGGTTTAATCCTTACAAATTCATGTATTTTATTTGAAAATGAATCCGATAACAACAACATACAATGAATAAAAGCCAAAATAAATCTGTTTGCTTTTAAAGCCGTAAAAAAATAAAAGCACTTAGCAAATATAGAGTGACCAAAGAGGCGACTTCAGTAAAAGGACATCAACTCTTCCAGTCTGTCTCTGTCAAAAACTATGTGGAATTATGTTAATTCTGCTATTTACACCCTTTGATTTTATGCAGGTAATTGTAGACAATTAAACAATTATGCAGGCATAATCACGTTGTTTTTTTTTAAATATTTACAATTACATGACTAAGTGTTGTGTCAAGTCTATTTATAACCTGTGGCACAGCTGATATTTTTAGTATTTTTTTTTGTTCTGTAGCCTGAAAGTTAGAAATGCCATGGACTAGAATAGCTTCAGGAAACCACAAGAACCGTTTTCTTGGTTGAATAAAAGAAGCATGCCAAATAACCACATGTTATTACTTTTAAATAACAAAAATACATTTTTCAGTCTTCAAATCCATTAAATGCGGCAAAACAGGACTGTTCTCGATGTTTCTTAATGTAGTTGTAGCTTGTCTAACTTTTCACAGTTGCATTGAGTGTGTTTGTATTTTAACAGTGCTTTGTTAATGAGTTATTGATCCTGAATCTGAATATCGTGAACACGGAGAGGAAAAGGGCTGCGCTGGCTCTGAAACATTCAATTATGCAAAGGAAGTAACAAAAGCAGCAGCACAAACTGTCAATGCTGTGTCTCCCTAACTCACTTTGAAGAGCTCCCACACTGACAACATCAAGTACGTGACGCTTTAAAGTTAAGACCGTGCGCCACATTCTGCATTCCTTGAAGAAATGCATGTCACCCACCACACTGACTGCCAAAGATCTTCCATGATCTGTCAGTGCTTGGAGTGTGTGTTGAGGATAACTTCCAGCTTCTACCACACCCGAGTTTTAGCTCAGTATCTGTAAGGTTTAGCCACCTTCGTGTTTACTAAGGTTCATTAGCTGTGTCGGCCATCTTGACTCAGACTGACTCCAAAACTGGACAAGTTGTAGATGCAAGTCTAACATTTATTTCGAGTGTTTCATTAAATCTGTCCACTTTGTCAAAACACCTGATTTGTCTATAATCCAACCACTCAGCAACACTGATATGAAGTGTTCAAAAGCCTTACAAACAAAACATTTAAACTATTTTGGTTTACATAATTTCCCTGTTTAGCACAGACATCTGTTAACCATCTTTGTAATAGTTATGATCCTGTGCCATCAATTATCACTGGGCTTATTCTGTGCTTCCTGCACAGAATAATAAAAAATAAAAAACACTCAAAGATTATGTCTACCCCTGTCATTTCCCGTCACCAAGGTGCCATCTGATATTTCGGCTGTCATATCACTCAAAACTGAAGTAGCTCCATTTCTCTGGCTGCGAAATTTTTTAACTTTTTTCTTGCCACTCCTACCCTGCAGTTTGATTTTGGCACATAAAGAGAACCGATCCAGGGCGACCGACCTGTTTGTAGAAAACGTAAGGTGGGAGTTGGAGCTGTGAAGGGCCTCTCCGGTGCTGGCGTGGAAGTGCACGGTGAAGGTGAGCAGTACTCCCAGGGGAAAGGCAGTCAGGCCCTCTCTGGTGGGGGTGTGGAGGACAGGACGGGTACTGAAGCGGACGTAGGACACCGGGACCACCTGAGGAAATGGAGGAATTGGTGTCACACTCAGTGAGCGTCAGCATGCATTTCAAAGGCTTGTTAACAAAAAGAGGCCATGCAGAGAATGGATAAAGGCAACATCTCAGTCAGAGAACAAACATAGACAGCTCATGATTAATAAATGATCTATAGTTAATATTTTATCAAACAAATACCTTTATACAAATTTTGCACATCGATATATATCCTTTTTTATGCATAAAAAACCCATTTCTGCTATATAAGGCCATTTCCAAGGCCTTTGCCCTTAAAACAACTGCTTCATTTAAGTTTTTTAAGTTAGTAAAGCTGTTAAAACTCAGTCCAACACAATCTCTTTTTTTAGCTTCATAATATAAAAATGCCATCATTTTGTTAATAACGTTTACCACTATTAAGTTAGAAGATCTTTTCAAATTTGGAAACATCTTAAAGGGTGTTTGGCGAGACGAGCAGAGCCTTTGACAGGAGGTCAGAAGAGGTGCTTCAGTTTACAGAGCACGCCGTTTTTAAAATCCAAAATCTCAAACATCTATCACTCAGCGGATCTTGAACTGACCTTTACGGTGAGGATGAGAGTTTGATTGACGCCAAAGGCCTCTTGTGAGGTAATCAGGAGAGAAGAGATGCCAGTGAGAGAGCCGGAGGACAGGGAGCCCTTATCGTCAACTTGAGCGACGACGACCTGGTCGGGGCAGTCCAGCATCCGGTAGGAGAGCGCACCCACGCCATCCCTTTGAGACGAAGAAAAACAACGTTTCTTTAAGTGTGGTTTGCTTTTTCATCATTTGAAATAGGGTAATAAGACCTCCTGAACGTGCGTGAAGATTAGACAAAACCCCGCAGTGCAACTCACCTGTTAGTTTGGAGCTTGAGAGCCGAGTTTGGAGCCATCAGTAACTCCTCAGCCTCTATTTGAGGATTCAACATGTGCAGCTTGTCATAGACCTTGATCAAAGCAGAGCGTTGAAACACATTATATGGGGACTTTCATTGTTCTTTGATGTTTCTGCGCTTGTGACATGCCATAGTTTAATACATTCTGAAGCGGATATAAATTCTGCTTCTACTAATCTGCAGCGTTATCGCTTCATAAATTTAACAAGATAATTCAACCCTCAGTAGTTTCAGTGCCCTGCTGACACACACAAAAAAAAAAAAAACAGCTTTTTTATTCTGAAGAAGCAGCAGGGGGACATTGTCATGATAAGCAAAGTAGTTCATAAAAGAGATTACACTATTTATAATAAGTAGAAGTTTTAATAATAGAAAAGTCTTCCTTTTCTTTTCCAGTGCTTGTACCTGGATTTGGATTTCGTCGCTAAGCTCCTGCAGGTTCCCCTCCAGCTGCTGTGCCTTTGGGTCAGTAACTCTGAGAACTACCTTCAGCCCGGTTCGACCCCTCGTCCTTCCCGTTACTCTCATGCCAAAGTTGTGCTCTGGCTGAAGGTTAACGTTGGTCTGTGCAAGACACGGATCATTGGAGGAGTGGGTAAAAATAGCAGCAGCGAGTCAAATAAAAAATGCACTGTGATGAGAAAGAAGGCAGAGGCTAACAGCAGATGCTGCTTTTAAAAAACATACTAGAGTACAAAGACAGCACATCTTCATTTCTATCAAAAATAGACCTGGTTGGTACATTTTCTGTTTATATTAAAGCATAAGTCAAAGACAATTGTTCAGTGTTTGACTCAAATACTTTGTCATTACGACGCAGCCAGAATGAGACAATTATAAACCCCATTCCCACATTTTTCAAAGTAAAACGCTATTAGTTAAATACAAATGCCAATTACCATTTAAACCCCTATTCAATGTGAATTATGACTCAGCAAAACAAACTAATTTTGTGTTTCAAAATTTTAGTCTCTCTCCAGCAGAAGGTAGAAACATTTGGTCAAAACTAGTAAGATTTGTTTTTGTTTCATAGCAGTATCTCCTAAATAAAAGTAGTTAAGTAGAGTAGTTAGGGGTGGAAGGTGGCACTGAGCATTAAGTATCACAAGCAGGGGAACTTTATTTATCCACCGAACATAAATCTGCTTTTTTTTTTTCCTTCGTTCACCGGCTTTAAAACAAACAAACAAACAAACAAAAAAAGATAGATAGATACCTCTGAGTGCCTGGGCTGAACACCCAGAATGTCTCTCTTGGTGGTGGACCAGTAAAACGTGAGACCAGGCAGGACACTTCCAAAGGAGAAGGGCGTTTGACTATTGGTCAGCCCCATCACATACACAGGCATCTAGAAAATGAATGTAGACAATCATTGGAGATCAATCCCTGACAGAGAGATCTTGTAATTAACTGTATTTAAATATATCCAGTAAACAGTGAGGAGTTAGTGATTTCAGGAACAAAGCTGAAGTTATTCATACCTCTGCTCCTGTCTTTATTCTTGTAATAGGCGCTCTGATTCGAATGGCCGTCAAAAAAACAACCTCGACTTCCACCTGATCCTACAACCACAAAGAAAATTGGAATTTTTTTTTTTTTTAAAGAAACGGTCAAGAGAAGAATACGCCCTGCCAGCATCCCTGATAGAGACTTTACCTGAGACACAACGACAAGCTTCCCGGTCTCGGCATCGACAGCCTGGACCAGTCCCGTCACGCTAACATTACCAACAGCAGCACCCCTAACGAGGCCCATCGGGTTAACAGAAGCCACCTCCTCATCAGAAATGGAGAAAATGATATTGGACTGAGGCTGAGGACCACCCTCAGATGTGATCTACAAATGAAAAGGTAGAAAAGATGTTAGGAACAAGAGCTGAGGACAAAAAAAGGCATTGACCTAAGTGTAGTCAGTCTTTATTAGAGCAACAATTAAAAGCTATGTTTTAAACAATCATAATTCTAAAGCTGAAAATCAAAAACTGTGTAAAACACTTATGTAATAACTAAGTATTATGCTCAACAGTTCGGAAACTACTTTGATAGAAATCATTACTAATAGGAGGATGTGACGAGGGAAATGACAGGTAAGATGGATATTTAAATCAAGAGCAATTAAGAGACTGCCAGAGGAGATCCTCTGGAGGATAAATTGAGGACCGGAGGTACCGGGGCCACTTGCTTTTACAGACAACTCAAGCCTCAAAATTAGACGTACCTGCATTGTTGCTCCGATTAACAGAGTCATTTTCCTTGGGATGAGTTTGAATGGTGGAAAGACCTTAGGAGGAAAAACAAAAAGTTTTTTCCCCCCAACATATGCAAGAGCCAAAATGTGAATGTACTTTATGGAATCTACCGAATTATACCTCAATTTGCTGGGGCGCAGAAGCAATTTTTCTCCCGTTTTTATCCACAACAACAGCTGACAGAGTGGTCTGACCAATAACAGCTCCTTTCACCAAAAATACTGCAGTATCGCTTTCTGTGGACTCTGCTAGAGGCCTGCGGGAGAGACGTTCAGAGAATTAAGGCTTGCTTTTTTCCCCTTTTTTAATTGTTCAACCTGAGCAGCTTGGATTACTTACCTGAGAGAGACGATTGCAGAAGCTGCCTTGAGTTTGAGGTTCATGAACTGGAAGTAGCTGGCTGAGAAGGGCTTCTTATTATCATCCAAGACTCTGACATAGGCTTTTACAGATTTACCAATCTCCACCTGTAATCAAGATTAATTACAGTCATGAACAGGAAAATACATGAGGTTGTAATGGGGGGGTAAGACAGTTCAAGACGGGATGGCTTTAACTAAAGACTATTAAATCTAGCAGGACTTTGACCCTAAAAAGAAGAATTCTGTAAACTGACCTTGTCGACCACTCTCACGTAAACCTCCAGGATGTCAGAAACATGAACTGTGGCTTTGGCAGGAGCTGGAAAAGCCAGACAGAGATCGTGAACCATCACCTTCACCACGCCTGGCTGGACTGGAGAAACCTGGACAGACAGCAACATTTTTCTTTAGCGGAAGCTCATTTAAATATATATAACGCAGCCTACAGCACAGTTGTGTATTTCTTACCTGAGCTGTGCTTTGGGCCTCTTGGAGAACCACATTTGCGATCCCTTTCACACTGGTGTTGACAAAGAAGTGACCTGAACCCTCTTTTAAGGCCAGATTCAACTACAAGACAAAATGCGGTCAAAGTGATGTGAAGCTGTTCGACTGAATAACACCTCTTAAATATTTTGAGGATACAGAAAGTTGTCTGAAACGTTTGTCCGACAGACAGCTCATCCTGCGGGTTACAACCGAGGGGATCCCTGAGAAAACTCACTTTTAAAATCCTCTTACACAGGTCACTAGCTGTTACTTAACCCCCACACCTGCCCACCGACGCGCCGAAATCAGACAGGATTAAGGAAGGAGGACCCGCTGAGCAAAGTTTCTGCTGCGTCAAGTGTGATAATAAATCATTTAAGAGGTTAAAATGAGGATGAAATTACTGTTTTTCTGTTTAAGCAACTGCAAAAAGGCAAAGCAACACACCTGATGGCAAATTATCCAATTTAATCCCAATTCAAAGTATTAAAAGGTTGAGGAAAACAAAAAAATTAATTGTATATAGATTAAACACATAAGCATTTAAATACAAAATGCTCTCACAGAAATGTAATAATTCTTTAAAATGCTGCACTTTTATTTATTAACCAGTCACAACGTAAATAAAAAGGCGCCGCATCACTGTTTCCCATTATCTCAGGCAGTGTTTGTGATACTGGCGAGTTGCAACTGTGTCATTTATCCCAGGAAAATAGGTGTCGTATCAATGGCAGAAAAAGAACTTGCGTTTTTGAGAAAGTGGGTAACGCTGCAAATGTATTGATTTGGAAATTGGCCGCGTGCCTTAAATTGAATGCGGCTGTCCCCGCTGACACAAAGCAGCAGAGATCAACGTTAAGGTTACCCAGATAATGATCAACTAAACAAAGAAAACAACTCGAGCAAACGTTTCTTTCCCTCTTTTTTTTTAAGTCATAAAGGCCGGTGAATCTGTCTGCACCTGTGGCTGTCAGAGAATGGAGAACAAACGGTGACACGAGCGTTCAACGCAGTCAGAGTCATGTTACTTACCCGCACATCTGGGTGGTTGTATATGGACACAGTTTCAGGGAAAACCTTCACGTCTTCAACCAAAAGCAGCTCCAGTGTGGCTGAGACAGGAGTCAGTGGTTCATACTGCCCAGAACAGGAACATAAGCTCAGTTAGTGACACTTACTTAATGTTACACTAAAATGTGCAAGTTGAAGCCGTACAGGGGGGAAAAAATTAATAAAAAAGAAACAGAAAAAACAATGAATCACAAAACTCATTTGAAGCTAAAAATCTACTGGAAAACATTAGTAAAAAAACGTGACATTTGCATTTACTCTTCAGCTCATTGAAGCATTATTTACAAGAACAAAATTTTAATTAGTGTTTTATCTACTCAAATAATTCCCTAGACAGTGGTCTGTTTTAAAGAAAACCTGAATCCAGATCAACAGGCACCTTAAGTTGCCAACATCTGAGTAAACAAACAAATAAAAACATCGTCCAAAGTCAACATCCAACTGCTACTTAGAGCAAACAATTCATGCTTGCACAACAGGACAACTGTCCAGTGGAGACAGGGTGGACGTTTAACTACGATAATTAGTAAAAAATGCTAAAAGACCTCACAGATAAAATGTGAAACCCTTGCTGGCAAAATGAGTCAGAATGAGCAGATGCTGCTGTGCAAAAAAACATGAAAATATTGATTTTGTTTTGTTGCCACAATTCAGATTTGTGTAAAATTGAGTCCATAAAGACATCATCTAGCGATACTGCAAACTAAAATAATCGTCCTAATCTACCTTTAAATCTAAGTATT
>JAOXNZ010000210.1:11885461-11916772 GCA_028566095.1 Kryptolebias brasiliensis
GATCAAAAGCAGCCAAATCCAAAATGGGGTTACGATAATTTGAAACAGGCACCTTGGTGGGGGTGAAAAAATAAAAAATAAAAACACAAAGTTATTTTGATTTCTAAAATTTCAATAAAGAAAGCACAGCTGCTTAGTTTTTATTAACATGCTAATAAAGAAAAGGAAATGGCAGATTAAAATAAGTGACTTAAACCTGACTCCTGTCCTAAACCGGTCTCCTAATGGTGGCTGTGTAAAATGTAATGTAATGTAAAATGATGTTAGTTTAACCGTAAAACTCGCTGTTCCTCAAACACCAAAATGACTTTTGCTCAATAAATTTTCCAATAGCAGCAAAGGTCTATAACAGATAGTAAAACAAATACCACAATAACAGTATCCATCATCAAAATGAAGTCCTCTGACCCTTCAGAAGAGCTCGCTCACCACTTGTTTGTTCTGCTGGAGCAGTGGGCAGGTCAGGTCCAGCTGTGGGCTCGAATAAACTGGAACCAGAGTGAGGCGGGATGGAGGTGCGCACACAAACTTGACCACAGCTGGCTCCACGGCAGGAAATGGGTTGGTCACGCTGGCTTTGTTCCCCACAGTCACCTCGAGCACCTGAAGAAGAGCACGTCAACTGAGATGACAGAAATATGCAACAGCAAAGAAATATGGTTCGATTAGACGTGCATTACTTCAAGATACAAGAGAATAAACAAACACACAGATGGGGGTTTCGGTTGTACCGACCTGCTCCCCCAGGGCCCGGCAGGTCGCTCTGAGCCAGTGGTGATTATAGTTATGAGACGAAGGACCAGTCAGAGTAAGACTCAGGCTGGACTCATCCTCAGCTCTTGAAGTACAGAAGAACTTTGAAGGCTCTAAAACCCAGGGCCGCGGTCCACCTTCAAACAACATGTCTTTAGAGGATCCCAGAGTGACCACGGCCACAGACACGGGGTCAACTGCCTGAAAAACAACAACAACATTTAACGTACAGTAACAGGCAGACACTTTCAGAAAGAAACGCTTTCAAAAATGTCAGATTATCGAGGCCAAAACTCTACCACCGTCAGAAAGGCTTACGTTGCTAAATTCTTTAAAAGAAGATTAGAACTGAGACGCTCGGGAAATATTCATTATGAAGAGAGGGGGCAAAACATCCCGGTCAAATGTTCATCATTAGTAAATTCCTGAAAGGGTAAGAGCTCAGGACTCACTCTGAGAGGAAGGTATGCAGCAATGGTGATCTTGGCACTGAGGTGGACGTTGCCATGAGTGTAGCTGACAGTAAGCACCGTGTACCCGGGGGACAGGGCCTTGGCTCGAACTCCACTGCAGTGGTTCTGGCCCGGAGCCAGTGTCCCTGGTCAAAACCAAAGAGTCAGAAATAATTAAAAATGACAACATACGAGTAAAAGCAATGTTCAGAGACAGCTACTGATCTTCTAGACTTAAGCTGTACTGTGGTACAGAGAGATCTTATTCTTCTTAAAAAAAAACAAAAAAAAAATGAATGGGATACTTCTTGAAAATAGAACTTTTGAGAGAAAACTTATAAAAGCAAAGACAACTTAATATACCTCAAAGAAAGAATTCTGTCCATATTTTATATTTTATTTTAAGAATCAACTTGCAACAATGACAAGCATTACCAGTACATGAAAACCCCATTTATTTATCGTCACTATTTCTTCTCATTGTAAAACATCCACAGCTTATTTGGGTTTTTATAGGGGAAACGGAACAAATTATAAATTGTTCAAAGCTTCTGCCCTTCGTAAGATCCAAAACCATTTGAGCACCAAGTTTGAAAAACAACTATAAAGTTTACATAGCTCCTGTCTCTCGTTTGTTCTCCACTCCATCACAAGCTCACAGAGTCAAATGATACAAACATTCATCCTCTCACCCTCACCTTGAGCTAATTTTAGAGTAACCAATTAACCCAACATGCATGTTTTTGTGCACAGGGAAAACACGCAAACTCCTCCACTTGTCACATGTTCACTTTAGTAAGAGCCAGGGTGAAAGAATATTTAATTACTTTTGTTTTTCCCCCAAGGAAGCAACCAACCAACGTCTGCTCTGACATACAGAAGTAACTTGCAAATAAATTCTGAAATGGCAAGCACACTACTCACAATTTATCACCTCATAGCAGAACAGCTGTTCATAAATAATTACTGCAGTTGTCAGTGATTAATGTTTCACTTGGCAACAAGCTAATTAGGCCCTCACCAACGCTGTGACTGAGCATCTCATTCTTTAAGAGAACTGACTGACAATGCCAAGGTTTGTCCGCCTCACGTTGTCAAAGAGTGAACTGAGGAGAAAAGACGTCTTTTTTCACAAGCAGAGTCCAGACCTTAACCCCACTGGGAATTTTTGGGATGAGCTGAAGGAGAATTTACACAGAAGCTGACTCCCTCATCACAAATACAAGACCTTGACAAAAATGTATGCAGCTCTTGGTGTAAATATTCAGAATGGTGACTTTTATGTGTTTATTTTGAGCCAGACAGTGTACATGACAGCTTTGTTTGAGCGGTTCCTATGTAATACTTGTTTTTATTTTTTAAGTGATTCCTGTACTTTTCATGCAGCTTTGGTAAAATGGTTTGACAAAGTCAGATCGCCGGGACTACTTACCCTCTAGTAACTCAAAGACGCCGTGGTTCTCCTGCTCAACCACCAGGTCAAAGTGGGAGCAGTCGCTTAACATGACCCGCTTTCTCTCCAGCTCCACCAGCAAGCCGAAAATCCTGAGGGGCAGGTCCAGAACCAGGCCCAACCTGGCTTCTACTGGGCAAGGAGCAAAGTCCATGGCAACAGGCTCGACTACATACACCTAGGAGTAAAAAAAAAAAAAAAAAAAAAAGGATAAAAAATAATCACTAATACAAAAGCCATAGTGGAGCCATGTGCTCAGTACAGTTCAACCATCCGTCAACTTAACTACTCTTCATTGGGCTTTGTTAAGACTAGGAAATAAAGTGGAGGACATGCTCTCGGCCTCCATAATTTTAGTTTTAGCTCTTCACATCCACTCACCTTCATTTGACCAAAGTGTAGAGGGTTACGTAGATCGTGAGCATAAATCACAGTGACGCCGACGTCGCTGACTGTAGTCATAACTCCTTTCACGGTCACCGTGGCTACAGCTGTATTGGATGAAGACCAGCTGAAATTTCCACTTCCACCTGTCGCCTGCAGTTAGCAACAGAAAAAAAAAATCACTGTCAAATAAAACGATAACTTGTATTTGGTTTCACTCTCAAATCTAGCACTAAGCCGACTCATTTACAGCTGTTTTTTTAAATAACTAATAAAAACTCAGACTCAAAAAGTATGATTCCATAAAATGTTAAAAAAAAAAAATCAAACCCATTCAAGCACCATGTTTGAAAAGCAGTCTTTTACCTTTATCGTGTACTGATAAGCCCCAACTTTGGGTTGCCATGGAAACGTGAGGATACTGGGAGTGAGAACTATAGGGTTATAAATTTCCACATCCTGCTCATTGTGAACTGGGTTGGCCAACTCATGGACCCTTCCTCTCTGAAACAAAAACAGAACACAGGAAATGATCGCGTTCTCTCCGGTGAAGTGGGAGAAACGGTGAAGAGGGTTAAAACTGATGATGCTTCGTCTGAACCGAACTGGAAAGGGGGGCGACTCACTTCATCCTGAACAGCTCTCAGGGTAGCGTCGATGAGAGTCAGGCCATCTTTGAGAGCCCTGACGTGATGATACGATCCGTTCGAAGAGGACTCCAGGATCTCGAAATACTCCACGGGGAAAACGGTGTTGATGCGGATATTCTGCAGAGTCAACGCAAGCCACGCTCAGTTCTGTTAATCGCTAATCGGCAGCCACGCGGTCCAGGCGTGTCAACGCCACAGAAGAAATACTCGGCCGCCTTTTTAAATTGTTGTTGAATTATTTTGCATATTACATTCAGAGAATATGAGATGGTTTACAGGGATGCACTCACATCAGAGAGATAAATTTTGTTGCTGGATTTATCGAACACTTCAATGAGAATATCGTATACTCTGCCTGTTTCAAGAACCCAGCTGTCTCCTGGATGAATTTTAAAACCTAAAGAAAGAAAGAAAGTAGGTCAGCAAAATCTTTAAACATTAAAATATTTATTGTGTTGAAGGAGAAAGTCGCAAACCTAGGTAGGCTGGTTCAACAACGAACAGTGTGCTGTTGGGCAGGCGAGACACTCCTTGCATCCGAAGGCCTTTAAAGACGCCGCTGAGGAAAAAACGGACTCATTGACACTTGGAGGCTCTAAACTCGGCTGGTTTAATGGATCCGAGAGACAAATCCCCATAAACTCTGAGCCCAAATGTAATAGATAAACAGAATTATGCAGCTACAGTAAGGATACTCTTATGATCCAGCACCACATTGATGTGTCCCAGTTGGACAGCTGTAACTGTGGAGGTGCTGTGATCCAGACTGGCCACAGCAACATCCGGGTTTCCATTAGGGCCAACCACACTGTTCTGGAGGTGAAGCTCGTACTGATCACAAGGCATAGACAGCTCTGGAATCAAAAAAGAAAGAAAAAAATTTACATAGGAGCTGACATTTCTGCACCGCACGGTGATTTAAAACAAAGTACAGTTGCTCCCACTCGGCGGCGACATCAGTGACACAAAACTTTTCGCTTCACTTTTTGCAGCTTTACAGATGCTTGAGCGGGACAAACTGAATTCTGTGGATCCAGAAAAAATAATGGACTTTTAATGCAGGCCAGACCTGTGATCGTGCCCTGTCTTATCTTGAGGACTCTGTATCTGATGGAGGTTCCTGCCAGCAGGTAGACATCATGAGCAGGGCTCAGCAGGATGTTCTCTAAGATGAGCAGCCTCACCTCGGCAGCGCCCACATCCTGTGGCGTGAACACCATGGTTAAAGAAAAACAAAGCTTCAGTTTCCCGCCTTAACGAACCAAAGCAAATTGGTTACAGTGTTCAGACACACATCTAAACACATGCATATATCTAGAAACACATCTAACTTTTATTTCATTTATTCATTTTGTCATGAAACTTAGTTTTCTTTACTTGATATAACTTTTCTCTTTGCTACAGCTTTGGTAACTTGTTTTCTTTTTTAAAATTCACAGATAAAAAGCTTAGCTGGATAAAAAGACATGCCAATTTCAATCTTTTTGACAAGACTGATGTAAACTAAACTGACACCTTTGCTTTTGTATCACACGAAACTCTACAATTACGTAATCATTTGTTATTTTTAATTTGCGTGTCAGGCGATGAGGGTCTCCGTCAAACTAAACTCAAACAGCTTCAATGCTCAGTCACAAAGATTAGAGATTAATATCCAAAACGTTTGCATTTCCAGTTTACCTTGTACAGCGGTTCTTGTATTTTGGCCTTGAGCTTAGCGTGCCCCGTCTTCAGTCCTGACACCAGAATAATGTCGCCCTGTTTCCCAACCCGCTCCATTTCTGAGATGTATCCAGGAGGAGTGTATGTGGATTCGGAAAATTTAAGCACCCTTAAGGAGAGAAACAGACGCAGGAAACATATTTCACACTAAACTTGGTATGGCCTCTTGCACCTGCCTTCAAGCAAGTACGACTTCCACATCGATCAAAAGTAAACTAAATAAACATAAAAATAAAATCATGCACATATTAAACAGCAGGCTCATTCTATAAATTGTTTATGGTGGCATATGGCAGCTTGTTGAACAGATTCTAACAGAGGCTGAGAGGAGTGTTAATGAAAGAAATGCTTACCGTAATGAGTTGTAAGAGTCAGTGAATCCGTTCACATCCACGTCTTTCACTAAGGTCCAGTCAAACACAAGACCTGCGAGGGTACTGAAGGTGTTTCCTACAACCAAAGACACAAGAAGGAGTTTGCGATGCAATTCTTTAAACCCACAAACTCAAAAGCAAAACTAACCACTGACATATAAGACTTGGTCAGGACCATATAAAACCTTGGCTGCTGAGATCGGACTGCATTCCTGCAGCTGCACAACCTCAAATGTATTCTTATGCCTAAGATAACAAAACAAACCACCTCACCCTAGAGCCATCATCGGAAAGAGTCGGACTGTAGCTACACCTCATTAAACTAAATGCAGTTGTCCTAAATGGAACTAGTCACACAGAACAAACAGCCACCTCAGAGTGGCAGCCGACGAGAGGGGCAGAGGAAAAAGCTGCCCGGAGCCTGAATTTTCAAAAACAACCACCAGAATAACGTTGGCCCCTTGTTATCAGAAAATCTGAGTTATTACACCTTATTTGTAAATTACAGTTGAACTCGAGAGGGGGGGGGGGTGTTGTTTACTTATTTATAACACCAGTAGCCTTCAGTTAGGGAGCTGTCATGCAGGGATGGAGCCAGCATCTCACCTTCAGAGTCCAGTGCATGAATTTTAAGTGCCAGCGGAGAGTCCTCGAGATGTAGCTCTCTGGTGGTGGAGACTATCTGGATGTCGCTGATGATGTCCACGATAGCGTCGCAACGCAGGACCTGTCCTGTGACTGCAAAAGGGAGGGAGGGGGGAAAAAAGCACACCTTTTCAGAAATATACATAAATATCCAGGGGGAGAGTGATAGCTTTAGAGCTCATTCTCCTCCAAGCCAAATATTCTATGAGTCAGTTGAAATGCTGTGGCGTTTCTGGTCTGTTAGGAGATTTATTGCACGAGTGAAAGATCATGTAAAACAGCCGGGCTGAATTAGATCACAGTCAAAGTCAGCGACTGCGGTCTGAACAGAGCGCTGTGATTTCTTTTACCCCCCCCCCCCCGCACGAAGTCGTTTGCGATTAAACGTGAAAGCGCCATGTGCGCCAGTTTTCTGATTCCAAAGCAAATAGGACTCCCTGTTTTTCTTTCTTTCAAAACGCTGCACGGGCAACGGCGTTTTTAAAAGGGAGAAAAAGAGGAACTGAAATGAAACGCATTGTGCAACAGAATGACAATTTCTTATTAAACAGACCATTAGATTACGCTTCACTAGTTTTAGTACTACTTTATATTTTAAACCTGAAGCATCCACTGCCATGTCCACAGGAAGAGGACACCTGCAGATGTGTTAAGACAGTACAGCTGACACCAAACGGACTTTAAGACAAACTGAAGTTGCTGCTTATAATTAGATAAGCAGGTAACTGGGTGGGAGACAATCTGTGTTACTGACAGTCGGCTCAAAAAAATGATAGAAAAGGATCATTCATTAACTAAGAGCGCATTTATGTGCCGAGACTTCTGTCAAAACCAAGGCAGGCTTCGCACATCATACCGACAGAGAAATATTTCTCTGCTTAAACAAGCTCCCTAGTCTAATTGATGTGACATGTATATAACCTTGGGTGCTCGAGGTTATTAAACATTCATGAAGCATTTGGACCTTAATCATAAGGTTTCTTAAACTACTGGGGCTCCAGAATAATAACTCGGGAGCAACTAATTTTTCCGCACACGGAAATACAAACATAAAAAAGCGAATAAATTAACAGAATGAGACGGTCTGCGGGGTAGTAAACAAGATAAATGAAACTAAGACACCTAACTTCCTTCGTCTGCATCTCATATGCAAACTATCCTTTACTTCAGTGGCAAATCTTCTGGCAAAAAGCACATTTGGGTCTGGCTGTAACGTTATTTGATGCCAGGTTGTTAAATCCTCTGTTCTCTGACCTGTAAGTCCCACCAATTCCTTTAAAATTCACCCATAACGTTGTTACACGAGAGAATTTAGTCTCCTTCAGTCAAATCAAACAAACCCAAAGCCATTTGCAGTTTAGCAAATCCAAAACTCTTCAATTCAGTAGATTCTTGTCTTAAAATGTATATTTTTTGTGTTCAATGATTCCCAATTCACACCAATTCTGCGCAATAAAGTTAAAGGCATTTTTGACTTTGGTTTCATTTTTTGATGTCATTTTTCATTTGATTCGTTAGTCAGATTTCTACCATATGGATTCAGAAAATGTTAATAAATTTACCCAATCTGCATTGTTAATGTTGAAATAAATGGTCACTTATTGAAAGAGCCCCTCCTTTTGATTAGTCTGAGACTGAAATATACATTAATCTATTGCCTGATAGGAAATGGTGCCCCCTTTAACAAGAGCAAAATAAAATTACCTCACCATGCACAGTCCATATATTCCCATTTTATAAAACACATGCTGCATCCTTGTTCACATGTCTATAAATCTGTTTCACACACTGATGATACATCATCCAAAAACACCAGAAGTGATGATCTTTGAACGTGATTGAGCGCGTCTGAACTCCTTGCATGTCTAACTCGATGACTAAAAGGGCACTGTTGTATTTACCGACGTCTTCGGCCAAAATGATGCTGGTCAGTCTGGAGGGCTGCGTGGAGAGAGCCTGCAGAACAGCCCTGCGAGAGCAGCCTCTGGCGCCGTCCTCATCCACAGGCTGGATGCTCGCTACTTCGGGTCTGGTGGAGGACCTGGAGGACAAAGGAAGGTAGAAATTACAGATCGTAAGCTGTAACAACGGCGTCATTTCACCTGGGGTTTAGGCCAGAGCTACACAGACGAATTAGCTGATTTTGGTTACTTTAACAAAAAAAATAAAAAATTGACCATGCCTGTACATACTTCATCAATTTAGCTCAATTTAGCATTTAGCTCACTGAAGCCCACAGTTAAGCATGAATGCTCTTCTTCCTATCGTTTTTAAGTGTACCTACCTACTAAACATTTATTTACGTTAGGCAATACTTATATTTTGTGAAATGAAAAACAAAACAAAAAGTCGGTGTATATCAGCCATCGGCTGTCCTGATGCCTAAAAATCGTCATCGGCCTCAGATGAACTCATCGGTCGACCTCTAGTTTAAGCTATAAAGCTTTATCCTTTTTGAACTCCTAGCTGAGTTGCAGGACTTCATTTAAGAAGCAATAAAATAAACTTTATTAAAGGCTATAAATAAGAAGTGTTATTTTAACTACAAAGACAGGTCAAGTACTTGAAGGGGACACAGGAAATACATGTTTCCAGACTCCCTGTCTCTGATGAAGACTCCCGGGTCCAGACCTTCATCGGGTCTTACCATCTGTAGCAGCCCTCCGTGGTTTCCAGGGTGAAGTTGATCCTCGTGCTCCTCGCGAGCGGGAGCAACACCTTGGGGATGTTGAGCTTGGACGAGCCGCCGACCTGGACGACGGCTGCCGCTAACAGCAGCAGGAGCTTTAGCGCCATGTTCCGCTTCAGCGGCGGAACCAGGAGGGTCGGATGAACGGAGCGCCGAGTCTCCTTCAGCAGCTCGGCTTGCTCTGTCTCATCGGGCTCACTGTTCGGCTTCGAGTAGCCTCAAGCTAATATTACCGGAGTCGAGCACGCGCCGTCTTCCTGCCCAGTTTCAGTTTGACTCGAGCCGCATGATGACACAGAAAACCGGCGCAAACTCTTCTTCTTCTTCTTCTTCTTCTTCGGCTCCCGCGCGCTTTTTTCTGAATGATATCCGGTCGACACGCGGGGCCGCCGCGCTTCGAGAATCACCACTGCGCGTCCGGGCGAGCAGCGAGCACACTGTAGCATAAAATACGCGTGTTTTCTACGGTACCCGCCATTACAGACCGTTTGACTTCCAGCGAGCGTGCCGGGGAGGAAACGTCACAGCCGGGGGGAGGGAGGGCGGCTGTTCTTAAAGGTACAGGGCTGATTTTAGGAGTTCAAATAACCCAAAAAACCACCACCACATGAGCGAGGAGGCCCGTGGAGGTCAGGTGCCATGCAAGCTGAGCGACAGATGAGGGTGGGTCCCTGGCCATGGTGATTCCTGGCAGCATTAGCCCTAGGGACGTGGATACAAGTGGCTGAAACGAGCTTCCTTCGTAGGGTGGCGGGGTTCAGCATTAGAGATAGGATGAGGAGCTCCTCGGAGTAGAGCCGCTGCTCCTTCGCATCAGAGGTCAGTTGAGGTGGTTTGGGCATCTGATTCCTCATGGACACCACGCTCTGGAGGTTTTCCAGGCATGTCTCACTGGGAAGAGACCTCGGGGCAGACCCAGAACTAGCTGGAGGGATTATGTATCCTCTCTGGCCTGGGAACACCTTGGTATCCCCCAGGAGGAGCTGGAGAGTGTTGCTGGGGACAGGGATGTCTGGGTTTCCCTCCTGGACCCGTTGCCTCTATGACCCGACCACAAATAGGTGGTGGTAGAAGATGGATGGATGGATGGATGGATGGATGACCTGCCTTCTATTCTGTCACTGAAGATGTTTTGCTTCCCATCAGGGAAGTTTTCTCAGTTCAAAACTGGACAGTGTGGAGTTCCAAGCTTGAAACTGCATGAGATGCTCTGTTTAGGCAGCTAGATTCAGATGCAGAATATTCTCTTCCCCCCACCCCCCCACTGGAGAGTCATTAGGGTCTTTGTTAGCCTGGCTCACAAGAAAGATGCTTTGGTCACATACAGACTGGGTATCAGGGTTAATGCTCTACTGTAAGTTTTAAAGGTTGAAATCTTAAGGCCCTTTTACATAACAACCCCTAAGATCAGTCCGTCTTTAAGCTGCCTCCGGACGTTCAAAAACCACCGCTGGAGCCAGCCACAAGCTTTCAGAAATGAAGCAAACAGTGCAGAACCAAAAGAGGTGTGGGACAAAGCTCGGCTGTTTTTACATGTTGCACTTAGTCATAAAGTTCTCAAAACATTTGTTTCATGTTCAGCACAAAGAGCAAAACAAGCTCGCACATTTCGCCATCGCCCCGTTTTGCCATGGTTAAGAATATACCACTAGTTAAAAAGAGCTAAGCGTTTCTATAGTATGAAGGAAATCTTCACATGTCGACCCTTTCAGCTCTGTTACTACCTCGCACAAAGGAGCATCAGGGGTGGGTTGGTTTCGACCCCCCCCTCACCACCTCAGTCCCAGAAATCATATCGAGGCGGCCAGAAGGCATCTAAGTCTCAGTTTAGAGTGTTTTGGGAAAGAGCCTCGAGTCCTCCTCCACCTCCTCTATTTAAATTTTTTTTCTCCTTTGGCATTAATAGCTTCCTGTTCACCCCATACTCAAACCATCTGTCTTCTCTGTCCAAAATTTGAACATTTTGGTCCTCAAAAGAATGCCCCTTGTCCTGGAGGTGTAAATGCACAGCTGAGTCTTGTCCTGAGGAGATGGCTCTCCAGAGCTCCGTGGATCTTCAGCTACAGAATCGAAGTCCAGCTGTTTTGTTTGTTTGAATAAATGAAATTATTTATTTGGATTTGCCTCGTCCTGGATGACTGAGAGTCTACTCCAGCATTTTAAGAATTGAGTTGAATTGCATCACCCAACAATGCAAGGTTGGACTGAGGTGGCCTGAACAGGTGAGTTTATGACAAAATTATAGCTTTTAAAATATCTCCCAAGAGGTATTTTGTTAAAACAACAAACACACTCATATGCACACGCACACAGATACAGGCAAAAACATAATCATAAAATGTTTCATCTCATTAAATAACATTTATTCTTGCGTATCAAAGTCCTTGGATATAGTATACAAACTCTATGTTTACAAGTAAAGACAGGGTAAATATAGCCATAAACATAAGGTCCAACGCACACAGACAGTAGGAAAAAAACACGTGAAATAAGCCGATATTGAATCACTAAAATTTACAAACTGTTTGCAACAAACACACGCTCTGACAGAGAGTAAGAATCCAAAACATCATCATGACTTGCTCAAACACATTGTCCTGCACGTAAGATGTACTAAATTATATTTTTTATTCCTGAGCTGTCATAGTATAGATTCCAATAATTAATAGCACAGTTCAAGTAAGTATAATCACGTCCAAGCTGTAACCTGGCTTAGTCTTTACAGCTGCAGTGAATGAATCAACCACTATGTTGAACCAAGGCTGTGTGTGAAAACAGCATTAGATTTTCATTTTATAAAATGAAGTCCTGATCTTTGACTGAATATAGTTATAACAGCCTGATGACCCTGCTGACATACACCATACAATTATAATAAAACACATCTGGCTGGTGCTTATTTCTCCATTGCATCTTTTGGATTCAATCGTACCAGTTTTAGTCCCACAACATGCACTGGCAGCTTTTGACCCCTAGGTGTCACTAACGACTCCCACGCATCTGTCGCCTAAAACAGAAACGAGGTAAAAGTCAGTCTTAGAACTCCAGTTCCATTCAGACAAACAAGCATTAATGATGAAAATGAGCAGAATTAGGAGCATCCCAAAAAAAAAAAAAGTCTGATTTCACTCTGCTCGAGAGCGTTTTTCTGGCATTACAACTTGTCCTGAGATGAGGCATGAATTTTTAACACACTTCTAATTATACGCCCTGAGTTCCATTGGCAGCGTTGTGTCTGATCCATCCTCTCATTGGCTTTGAAGTTTCTGCAGTAGTGCTCCTCCTGGATTCTGCCTCCTCCAGACACAGAGAGATGCACAAGTTGATTAGCAGACACACTGCAGTTTTGAAGTGTTTTATATAACGCTGCTCTCTGCCAAAAGTGAGACGCTGTTTAGGTCAGGGCGTATTACCAAAATCAAAAAAAAAAAAAAAATCCTCATCACTTGATTGGAGCTGTCTGATAAAAAAAAACAAAACAGCAGCCATATAAGCAATGCGATATACCCTACATTCACACAGCGGAGGTAATTACGTTTCCAAGCTGCTGAGAGGTTGAAATGAAACGACACACCTCTCAATACGATGCCGGCCAAGACTGAAACCTGAGAGGAAAATGCAGCCTTCGTTTATTTTCACAAGGCCGTGCCGTACGAGCTCCGGCCCGGCGTTTCTGCTCGACTGTGTGCACTTGACATGTGCAGCTGAAACACACAATTCAAGCAGGGGCCGAATGATGTAATGTCTCCTAACGTGAAAACAAAGCCCGAGCGTCACGCCTGAATGCGATTCCGGGGCTTCGCATTTAAACGTGAGTCTAGAAAGGGCCAGACTGAAGCCTTTCCAAGTGAAATGCGGTAATTATGTATTCGAGTTTTTCCCAGGCGTTGAACAAGATTTGATGTCAGGCCAAATCTGACAAAGTTAGGACTCCGCCAGCAACAGCTAATGGAAATGAGAGCGTTTTTGAAGGTTTTCTTAGAAATCTCACTGCATTCACCTGAATTTTGTTGGGTATAGTTTATTCACATACACGTAGCTTTTATTTCTCAGTGGTTGCCCTTTGCCATTTCATTTTATCCTTTGAAACTAGCGTTCCTGGAAGGAATGCATATCAGCCACCTTGCGTGCTAAAATGTTAAACCAAGCTCTGGCACGATCCGTTAGTGCTCGGAGTGCGCGTTGGGAATCAGTCTCAGCTACTACCTCATCAAACTGTAGCTCAGTATCTGCAAAACTGACCGAAATATAGCCATTTCTGTGTGTGCTATGTTTGATTAGATATAGTGGCCATCTTGAATTCGGTTAACCCCAAAAGTTAATCATTTGTAGATGAACACCTAATTATTACTTTCAGAGAGTTTCTTTAAGATCTTCCCAGTGGTTCATGACATATTTTGATAACAGACAAACAGTGCCGACTCCAGTGGTTTATGTCATAGTTTTAAGCGAAGATCTCGCAGAACGTGAAGCACCTGAAGTATGTGTTGGGGATGATGCTCAGCTACTACCACACCAAAGTTTAGCTTGATATTTGAAAAATTGCCAGAGTTATTGCCATTTTTGTGTTTGCTAAGGTCAGTTAGCTGTGACAGCCATCTTGAATTGCAATGACTCCGGACGTTAATCAGTTGTGGATGTACATCCAAGAATTGCTTTTTTGGAGAATTTTGTTGAAATTCTTCCAGGGGCTCATGAGATATTTTGTTAACAGACAGGTTTCAATCAGTGGAGCAGCGCAAGCTACATTTCATCTTTCACTCCTCCTGGACTAAAAGCCCGATGCACACAACCATATGGCGCGCATAAAATATTTTTCCTGCATCACAAATGGCTGCAGCTGCTCTGAATGCCTGTCTCCTCATCTGGCATTCATCAGCAGTCACATCCTTCCTTGAGGAAAGTTTTTTTGGCCACCATACTTGTCTCGCTCCAGACGAGTGCAGAAGGCCAATGCTTTTACTTAAGCATTTACACGATGGCGATGTTTTCAGCTGGTGGCTCTGCTTTCAGCAGTAATGTATAAGGTTTTAGAGGGGTCGCTGCTTTGAAGAGTTTGGAAAGTACGCTGCTCAAAGGTGTGGAGGGAGGGTAAAAAAAAAAAAAAAAACTGCTGTAAGAAGCATAATAAGAGATGCTACTATCCTGTGAAATCACCCTTCGCCTCAGGGAGCAATTTAATGTCTTTCAAGAAATATGAAAGAGGGCACGAAGGTTGGTCTAGCTCAAATTATTACCCTTGTACTCTTTGATAGAATATCTATAACGTCCCCCCCCCCCCATCCGGTGATGTTTTTATGAATAAAACTGAAAGAACAAACAACTTTAACTGGAGCATTTCAAGAATTAAAACGTGTTGTTTTTTTAAATGTCTACACAGCTGTGAGAGCAGGGTGAATCTACAGAGCTCTGGTGTACGTATTAAATTCATTTACACAATTCAGACCGTGGCTTAAATTTCTGAGCAAAATATGGTCTGAGGGCCAGAAGAGGCCTTGGAAATAATCAATCAGGCCCTTTGATGAACAAAAAAAAAAAAAAAACCTGAAACATAAACAAAACAGCCTGAAATACATTCAAGAAAACCAGGATTTTAATGAAGGTTACAAGTTATTTGGTGCCTCTTACTGTCAAGTTAGGTGGCTGAGTGGATGGGATGAACCCAAATGCAGACAGTCCCAGAGAAGCTTAAAAGAAAACTAGTTTATTTAAATGAACAAAAATAAATGGCTGCCGTGGCAGCAACAGAAAACCAAATAACAAAAACTTACTAAATCCCAGGGTTGCAAAGACACGATGGGCGAGACACGAGGAAAACCAGACAGCACATAAGAGTGATAATGAACCAGATTACAAACAAGGGACAGGTGTGGGTGGTTGAGGCAGACTGAGGCCTAGTCCACATGTAGCCGGGTTTTTATAAAACCGAATATCTCCGCCACATCGTCTGAAGAAATCATACCATCCACACGGGATTGGTTTTAAAAAACCCGCTGAATTTCACCACATTTAAACATGCCAAACCCATAGGGGGCGACAGCGACGTTGAATGGCGGCGGCATTGTGCCTCTGTATCGGGAGGGACAGCTGGTGTAAAACCGCTGCCCTCCAAGCGCTCCTTCTCCTTTGCAATTCAACATATTGTAGCAGTTGGGTTTGTAAAAACAAACAGGCAAAAAGCGCCTGAACCAAGGTAAAAATCAGCACCTCTCTGATAGCAGACATTTTCTCTTTACTCCATGGTCAAACAAGAACAATCATCAGCTTCATTACTTGTCGCAGACTATAATGCGCGGACCTTTAAATCTTCAATAACCAATGTCCACACGCAAACACAAAAAAGGAGAATTCGCGAATCTTTACTTTGGCCGGAGGTTTCATTATCAATCGTTTTCAGTGCTATTAAACGGAGGTTACATGTGGATGAAAGACCAAATCGCATAAAAAACTATTTGGTTTAGCAGATATCCGGCTACGTGTGGACTAGGCCTGATAGGAACTGCTGAGGGAGAGTGAGTCATGTACAAGGAACATCACAAAAGAAAACATACTAAAGCCTGGAGAAATAAACTAAACACAGGGAACAAAAGAAACATGAAACAATAAATCCAATACAAAAGCAAACCCAAAGACACCCAAATCCTGACACTTGCAAGTTTACAAAAGAGTGCTGTCTATGGTTTTTGCTAAAACTGACTTAAAGTTTTGTTTGCTGGTCGTGTTACGTATTAAGAACGGATGTTTGAAAAGAGAGGAAATGATGACTCTTAATTTTGCCATTTTACCTAAGAGTTGGTGTTTAAATTTAAAGGATAGTATAGTCGTTGTGATGTTCTGTCAAATAGTTATCACTAGTACCTTATCAGCGGTGACCGCAGTCATAGAGCGCGGAGAATGGAGAAAGAGGCAAGAGTCTTCATCCAGGCTAGGCTAACTGCTAGCCAAGCAATGCTTGTAAAACAACTCTTTCTCATAAACCACACTGAAACCATTTGATTGAAATAGCCATCAAATGGACAGAGTTCAGCGGCTTTACATTTGCATCTTAATAATCATAGATTGACGGTAACATCTGCCTTTTTTTTTAACTCGTTTGCAACATTGTAGTCCACTCACTCGACCACACTGAAATCACATTCAATTTTTTGTAGTACTGCAGTCGATATTCAGCCATACCCTAGCAGATTTTAGCGGGTTGTAGCTCAAACCAAAACCTCCTGCACCCATCAGCCTGCAAAGAGAAAAAAAGCTACAGCCTGGAAGGTTTTTACAAGACACAGGTGGGGAGTTGCTTTCACCGCATCACATTTGGGTTTTAATTTCCCATGGTGTAGCCTCCCGCAGAGCCTCGCTGTCCTGTCTTTGCTGGTTTACTTGAAAGACTTCCTGTTCTTACTCTACGTGTCGGGCCCACAGCAGTGCAAGGATCGGAAACACCTTCTAATGTGAAAGGAAAACCTTTTTCATTAAGAAGGCTTACAGCTTTTTTTTGTTTTTGGTCATTAGCCTCAAGTGAGGAGAACGCTGCTTAGGAAGAGTCATCTGTCTCATTGTGTTTGTAAGAACTTGTTGCTGGGATTCTGGGTGATGTATTACACAGCGCTGTAATAATAATAATAATCATACGATTAGGAATGATTCCAGGCGCGCTGAAGTCCTTGCGGAGTTCCACTCGGCTTACAGTGGACCACACTCCCTCTGTGACTCAGCAAAGATTAGGACAAACACAATCCAATCCACCTGTTTAAACAAAGGCAGAAAAGTAGGACAATGTTTCACACAATGGACAGATAACATTAGCTCCTGCTGCACTGGTGGGGGGGGGGGCACGCAAATAATGATATCACTGTCACAAACATCAGTTTTAAGGAAAAACTTGAAGCTTATAGAGACGCTCTCTTGTCTAAGAAAATAAGGAAAAAAAGACTTCACCCTGATCCGAGAAGATGTCAGTGAAGCCAGTGTGTTTGACTTTTACTTTGGTTTAAAAATAACCATTAAGGTGGATTGTTGCCACACAAACACGCATGAATGGGAAATTACAACAGAGCGGGACGCTGTTAGCTCTCCCACGTCAGTGCGTGTCAAACGACATTACCTCCCAGGCTGAAAGCCAGAACGGCGCTGAGCGTTTCAAGCCTTACCAGTGTCAAGGAAGGTCAACTACTGTGAGGGGAAAACACACCATTTGGTACCCGCCCGCACCAGGAACACGTTTCTTTGGAGCTGGAGATCCCTGTATGGTCTAAATCTGAAAAGTAAAAAAAAAAAATGTAAGCATTGCTTTTTAGAAAGCTGATTTATTCTCCTGCTGAAGCTGTCGGCAGAGTGGAATTTAGATCCGAAACATGCTGCCGCCGAAACGACACCAGGGATAATTAATTGCTAAAGTGATTATTGCAATCAAACATTCCAGAGTATTTCAACAGCCTAATTACAGCAGGTGGTCACAGGAAATGTGTGTTATGTAATCTTTGGCGCATTACAAGGGGAAGAAGTGCTTATGTTAAACCAATACCTTTGATGGTGAGTTGACTTGGCAATCTTTCTAATGGTCAGGGGAGGATCGCAGGGTTTTTTATATTCATAACAGGGCAGCAGAGTGGAAACAGCCCTCCATGGGAACAGGGAGCTCTGCAGCCACTCAAATGACCAGGTTAATATTGATCATCTGAGCGCTGCGACACAAACTTGAATTCAATAGATTCTGACAACCGGCTAAAGATTAAGCTGGACGTATGAACGTCAATATGTTTGATGCGCAAGTCAGACTTGATCAGAGGACAATTGACCTGCTGTGAACTCACACCGCTTGTTACGCTTCTTGGTGTTCCCTTGGTTTGATCCCAGTGGTCATAAATCATACATGAAGCAGCTATGTTTTGTTTTTTTTGTAGTGTGCATCACAAAGACCTCATTCAGCATTTAGAAAACAACTCTGGGATCTTTCATGGCTTGTGACTTGCACAGCCTTGCCTGCGTTTGACCATAACACACAGAAACAGACTAATAATAGGACCACTGACTCATCTGTTATTGATCATTCAAGGAAGACCCGTGAGACAAAGTGACCACCGGCCCTCTTGCCCTTTGAGCCTTGTCTCATCAGTCCATTCACCCAAAGAGGAGACCTTTGTCATTAATTATTCTCACAAACGGCTCAGTGACCCTTTGACCAAACCGGAGAAAATGATCTCAGGAAGACACAAATCATCAATACGTTTAGGGTAGTTTTTTTTAATATATATATTTAGAATCAAACTTGACTCATTACAGCTGTCATGTGTCTAAGTTTTCCAGAGATTACAGACAACACGTGATGTTTGAAGATACTTGTCATTCGTTGCCGAATGTTTGTGCTTTCATTAGAAATCCCATGAATATTAGACATAGAAATGAAAGCTGGATCTATTGGCATTAATACAAAATGCTTTAAATCAGGGGTGCCAAATTTATTTACACGGGGTGCTAAAGTTCATAACTTGGTCCTAGTTGAGGGCCAATTTTGGTCACTATTTATTTAAAAAAAAAAACATGCACATTAACCTTGGTTTATGTCAAATTAATCAGATACAAACACAAATTACTTTTTCCCAAAACACATTATATACAACTTAAAACAAGCCTAAGTTATGAATTAAAGGAAAAAAGGTCAAATAAAAAAAAAAAGACATTTATGTTTATTAGCATGTGTTCAAAATATCTAATGAACCACTGGATGGATCTTAATGAAACTTGCAAAAAATAATCTTTGAATTGCTTTTAATCTCTCATGTACTGCTCTTTATCAGCTTTAAATAAATTTATCTTAGTATTACATTTTATTACAATCCATCAAATCAGCTCATAGAATTCTCAATAAAAAAAACAAAATATTCTACTTTGAAATAAGAAGAGAAAACAAGAACAATAAAAATAAATACATTTAAGCTTTGTTGCTCAGGTACTGTGTATCGGCTGCAAGTTCATCAGCAATAGTTTGATCTTTCCCTCATGGGTGTTTCTTTTGTTGTTGTTTTTTTGCTTTTGTCTCCACATCAAAATCAAAAATTACAAAAAATGTTGAAAAAAATAAAATAAAATGGATGGATGGGTTTCAAAGATGCTCAGTTTTTAAGAAAAGCAAGCCAAGATGAAGACTCTTTGTTCTGTCAAAACATGGACTCATGGACCAGATAAAAGTACAGCAACGGCCGTATCTGGCCCGCGGGCCTTTTGTTTGTCTTATTCTTAGATGCAAAGTTGAATGTAATTTTTAAATTCATGCATCACTACCACTGCTGGTATTGTCCATCCTGACTACACAGTTTTTTCCATTGGCGCTCCCGCATGCCGTCATTTCTCGTGTTGTGGATCAACTGCAGAGCACGGGGGTGGGGAGGTGGGGGGCAAACAGGAAGAAAAAAAAATCAAAAAAAGTTGGAAGTGCCCCGCCCTTAGGAGAAAGAGGAGGAGAAGGAGGAGGAGGAGAGGTGCTCCCAGCCTCCAAAGTCCGGGAGCCACACAGGACTTAAACTTTACGCACAGGTTTCCCTCAGACTCAGAGGCACACCAGCGCTGCGAGAAACGTGGTAAGAGACGTGCTTTTTATTGGAAATGAAACCCTCTGCATGTCGCCGAACATCACGCACTCCCCAGTTTGTTTGGCACAGATCATTATTCACTTGTAAGCCCGCATGCTGCGCTCTGTTACGCGTTGGGTCGAGGAGAAAACTAGTCTGGGGATAACACCAGTTTGCTACTTTTCTGTGTGCATTTAAATCAGAGTAACGCTGTAATGTGAAATAGGCTCGAACCATGTGCTTTAATCACAAAGGGTTTAGAAGTTTTACCTAAAAAAAAGAAAAAGGCACAAAAGCCTCTTGTTGAGCAGCTGTGACAGCTGAGCACTGGGCCTTTGTGTTTTACTTTTATGACTTTTATAGATCCTCCCACCACTAATAGGTCCTTTTACATTGATGATTTTTTTTTCCCCTTGTCACTTAATATGATCATTGCGAACACACTGTGGACCCTCAAAGCTGAGGTCAGCTGTTAAACCACCATTGTGTGCCAAATTTGGACTGCAAGATCTGCTAAAATGATCTTGAACTCACAAAGGCATCATTGATTCCCTGAATGCTGCTGCAGTGCACTTTGTGTGGTTCTGCAGCCAGATTTAGAAGAACAAAATACCAGATGTTACGTTCAGTCTGATGACCTGCGATACACGTGGGCCTACTGTACATTTAATTTACGATTTTGCTTCCATTTGAGAAATTTGCTTGAGCTTTAAAGTATGGACTGGGACTACATGCTGCAGCACGGCCTCGTAACTTTATATCATAGCAAACGAGCCGTTTCGGCAGAGGAAAAACATCATTTTCAAGCTTCCTTTGCATGCAGCCATTCCTTTGGTGGGAATCCATTCCAAGGACATGCAGTCTGGTACTGGTATGTGACAACAAAACAAGCCTTAAAAAAAGCAACACCATTCAGAAAAAAAAAAAAAAGAAAAGTAAACTTTTCTGCAAGGACATGACAAGTGAAAATGGGAAGAGAAAATAAAGAGGAAACGTAAAATAGAAACCACCTGGTTTTCGATATCACTTACAGGATCAAGCTTTGTGCTGCCAGTCTCAGTCTGTTTCTGTGCAGCATATTACACCAAAAGAGAGGGAAAAAGCTCCAGAAAGCAAACTCCATTTGTTTAGTTTATTCAGAAAACAGTTACGACACTAAGAGCTGAAACAGTTTGTTCTCCACCAGTTAATTTAAGAAAAACAGATATTTACTGTTGGATCAAACCATCCAGAGTTTAAATTTTCTAAAGCCAACATAGAGTCTGTTACAGTTTTTAATATAAAACAAACTCCAATTCCATGAAGGGACCTTTTTTGGCTTTAGGGTTTAGAAGTTTTGTTGGGTCATTGTTTTACGTTTGTCTCAGACAAATGTTACTGTTAGCCAAATTTCCATGCGCAATTAAAAGTAAACCGCAGCCTTCCTCTCCTGTGGTGTCGAAGCAGCAGGTGTGGAAAAATGTGCGTTTGGCAGGTGATCAAATCAAAGCTGACAGATATGCTTTTGATCATTTTTGAAAACCAGCCATGGCAGACTGATTTTTATCAAGCTGAGTACCAAATAACCTCTGTTATGTTAATATATCAATAATCACCCTTTATTTTTACAGGCAGGAAGACGCTGGTATCCTTCCCTACTGGAATCAAGTCTGTAGACTTTGTGCTTTTTAAGCAAAATGCAGCCGCTATTACTTTTCTGCCTATTGGTTTTCTGTGTGGACACATGTCTAAGTCAGACAGACTGCACAGGTGTCACCTGTCCCGATCTGAAGAAATGCATTGAAAGCACTTTAGAGAATGGTGCCTGTTGTCCCAAATGTACACAAAGCGGCTGCGCCTGTGAGGGGTACCAGTTTTACGACTGCGTCCAAGCAGGCTTCCAGAAAGGGAAAGTCCCGGAGGGGGAGTCTTACTTCGTGGATTTTGGAAGCACAGAATGCTCCTGTCCTCAGGGAGGAGGGAAGATAACTTGTCGCTTCATTCCGTGCCCAGAAATCCCGCCCAACTGCATTGATGTTTTACAACCTGCAGATGGGTGTCCGCAGTGTGGGCGTGTTGGCTGTGCACACGGCAACAAGAAGTACGAGGCGGGGCACTCCATTCAGGTGGACCAGTGCCAGGTTTGCCACTGTCCAAACGAAGGGGGCAGGTTAACGTGCTTGCCCATCCCTGGCTGTGACCTCCATAGTGTCGACAAGCCCACCGAGAACAGCAGCCCTCTGAGAGGCATCAGCAGCGGTCACGATACCCGCCAAGCAACTCTTGCTGGACCGTTTTCCAAGCTCGCCCTGGCCAACACTCTTCCACTGTATAAGCAGGACCCACCCAGTTTTGGCTCAGAGGATTATGACTACACACTGGCAGAACCGACATCTTCCACTACTCAAAACCTGGCCCAATCACTGGACTCTACTGCACTTCCTCCAGCTTACCCAGAGACAAGATTTGCTGCCTTCATCTCTCCTGATGACGGGAGAAATGAGCTGAGGGGAAAAAGCCAATCTACAGTGGGACACGCCGAGGATAAAGTGAAACTGAACACGGATTCAGCCACTACAGGGGCTCAGAGCGAGGCATCAACATTATTACCAACTGCGACCACACAGAGAGTGGACACAGGGAGCCATAGGCCACAGCACGAAACTGGAAAAAAGGCCACGAGACACAACAGTCACAGAAACACGAAGGTCGGGCACGTTGACCAGCAGAAGCAAAGTCAGGGTAAGCGTGCAAGAAATCACAGTCGCTTCCATTCCGTCAGCCACCAAGAGACAGTGCAGGTGGAGCACAGGAACCTGCTTGGCAACAACGAACAGAGTTCATACCCCCCAGTCCATTTGAGTCCCACCAGCAGAGCTCCAATCAGGATCAAGGAGGACAGCAAGGGGCCTCAAAGACAACCACAAAGCCTGTACAGCTCCCAGCCACAGGAAGAGGCGGAAGACACAGAAGGTAACTCTGACATTTTCTAATCAAATGCATCTGTTCGCCTGTAACTGTTGGAGCAAGTGTCTGAAAGCAATTTGATTTAAGGGAAATCTGAAACACAAGAGGTTTTCATTCATGCAACTGCTCCAGTAGAGCAGTGTTCATTACAAATCATTGAGGAATTGACCTGTAGTCACATCCTGCCGTTTTGAAGAACAAATTATTATCACTTCATTTAAGCTGGCAGAGATCCAGAGGAGAAACAACAACAAGCTATTGTTCATGGAAAGTCTGCTCTCTGAGATAGCATTTTTTCCTCTGAAATAACACTGACTATATTTAGAACAAATTAAGTTCAGAGAATGCTCTTTTCTCTGGAGGATTGTAAACTGTAAAAAAAATGAACCGTTTTCAAATTATTATGCTTTATCTGTATTTGATGGTGTAGAAGCAGCTGATAATTGTGATTTCTTGTAATGTTTTGCACCAGGGACATTCAGTTAAGCCTGCCTGCAGCTGAAAGGATGATAATGTTTTTGACTGTGTCTCTTTGTCTGCCTTTCTGTTAGCAAAATATCTCATGAACCACTTTGGAAGTTTTAATGAAACTCTCAGAAAGTAGTCACTGAATGCACATCAGTGATTAACTTTTGGAGTCAACCTGATTCAAGCCACAGCCAACCAGCCTATAAAAAAACACAAACATGGCTATAGTTTAGTCAGTTTTACAGATACTGAGCTGACATTTGGTGTGGTAGTAGCTGAGGCTGATCCCCAACACATATTGTTCCTTTAAAGTTCAGGACCATTTATCTATTTCCTGTAGTTTAGAAGATTACCCAGACGTTTCGTATGACTTCTTCACACATTTTTGTAATGACTTTATCATCTGCTTCCATTCCAGCCCCTGCATTATAAAAGAGAGCTGTCCTTTTAGAGATGATGATGATGATCATCATCATCACCTAAAGGCTTTAGTCATGAGGAGTGTTATGAGTGGAGCAAGGCATGGGGAGAATCACAGTTACCTGCTGCTTCTGTTTCCAGAGTAATCAAGAAACTATGCAAATGAACTTTGAGACTAAAGTGATGAGAAAAAAAATGAACATGTCATGCCAATATTTTAAATACTGACAAAAAAAAAAGCCCTGCACCTGGGTAAAGGCACACTAGTTTTAGCTGCATTAACTCAAGTTTTGGGAGCAATCTGATGAAGTTTCATAATTCTAGCTCTTATGGTTTTGATGCACAAACATTTTTAAGGGAGGAAAAGAGCAGGAAGAACGGTAAAATTCAGTGGGCCTCCCAGAAGGTCAGTTATTGCATCACTACATATCAACACATCTGGTAATAACACTAACAAGCAATAAAAGATAAAATAAAACAGGCATGTCAGCACAATCACCTCATACCAACTATCAAGCATGGTGGTGGAGAAGTGATAATTTGGGCTTCTCTTGCAGCCACAGGACCTGGGAACCTTGCAGTCATTGAGTCCACTATGAACTCCCTTGTATTTCTGAATATTTTAAAGTTTAATGTGAGCCATAATATGACAATTGATGCTTAAACTGGGTCACGCTACAGAAGAAAGGTCCAAAACACAGCAGCTCATCTACAAAGGTTTGGCTGAAAAGATCTGATTAAAATCTGCGTGTTTTTGCACTTCTCTTAGGCATTTCAGCTGAGTTTTTACTGAATAACAGCATGGTGTGATATATTATGTGTTGCTGCTTATATCAGATTCTTTTTACAAAATCTTAGGCTCTCTCAAGACTCAAACATGTCTTGATATGTAAAACCATAGAATTGAGACAAGCGTAGTCATTTTAACACAACAGTAGGAACAAAATAAACCGGCTTTAACATCCCTAAAGTTTTTGCTGAAACCTGTCATTACGTTTTGTTTCTGTCAACACTCTTCCCCCACGGGTATTTATTTTGAATGTGTCTTTGAGGGGCTTTACATTAGTTACCTCTTCAGCACACTTCCATAAAATAAAGCTTTAGAATAGAGGATGGAACTCACATGAACCTGTTCATTTATTCATTTCAGAACTTATGTCTATTTTGACGTTCAATCCCAAAAGACTGTCCTCATAGTTCTGAAATCAGTTTGGATTCACTTACGGCTCTGTAGTTTACAGGACGAAAAGACCCCGAAGGCTCACGGCACTTCACTTTTTCAGAGTGGTAACATGTTAAAGCACAAACAGGAAAAGCTCGGCTGATAAAGGCCTTGACTAATGTCTGTTATCAATGCTGTTAGCACAGGATGTCAAAGTTATTTGGACAGGAAAGGGGAAAGTATAAATAACAAGCACATGGCCCTTTATTCCAAACATTTGTGGGTTTCTTTTGCTTTGGGTTAAAGTTTTTTTTTTTTTTAATCTAGTTTTTAACTCTTGCTCATTTGCTCTTCCTTTGCAGCCAGATGCAGAGTTTGCTCTGTAGGGGGATGGGATTGTTTTGGCTTTTCCATGCTAAGCTGGCCTGGTATAGGATTTCTTGGGCTCTGTACCTGTTAGCGGCACAGTACTCCTGTGATGAATGAGAGCACTGTTATCGCTTGTTTGCCAGGCTCTTCCCCCTGTTCCCTCATGAGTCCGTGTGATTACCCATCTCCTCTGAGGCTGCTGGTTTCCCCTGTCTTCCCAGTAATCGCCTCATCTGTGGCACACCTCCACCCATTTTCCTGCTTCGGTAAACATCCACCATCACGTTGAGCTGAACAAGAACTAGAACTAAAAAAGTTCACATTCATCTAGTGGTTTGTGAGATATTTTGCTAACAGACAGAACTCGTTAATTCCAATAATTAGAGACAAAGTCTTAAATCTCATGCGATCAATTAGTGCTCAGAGTATAACTTGGGGATCAGTCTCGGCTACTACCAGACCAAGTTTTAGCTCAATATCTGTAAAATTCACATTGAGCTGTGGCCAATTTTGCGTTTGAGACTAGAATCTGGCTTCCTCCAAAAAGTGATCAGTTACAGATGTAAATTCGTAGATTACTTTGTGAAAGTTTCATGAAAATCCATTCTGTGACTCGTGAGGTATTTTGCACTGACAGGCACACAGACACGGGCCAAAACATTATTGCTCCACCTTCGCTTTTGGCGGCAGGCGACCGTCGTCTCGGACGAGGCGAAATAAAGCGGAGAGGCACTTGTTTGTATCAACAAAATTAGTCACAACACGCTGCACGTTGGGGTGGGTTGAGCCCACGTATAATTTTCCTCCTGATGAAAGAGGACGGTGAATTCCAGAGCCGGTCACGCACGAGTTCACGCCTACCGTGCCGCTGCTCCCAAGATCGGTTCGAAGATGATAGCTCACTCCTGTGAATCTGGGGTGCCTTCAGGGTCATTTGCAGTAATTTTTAGCAATGTTTTTTCATCCTTGGCGGGTCCTTAATGAAAACCCAGCCGACGCCATTTACCCATGTTTAGAAATGAAAACATACACACACACACATCTGCTCCAGATGCAGAAAACCACTCATAAAAGACACCCACAGTCAAAGAGTAACCAATAGGCAGTTCCTTAAGTGCTACTAGATGTTCGCAGACACGCAATTTGAGCAAATATAAAGAAAATCAAGCCTTTCTCTTTACGTTCTTTCGTTTTTTTGCTTCACTAATGCAAAAGCAGGAAATCACCTGTTGAACTTTTGAACCTGAAAACCATCAAATTAGACAGGATTGTGGTAATCAGCCTGATCGGTTCCCAAACCAGATTTTTTAGAGGGGGGAAAGAATTGAGCAAACCGTTTATGTTTCTGGTTTGTAAACGCTCACTGAAATGTACAGTACTTTGCAGCTTAAGACAGAGGAAAATGTTTGGATGGAGCCGAGCAGCACGTGTAGGTGGTGCAGGTTTAAACCAGAATTATTTTTGCTTTGAGAATGTCTGTGAAATGTGGAGAATACATTGGAAACACAAGCTGCAAGTCCAGGTAATTTAGCTCAATCTGATTATTATTATTGTGAGTGTGTGTGGGTGTGGGTGTGGGTGTGGGTGTCTGTTAGCAAAATAACTCATGAACCACTGAATGGATTTTAATGAAACGTTTCGAAAGTAATCACTGGATGTGGATCAACGGCTGATTAACATTTGGAATCAATCTAATTCAAGATGGCTGCGACAGCTAAACTAGCTAACACAAAAATGGCTACAACTCAGTCAGTTGTACAGATACTGAGCTGTTTTTTTCATGAAAGACGGCGGGAGATATGCATTCCCTCAAGTAATGCGAGGCTTTTATTTAATGACAATCATTACCAGGTGAGTGTTTCACTCGTTTCTTCAATACATGAGCAGATTTGAAGTCCTCAGGGTTCCAACATGTGGCTATAGGCCCAGTTAAACGAAATGGGTTTATAGAAAATGGGAGAAAAAAACTCGATTGTTCACATGATTACTGACTCACGCTTTTGGCAAAGTTAAGGCAGAATCAGTGGTTCGAAACTGACTCGAATGTTTTGGTAATGAACTCTCCGTCACGTCACAACCAGCTGTTCTTGGACAGTCGTTATGGGTTTTAAGAGAAGGTATTTCTACAAGGACTCATGCCGGAGGTGGGAGGAACACTGTGTCACCACCTTTTGAGCTCTCTAATTGCAAACACACATGAGCAATGGCGTGTTCTAGAAATGAATTGGGCTCTGGTGCGCTTGTGTTGTAAAAGAACAACCGAATCCGCCAGACAAAAGAGACGAAACGGCATCAATTAGACGCCAAACGTTTCTTTATGACCCCTTCTGGCGTGTTGAGAGGTGCCTTTTCCTTGTTATTCTAGCTATTTTTTCAGGGTGAGTGATGTCACCAGCTTTGGATTTAGACTAAAAGCAAAGAATCTGGTGCTAATGTCAGTATAAGGGAGTGAGATAATGGTTCAGATTTTTTAAAGTGGGGTTTATTTAGAAGGCTGTGAACAAATAATTTCTTACCAGTTGTAGACAGACTTTTGAACGGCCTCAGACTGGAGAAATAGTTTAATTATGACTGATTGATGAGCTAATGACGTCTCAAAAATGTTCTTAGCGGTTCACTGTTTTCTAAACCTTTGCGTTGCTTTCAGTTTCACATTACAGTGACTTACACTTACATGGAATCCTATGGTTATTTACAAGTGCCAATAGTGGCAGCAGCAGCTAGCTGTAGCACTTTTGGTGCACTTCCAGCAGAAATGTCACACAGTTTCTGCCGGAACAACTACGTAATGTGGAAATAACAGCGCTGTAAAACATTGTATAATAGTGTTCTCATACTGTAAGATTTTTTAGATTAAATTTCTTTTCAGACGGCAGCGATCCATCTCGGCCCGACGGTGCATTGTGCTCGAATTTATTCTCCCCAAAAACCAAAACCCTTTGAAAAACCTGGTGCTCTCTAAACCGCATCCAGCACCAACACCTGGAGAAAATTTGTGTTTGCTCATAACAAACGAGCTGATTCCGGCAGGAGAAAATGAATGAGGGAAACAGAGGAATGACGGTGAATAATTATGTTCTCTGTCTTTTGATAAACTTTCACACAAGTTCAAAGGGGCCTGCTTAGCTGCACAGCTGGCACAGACGCCGGAGCTCCGTATCAAAGAGTCAGCGTTTGGATTTTCTCCTTTCCAGACCTTTAAATTATGCACATTGTGGCCGTCACTCGCACTGCTCTGTGTGAGTGCTTCGGTCTTATTATCAAGGAGAGGGATTTCACCAAAATGTAGAGGATGATGTGCAAATTAAAGCGGTAAACTGGGCAGTAAGTGCCGACTGTCATTTGTTTAGAAATGGAAACATGATTTTTGTTTTCTACTGTGTGTGTGTTGGCTAAAAGAAAGAAAAAAAACCTCAAACCCCACTTGTTTTTCCTCCCCTTTTGTTCCATAAGCTGAGAACATTTTTAGGTGACAAGTCTTTGAAAAGATTGAAGATTTGCTTCTCTTTCAAGTCACCATTCATCAAGTTTAACAGCTACATCATTCCTTCTGAACTTTAAAAAGATGAACTTTACCAGTGCCGTTGCAGCACTTAAAAAAAAAAAAAAAATCAAAACACCGGCTGCACTGACAAGATGAGGTTTAGGTTTGAGTGTTTGTGTTTCGTTCCAGTGTCTGTCAGAGAGCTGGTGAAGAGCTGCTGTGAGACTGGAGAGAAATGGGCTTCAGTTAATGGCCACTGCAACAACATGGAGCCACCCGCAAAAGACCGGCACTCCATTTGCTGGTGAGCCCATTATGATGCACTCGAGCACGGAACTTAATAACAGAGTCCTGATTAATAAAACAAAACTGGTTTTACTGCTAGATTAATCACACCTCATCTTCAGGACTTTGACTCAAGCTATCATTTGAATTTGACCTTCGAATTATAGACCCGCAGCAGCCCTCATGGGAAGTCAGTTTCTAATGTGTGTGCCCGTCTCTGTCAGGACATCCCAACAGCAGTGCTGCTTCGGTTCGCTGAAAGAAAGCCGCTGCTTGGCGGGAATGAATGCGGCCAGAGCGGGAGGTGTGTGCGAGGAGGGCGCAGGCAGTGAATGTGGGATTGATCCCTACAAGGCAAGTATGGCAACAAGAGCTTCACGTACTCAGTTCTAAACTACATCAGACAATTTTGTTTTTAAGCCAGTAATAGAAAAAGTATTGACATCAACCAAGAGGTTGATGTTGAGCTAAAATTTGGCGTGGTTCTGGGTGGGAGTCACTCACAACACACACTCCAGGTGCTACTCATCGGACAAGATCTTTGCTTGAAACATTAGCATTAACTGTTGGAATCAACCCTGTTTGACAGTCAGCAAAATATCTAATAGATTTTAATGACACTTGCAGACAGTAATCACAGGATGCACATCTACGACCATCTAACCTTTTCTGTTAGTCTAATTCAAGATGGCTGCCACAGTTAGCTTACAGAAAAATGGCTGTAAGTCGGTCAGTTTAACAGATATTGAGCTAAAATAATGTGGTAGTAGCTGAGAGTCATTTGCAACATATACTCTGAGCATTGCATGGGACGTAACTGTATTAAGGAAGAAAGATTGGGTAATAATTGCTCCACTGATTTCCATTTACAAACCCCGACCTCTCCAACATGTTTGTTTTTTTATTCTTTTAAGGATCTCCACACATTTATGTCAGAACAGTCAAGAAAAATTAGCTGGAATTTCTCGTCAGACAGTGACTGGAAGCACACGCCTACGATGTAAATGACTCGTAACCCAGCCTAATGGTTTGCAGCTCTAAGACCGAGTGAGAAACTCTAGTCTGGTTTTCCGCAGAGGATTACTGTTGTGATGCATTTTCTTCAGCGCGTCATTATTCTTTCTAATTTAGCACATATTACTCTTGAGGATTTCTGGTCCTTCAAACTTCATTATCTTCCGAGCAGAGCTCAGCAAATACAAATGTCAAGTGTCGATTAATTTTCTAAACATAAACTGATAACTGATGAAGTTAAACAGCGGCAGTGGTTTGATTGAATGTCATTATGGCTCCCACTGATAGACCAGTTAGTTTTATTTATTTATTTTTATTTATTTATTAACCTTTATCTAACCAGACAAGTCCCATTGAGATTACGGATCTGTTTTTCAAGGGAGGCCTGAAGGCAGCCTTACATGCATGTTTTTAGACTGAGGGAGGAAACCGGAGCACCCGGAGAGAACCCACGCAAACACGAGGAGAACATGCAAACTCCACACAGAAAGACCCCAGGTCCAAGCCGGGGTTTGAACCCAGGATTTTCTAGCTGTTGTGCGGCCCCCTGGATCATATTTTTGCATCCATCCGTTGGGCGTATTCACTTGATCCTGTTCGGGAACGCTGGGAGCTGGAGCCTATCCTCTGGGGGTTGTTGGACAAGAGGTGGGGAAGACCCCGGACAGGTTACAGGGCCAACGTGGAGACAAACCATCCACTCATACTCACACATAAGGGCTATTTACAATCTCCAGTCAATCTGATGTGCGTGTTTTTGGTCTGTGGAAGGAAGTACTTTAAGAAAACCCTAAACCTTTTTGCTGTGAGGTGGCAATGCTAACCATTTGTACAGATGTGATCAAAGCAACCTGAATCATATTTATTTAAACCATAAAGTAATGTTGTAAATACTGTAGCCTATTCAGAGTATAATTGATGAGGATGGGGATGTTATTTGTTTTGGAGGAATTCAAACAGACTTTTTTTGCCCGAGGAAGCTCAAGAGAAGGTTAGGAAATTATTAAACAGCCAAAAAATGTATCCTCAGGGAAACATTAAGCTCAAAATTAAATTTGCCTGATTGTTTGTCAAAAGACAGTTGATCACCACAGTTCGGAGGTTTTATCTCTTATGAACCATAAATGTATATATGTGAGTACTTATGAATCACACACAAAAAAAGAAAAAAACCCAGGAACATACTCGGGTCGAGGCATATTTGGAGAATGCACGGAGAAATCACCAGTCATCACACTAAAGCTACTGCTCATAGGGCTGCATTGGTTAAAAGCATACGGTTTCCTTTTTTTTTTAAATGTAAAGTGGCTTTAAAAAAATTAAAAACTACCATCTGACATTGCTTGTCTGACCTGCAGGAGTGCTGTGGCTGCTGCACTCTTGGGCTCCACTTCCTTAAAGAGGGCCATCGCTGCGAAGCCCCCTGGCAGATGGGCTCCCACTGCCGACACATCTTCCTGAGCTGCTGCGGGCGGGAGG
>JAOXNZ010000210.1:11918147-11940157 GCA_028566095.1 Kryptolebias brasiliensis
CCGTACCCTAAAGAAGCCTTCTCCATCGGTGCGGAGCGGGACGGGGAGAACGCTGTGGAGGGTCCCGTTGAAGTGGAGGACATGGACGAGTGCCTGATATACGAGGGCAACATCTGCCACCACAGATGCATCAACACGCCTGGCTCCTTCCGGTGTGAGTGCTTCCCCGGGTACGTGCTGCAGGAGGACGGTTTTACATGCGCACAAGGTAACGTCAGTCAAGCTTCCCGTACTGTTTAGTTCTTTATGAAAACTACAGTCCTAATCCACATCAGAAAGTCCATATCTGTCTGCATGTTCATCATTTTTCTGTTTGAATTCTTTCCTGTCTGCAAGACCCAACGCAGCCTACAGCAGCTACAGTTATTCTACTCTTACACTAACATCTCTTTCCTCGATCTTCCTCACATCTATGCTTTTGTTTTTTTCTAATTTTGAGCTTTCTTGTTCCAACTTAATCTAATCAAAGAGTCCTCAAAGACGTACAATTAGGAGATATTTCCAGGTACTGCGCAATGAGCCAATCACTTTTACCAACACAAGCCTGTCTCAACAGGAAGCTAATGCCAGAGATGTCAGCAAATTACAGTGAGGTACGAGGCGCTCGAAGAAATCCGAATGTATGTCTGAAGGCAGTGTTTTTTTTCCTGCCCCGCCTCTGTTGCTTTTACAGCTTTCATCCGTAGAACACTAGCTTCACGCTGTTGAATGAAAACGCAGGTATTGCACAACTAGGGCTGCAGCAGATGATGGAGAGGTGATTACAGAGCAACTCGCTGCTCCTGTTCTGACATTATTCATGTCTGCGCAGAGGCTGTGCACGAGGAGAACAAACTGCGGGAGGATGACCGAGAGGAGACCGCCTCCCCACTCCCACCTCCCCACCAGCCTGCTGTCCCACTCAACCCCTGTGAAGGTGAGCGATTCAGCTCAGTGAGCCAAGGAACGCCTCACAATGAGTTGTGTTTTGGTTTTTGTTGAAGTAGCTGAAGGTGTTTAGAGGAAAAGCAGGTTTCCATTTTTTTGTAGTCTTGCAGGATCTTTGTAATATAATCCATACAGGGACTCATTTTGTTGCTCTTGTTTGGTCTCCATGACACCTAGATGGAGGTCTGTCCCACTGTTAGCCAGAGAAAAACTAAAACAACTGTTGTTAGGGCTAACAGAAGCTGAGCACTAGCTAAAAGCCAAAAATGCAAAATGCTTGCTAAAATCCAGAAGTAGCAAAATGCTAGCTAAAACCTAAATGTAGCAAAATGCTAGCTGAAACCCAATAGAACCTGTATGGTATCTAAAAGCTAAAAGTAACAAAGGGCTAACCAAAAGCTAAAATAAGCAGAACAGCAGCTAAAAGCTAAAAGTAGCAAAAAGCTAGTTAAAAGCTAAAAGTAGCAAAAGGCATGCTAAAAGCTAAATGTAGCAGAACAGTAGCTAAACGAAGCAAAAAGCTAGTTAAAAGCTAAAAGTGGCAAAAGGCATGCTAAAAGCTAAATGTAGCAGAACAGTAGCTAAAAGCCAAAAGTAGCATAAGGCGAGCCAAAAGCTAAAAGTAGCAAAAAAATACCTAAAAGCTAAGAGTAGCAGAAGAAGACAAAAGAATGGCTAAAACAGCACAAATTATACAGAAGTAGTTAGATCGTAAAAATAAAATCCGAAATAACCATCATTCACACAATAAAATGTGGAAAAATAAAAATTAGCAAACAACGCAGTAAACATTGATTCTTTTGCCACACAGACCAACAAAGCCCTCGTGTGTGTAAAGCAGCGGCGCATTAGATTCATGTGTCCTGACTGGACTGTTCTGACTTCCAGGAAACAGCATCTGTGAGCAGCAGTGCACCCCGGTGGCTGGAAGGCCTCAGTGCGCCTGTCGTCCAGGCTTCTCCCTCAGAGCTGATGGACGCTCCTGCGAAGGTAAAGAGCTAAAACCTGGTGGTGGAGCAGAAGATATTTTCATGTCTTCAGGAGTGAAGGATAGCCCTCAGCCCAGTTTTCTCTTCAAGCCTGAGGAGTTCGGTTCCAGCCGAGGAAGCCTTCTTGGTGGGACCGTCTGCCTCTGATTTGTCTCTTTCACTCATCAGCGCCTCCAGATTTGCAGAGCAGATACAGCTCTAATCCCCCTGTGGGAGAAGTTTTTCGTCTTGTTCTCAATCCAAGTCTATACCAGAGGGATTATCCCAAAGATCCATGCGTTATCACGACAAATCTCACCAACTACATACCAGAGATACCCAATTATTTTCCACTCAGAACGGTGTTTTATCACTGGGCCAATCAGATGCTGAACTATATGTCCGGGTCCTCTCCTGGGAGATGTGAGTTATATCATAAGCTGTGGTCTGTCTCTTTCTACACATCATCAAACTGTTGCAGTGACACAGAAATCGGCTCAGTGTGGTGACAAATTCTTTTATTGTGTGGATGTTTCTCCTCAGTGGTCTCATCCCTAATCTTTTTGCTGGAGGGGGGTCCGACTTGTCTCTCTAATCTGTTTCCACTTGATGTTTCTTGTACTGCTTGTTCACCGCTTTCCTCCGTGTGCTTCCCGCTCACACATTTGTCTTGATTTTCTCCTCCAGACGTAAACGAGTGTTTGTCTCCTCGCGCCTGCCAGCTTAATGAGCGCTGCGTGAATACTGCGGGGAGTTACGCCTGTCAGAGACTGATCACCTGCCCCCCTGGATACCAGATCAACAATGACATTTGTGAAGGTAATCTGCGCCTTATCAGCAGCGGGCAGCATCGACGCAATCACTTCCACGCTCTGTGAACAAGTTAGTGAGGGGTCACAATGCAAGGAAGGTGCATTGTTCAAGAAGAATTACTAGTTGGGCGCTGAAAGCCTGACATTTTAGAAAATCCTCACATTGACGTAAAAAGCAACAATAAGCTATATTTTAGGCTAACGGAGAAAGATGGGCGATAATCAAACTCAGCAAACACAAAAATGGCCACAACTCAGTCAAATTTACAGACACTGAGGTAGAAACTGATGCTGAGAGTTACCCCAAACACATATGCTAACTGAGTGCTAACAGGTTCGGATGAGCTCCTGTGGCTCAGGCACGCAGTCGCAGCTAATCTGTGCAGCTAATGATGTTTGATCGTTATACAGGGGTTGTGTGTTTTACCGCTGGTAAAACATCATTAGCGTGATAAAAACATGGTCTTTTTAGAGATGTGTTGCTGCCATCAAATTTAAAACTTTTTTTTTTTTTCTGAAACTGGTGCAATTTCTTCGTTTCAACATTTGATATGTTTACTACGTTCCACTGTGAATAAAATATGGGTTTATGAGATTTGTGTGTCATTTCATTCAGTCAGTCTTACTATAATATGTCCCAGTTTTGTTCTCTTTGGGGTTGTATGTTATTGTTTTTGCTAAATTAAACACTACCTTCTTCAAAAAGGGTTTTGCCTTAATAGTAGCACACAGTATGTTGCTTGAAAACCTGAATAAATCGTTCAGATTTATCCAGTCATTCCCTCATATCATCAAAATTACTGGGTTTTAAATTGCACGCCGAGAACACGAGTAGTAATCCTTCATCTCTTCAACCCTGAAGATGCAGCATGTATGATTAAAAAAAACATAAAATAAAATAAAATCTGATTTTGATTTTTCAGTCCACGTGAGAAGTGTTCATATTTTTTCCTTTCATCTTTAAAGAGCTCTGACCCAGAAAAGACTAAAGTATTTCTGCATCTTTTTTCCATGTACTGTAGTGATTTTTATTTATTTATTTAGCACATAAAAAAAGAGAGAAAAAGAAAAAAAAACTGTCAAGATTTCCAAAGAGGTTGAATGTTTATATCTCCATCGAGCCCATTTTCAGAGAAGGCAGCTACTGGCAGCCACGCTCACGTTTCTTTTACCTTCTTCTTCTTCTCTTTTTGCCTCCATCTCTGTCTCAGCTGTCTGGAGAGTCTCTGATGCTCAGTCGCCCATTAGTGAACCTACAGTGTACCTTATATCCACAGGGCTGCCTGCCAAAACCGCTTTAGGCCTCATCATAGCGATTACAGTGGCGAAAGCTCTGCAAATGTGTTTGATTTAAAAAATAAAAAAAAACCTTGGTGCATTAATCACATACCAGCATATAGGCTGCATAGGCTTTTATTCCAGATCTGCAGGTTTTATTCCTGCTACAGTAACAGACGTGCAGGATTGATTGAGAACAAGTGAATGTTTTACAGAACAGGTGGAGGGAAAACTCTTGGGGAGTGTACCGCATTGATCGCTGACACCCTGAGCCGGAAGAAAGATCCTCTGTGAATACGGTTGTGTTGACTCATTAGCTGAACTCATCTAATTGAAATATTAAGCTGTTGTTCAGGCTGCTTGGTTGTATTGGAATTGATTAGTAAAGGTAATGTGAAACAAGCTGTCTGCCACTTCACCACAGTGCCATCCAGTGGGGAAACGGGGCATTGCGTAGGCGCTGTCTTCACGGTTTAACATTCATGTTCAGTCCTCTTTGACTCATCAGCTTTTCTTCTGCCGCAGACATCAACGAGTGTGAGCAGAGAGCCCATAACTGTGGACCTGGGTTCGAGTGTGTGAACACAGAGGGTTTGTTCAGGTGCAGCCCACAAACCCTCTGCCCCACCGGCTTCAAACAGGGCACACAGGGCAACTGTGTAGGTAAGAAAAACAGAAATATGCAGGTACTTTGTCATGCATTTCTGTTAAATGAATTATTCAGTATCTGTAAAACAAAGACAAAGAAAGCAGGGATTTACAGTTGAACACAAGCAAAACAGGAAAAGTATGTGTGCACGTAAATAATATATACTAAAATCTGTCTCAGATACTCACATACATTAATTTAATATATAATCATATTCTTCAAAACCTTCAACCTTCTGTCAGATTTATTTATTTCAGTATGTTTTTATATGCTTTTGTTCTTATTTTTCCCATTTTATGAACCTTTGTCCCAATATACTACTTGTGATTTGATTCTTGATATTCTTTCTTTTTAATCCACTGCTTTAAAAAAAGGTATTATTGATCAAATAATAATAATAAGGGCCTAGCATTTCCTGAAAGAATGCATATGACTGATTTTTAAACTAATATCATCTTATGTTGAGAAATGGAGCTGCAGTCTTTTTTGTCGAACCTTAAACATAATGTTATACTCATTCTCATGCAACTTTTCATTATCTCACATGGTCTGTTAGCGCTCAGAGTACATGTTTTGAATCACTGCAGGCTACTACCACACCAAAGACTAGATCAATATCTGTAAAACTGACTGAGTCATGGACATTTTTGTGATTTTTCCAAAAGATAATCAGCTGTAAATGTACATCCAATGAATACTTTCTGCAAGTTTCAATAAATTTGGTCCAATGGTTCATGAGATATTTTGCTAACAGACACAACACTTAACACACTTAAACACACAAACGTTATTGTCTGCTTTCGCCTTTCATCAGTGGGAGATAATAAACTCTGTTTGATCACATTATTTAACATAAAAACATGACTAAAACATATTAAAGTAAATATGTCAGCCCTGTTTGCAGTAGCAACTTATCGTTTTGTGTACATTTTAGAATAAGTGCATTCAGGTCTTTATTCAGTAATAAAATTCTCTCTAGATTTAATTGGACCACAGAGACTGAAGAAATAAACAGACTAAGTGGTTGCTGTGTTGTATTTAAATCATTTTACAAGGACCGTTTAGAGATTCCTTATCTTGCTTCCAAACACATGAGTAAACCAGGGAAGAAATTTCCCTGCGCACCGATGAATCATCGTCTGCAAAGGTGCCCGTTCGTGCAGATGAATCAGCGGGGCCGCGGTGACAGAGGGGTTAAAATGCCACACAGACAGGAGATCAGAGCCGTCACTTTTAGGGGTTGCAAAGGGGTGGATAAAAGCCAATCCCCTTTCCTCCTCCAGTGCAAACTGAAGCTGTGGAATTAGCCCCCAGGCGCAGGAACTGAGGCAGGTCGAGGCAGCGGACGCCACTATAAAAGGGAGTGCAGGAGAAATGACAAAATGGAGAAAGTGCCAGACTCAGAACAAAGTTATCTGGCTGTGTGATGTGTGTTTGCTTTGATATCAGGGCACCAGGGAGGCTACAGAGATGCCCGCTGGTGTCTCCTGCCTGATGCGCCTGCCTGTAGGGTTCTGCTCCTCTCCTGCCTGTCTTCACATTCGTCTCTCCAACCTCTGTGTCTCTCTTCCTACCAGACATTGATGAGTGTGGAGCTTTGACCCAGCCGTGCAGTTCGGGCTTTAACTGCATCAACACGGCGGGGTCGTACGTGTGCAGCAGGAAGATAATGTGCAGCCGCGGCTATCACGCCGGTGCCGATGGATCCAGATGTGTTGGTGAGACTTTTAGTCGCTGCAAGCGTCGCATGCATCGTCACATTTTAGATGCAGATTCATAAGTCAATCTGAAGGTAAAAGAATGTGGAGTTTATCACCTTTAAAGAAAACCTCATTTGTGGTTGACTGTATCGGTTACACATGTCGACTGAGGCCGCAACAAGAAATGTTACCTACCAAAATAAGAGCATCACTTTTGTCTTCTTCTGGAAGAACACTGGTTGTTTCTGTCTGAATGATAACAAAAAAGCTTGACAAGAAAACACATGTGATGCTGTAACCCCAAACCTGAAAAGGTTGCATAAAATGTAAAAATAATTAGTAAATATATCAGAAGTTTTTATTCTAAAATTGTTCCTCAGTCTTTAGGCAGTTTTTTGCAGACTGTTGAACCTCCGCCCATCTTACTTCTAAAGAATTCAGCCTCTCTAAAATGCTCTTTTTACACCCAGTCCTCTGACTGACTGTTGCCAATTAACCTAACTAGTTGCAGGATGCTCCTCCAGATGTTTCTTATTTGTACCGCTTACTTTACAGCCTCACTTTTTTGAGTTGGTGCTGCCGTCAAATTCGAAATGATCTTTTTTTACCCCCTAAAAATGGCATAATTGATAGTTTAAGCATTTGATATGCTTACCACATTCCATTGTGACAAAAATATGGGTTTATGAGATTCTCAAATCCTTTCATTCCCTGTCTATTTTTACACAACATCCCATCTTTTTTTCTGAATTGGGGTCGTGGCATCAGCCATTTTTGTTCGTCGAGCTCTCTTGTTTTTAATTAAAAAAGAAACAACCAATGTTCTTAGAGAAGCTGGCTAAGGTTTTGCATTTTCAAACCTCGCTTGCTGGGAGCTTGATGTCTTCAGGGTCACTTCACAGATTTCACGTGGCTCTTGTAGATGTGAATGAATGTGAGAACGGCCTGCATCGATGTGGAGAGGGTCAGCTGTGCCAGAATCTGCCCGGTTCCTATCGCTGTGAGTGCCAAACAGGCTACCAGTTCGACTCCCTGAGGAGGATGTGTGTAGGTATGATGGCCGTTTTTTTCCTCTTTCCCTTTTTTCTCAACCTCATTTAAAGTTTTCACATTGATGCATTACCATACAGCCCCCATTATGTTTGGTGTGCCCACTCTGTACCTCCTGTTTATTATTCTGTAGCAGAGAAAGCTCCTGTTTTTTTTTTGTTTTTTTTTCCCAGCTTCAGCTCCTGCAGTAGCTAATAAACCACCGATCACGTCTCTTTACCCTGCTCTGCACGTGACTCAGCGTTGTGTTGTGGCTCTCATAATAAAACACTCAACTCAAGTGTTTAGACTATCAGCAGACAGATGGTCCCTTTGGGTCGCACTTTGTTTGACACGCACACACACACACACATGCAGAGACATGCATAGTTGTGCAGGACACCATAAATGCACATGCTCTGTTGCACACATGGGTGTAAACACACAGGCACACAAGGCTCTTTCCGGGGTACGATGATGATGATGATGGTGATGATGATCCTCCGTCCCCTCAGATGTAAACGAGTGCTGGCGCTTCTCTGGCCGTCTGTGCGCCCAGACCTGCGAGAACACCCCGGGCTCCTACCAGTGCACGTGCACCTCTGGTTTCCGCTTATCTGCTGACGGCAAGAACTGCGAAGGTGTGTTTGTGCTAATGTCAGTCCGCGTGGCTACGAGTGCATGTTGATGCATGTTTTGTTTTTGCCAACTTGTGTGTGAAACTATGCACGTGGGTGTGGGTGTGTGTGTGTGGGTGTGTGCCTATTTGCATTTACAAACAGTGCAGCTTTGAAAGGCAGAGCTGTTCCAGGATGTATGTTGAGATGTGTTTGTGTGTTTCACAGCATATTGTTCCTTCAGACGGAGCTAGCAAAACAATAACTGTAATAGCATTTCTGAAAACATACAGAGAGGTGCCAATACAGCTACTGCCTATAACGCCAACATGTATTAACTTTCTTATATATAAACTTATTAGTAATTTGGGGCTTGCTTTTGTAATAATCTACGGTGATGATGTATAAACTATATAAAAGGTGTCCAGGATCAAAAGATGTGTTTATGCGGCTGGCAGTGGCTCATTTGGGTCACCACGGTAACCACACAGTTGTGTCTGTCAGCATTCACACAACTATAGAAATTTAGCATTTTCTGTAAAGGCAGCAGGTGTCTTCTGGGTGCTAAAGAACATTGCTGAAAATCGCTAAAGAAAATGACAAAAAGAAAAAGCTAAAAGCAGCTGAACACAAGCTACAAAAGCAAAACCGGCAGAACAGTGGCTAAAAGCAGCAAGACTGGTAGCTGAAATTGGCAAAACATATGCTGGTTTTAGCAAAGCAGTAGCTAAGATTTCAGCTAAAACCCCAAACTAACAAAAATGTAGTAAAAGCAGCAGAATGGTAACTAAAAGCTAAAAGTAGCATGAGAACAAAAACAGAGCAGCGATGCTGAATCAGATCTCAAAGAGGGCAATGTTTGTGAAGGAGGAGCTCTCATTGTATTTTTATGGGGATTATTTTTAAGTAGAACAGTTATTGAGCTGACAGAAGTATTCTGATTGCAAAAAACATACGGAAGAAACTCTAAACTGGAAAACAATAATGTGAACGCTGACTCAGCGTTCATACAATGAGGATGCTTCAGTTCTTTAACACCCTTAATAACAACATCTTGTTTATATGTTGAGATTAAAACACTGAAGCTAGAATAATCTAATCGGTTGTGGCGTTAACGAGCTCTAATCTCTGATATCCAGATGTGAATGAGTGTCTGACCAGCCCATGCAGTCAGGAGTGCGCCAACATCTATGGTTCCTACCAGTGCTACTGCAGAAAGGGTTACCGCCTCACAGAAGACGGGCTCACATGTGAAGGTCGCTCACGCACCGCAAACATGAAATTCATGCCGAACTCATACTCCCGTCTAGAAGCATTTATCTTCTTTGCCATGCAGACATTGACGAATGCTCGCAGAGCATCGGCCATCTGTGCACCTACAAGTGTGTGAACGTCCCCGGCAGCTACGTGTGCGCCTGCCCTGAATACGGCTACACCATGTCTCCGAATGGACGCTCCTGCAGAGGTGAGCGAGTCAAACACGAATACAGATTGTGGCTGCTTCTGTGTCTCCTTGGCTTCTGCTCAGAGATTGATTTCGAGAGCTCACGGAGCGTGCTGCATTGGTCCTGCTCAGAAAAATCTAATTGGCAGTCTCTCTGTGGTGCAAAGATTTGCACGCGCTATAAAATTTTATAGGCCTAAAAATCTTGTCTTGCTAATTTGAAATTTCTCATGGGCAATTTTTATTTATTTTTTTCTCTCTAATTTATAATCCCGTGACTAACACCAGGCAGTAAAGCGTCCCTTTCGGGTACTTTCTCTTTATGTTTTAGATATTGATGAGTGTGCTACCGGGGCCTATAACTGCTCTCTCACTGACACCTGCTACAACATCCAAGGAGGGTACCGCTGCCTTTCTCTGAGCTGCCCGCCAAACTACCGCAAAGTCTCCGACACGTAAGTCTGAAAATCATGAAAATATGCCCTTAAGCTGTGAAAAGGTTGACAACAGAATACCATAAAAATGCTCCTGATCAAAAGTTCTGCAGACTTTCTGAAGGTCTTTCAAATGTTTTCTTTGAATATCGGCTGCTTTTCTCTCATTTTCAGTTCTCGCACCTGACCATTTTCGCTTGTTGGTTTGTTCAAGCCAACAAAACTTCACCTACGAGTCATTCAGGCATGAAAAAGGCTCCTAAACTCAAGAGTCGAGCCAATGTTGTGTCGGCACAAAACAGACAACTTACCAGAGAATCCATTCTAAATGAGACAATTTGTAACCAGCAACCTGTCGCAAAGACACAATTTGTTCCCTTTTTTGTGAAAATATGGTTCGACACATAAAACAGTAGCTGAAATCCTGGCATGCATGCATCGTTCAGGTGCAGTTTCAGGGTTTTTTTTTTCCTGTCTCCTAAAGAAATTACTTTCAGATACTGTTCATTTGCTGTAGATAGCTTTTTTTTCTTATTCCTGACACTGTTTTTGGCCTCCACTTGTTCAAGTTCTTTTTTTTTTTTTCTACCTCTTAAGCACAAACAGCTCAACATGGTGTCATGTTCAGGCGCACGGACCGGACAAAAAATCCAAAGAGAAACTTTAGAAAGGCCTTCAGAAAGACTGCAGATGTACTGATCGAGACTATCTGAGAAGGTTATAAGAAAGTTTGTCTTCTTGGAAGCATAAAAAAAGAAATCTTTTGCACAGTATTGTCTATCTACAGACATCAAATGGCATGTTTTAGTAGAAGGATGCTTTAATAATTTATTTTCATTTTGTTAAGTTGTTGCGTCAGCATGTAGAAAAGTAAATTCTTTCTGCACCGTTTAAGCAAATGTCACCTTTCGTCGTTCTTGCCTGTAGGCGCTGCGAGCGGCTCAGCTGCCCCAACCACCTGGAGTGTCAGAACTCTCCCGTGAGAATCACCTACTACTACCTCAGCTTCCAGTCCAACATCGTCACCCCCGCTCAGATATTCCGCATTGGCCCGTCTCCCGCCTACTCCGGAGACAACGTTATTGTGACCATCACGCAGGGCAACGAGGAGGCCTACTTCAGCACCAGGAAACTGAACGCCTACACGGGCGCTGTGTACTTGCAGCGACAGGTTCAGGGGTCACGGGATTTTCTGATCACGGTGGAGATGAAGCTTTGGAGGCAGGGGAAGTTTACCACTTTCCAAGCCCGGATCTACGTCTTCATCACAGCCAACCTACTCTAACAGCGGCTGGGTATTAACCTTAACCTTTCTTATCTCTATATGTATGAACAATAAATTCTGCTTTCAGTAGGCATTCATTTCTTAGCAAATCATTCTATATCACCGTTTCCTCCTTTGATTTCATGAAATCAAGCTGTTGGAGCACATTTCATATTTTAACCAACATTCCTTGAAGAAATGCAAATCGCCCGCCACCTTACACGCCAAAGCTTTAAACAAAGATCTTGCACGACCTGTTAGCACTCAAAGTATGTGAGGTAGATGGCTCTCAGCTGCTTACACAACAAATTCTAACTCAATATCTGGAAAATTTACTGATCTATAGACGTTTTGTGTTTACTAAAGTTGATTAGCTGTGGCAGCCATCTTAAATTGGATTGACTTCACAAATTAATCAGTTGTAGATGAACATCTAATGATTGTTTTCTGAGAATTTCATTAAAATCCATCTAATGGTTCATGAGATGGACAAAGTTAAAAAAAAAGATTTCATGCAATCGGTCAGTGCTTGGAATATGCGTTGGGGAGGACTCTCCACTACTACCTTGTCAAATTTTAGCTCGATATGTATAATATTGATGGAGCTATAACTATTTATGCGTCTGCTAAGTCTGATCAGCTGTGGCGGCCATGTCGAATTGAATGAATTCGAAAAGTTAATTCGTCGTAGATGTTCTGTCAAGGATCATTTTGTGAGCATTTCATCAAAATCCATCCAGCGGGTTGTGAGATATTTTGCTAACAGACGAACACACAATTACCTGATTGCCTGCCCTTCATGATTGCAGATAAAAATTGCTATATGTGACATACACTAGTTTCATACGAAAGATAAAAACTAAAACAAACAAGAAGCTTTTACATATTTTAGTTTTCTTTTCTTTTATTATCATCTTGTCAGATTTGTAGTATCACTTCTTTTACTCCAGAAAAGCATTAAGTTTGACTTTTTTTTATAACCTGCACTGCTGTTTCTGTTTTGTTGTGTTTTTTGTATTTTCAAACTAATTTAACGTTACTCTGTTTGTGTGGTGTAATATTTTATACTCGTGTAATGAAACATATCATAAAAGGATGTATCATATTTCTACTCTGGTTTTATGTGCATTAAAGTATTTTTGGTAGAGTATTAAAGAGGAATCATGGGTTTGGAAGTCCTGTTTGTCAAGTTGTGTGTTTCTGACAGTGTTTATCTGCCTGATCTTATAAACTTTATTAGACTTTGCACCATAATGTATCAGTATATCTGCCTGCATATTCTTAGGTTGTTGAACTGTACGCTGTAATTCATTGCTAAAAGGGGATATTAAACCCTATAAATATCCCTGCTTTTGACGTAGCTGTTCACACCCTGCAGAAGAACTCAGCATGACAGTGATTTATCATCAGACCCCAAAGATCTCTAATAAAAGGGATTGACATGCAGCGGTTAGTACATTTGGTGCACTTTTACAAAAAATTATATATAAGGCGTTACTTGCAACATGGAAAGTGTTAGACCTCCATCTTCAGGATGAGTGTAGTACTACACTAAAAACTAAACTGAACTGAAATAATTGGAAAGGGTGTATTGGGCTCTGTGACTACTGAATAAATGAGTCACGCACATCCGAAAGGACCCCCTCCAGGTTTCTGTTAGTCCCATTGAGCTAGAAGGGTCAAAGGTCATCCCAACAAATCAGACTCATTTCTGTGATCTCCGCGCTAAGGCTCATCTTTTACCGTTTTCTTGGAGCAAACGATGACAGCTGGTTCACTTCAAGAGCAGGGAGGAAACAGTCAGCGCAGCTTTCACAGCCTTCAAGTTTAAGACCGTCCTCTGGACATAACTCACAATAACAGCTTCCCTTTAGTGACTGATGTGCCACTCTTGGTATGTACGGAGAGTCAGAGGGCCCAGCACCGTGATGGATGTCTCTGTTCTCTAATGAGCTTGATCTGCTGCTTAAGATTAGGCGGTGCTGTGTTTCAGGGACAGTGAATCAGACATCCCACTCAGTGAAGATACACACATCTATACAGGATTTATGAACGCTGACAGGAAGTCTTGTCTCGGATCCAGGAGATGAGGTGAAGGGGCGGCTACAGAGCAGACAGATAAAGAGGTTTAAAGTCACTCTATCAGAGATAAACTACAATATGATATAATGTGCTCAGTGTCTTGTTTGCAAAATAATCCACTGATACTGATGAGTACAGCTAAAAAGCAGCTAAACGCTGAGGGAAAACCAGGGGTAAAGGTTAGGATTAAATTATGTTATTCCCTCTCCTATTGCTTTTTTCCCCCCTTTGGCTAAATCAAATGACTATATAAAGCAATTTTATATGTTGATATAGGAAGGAATAAAAACAGATCCCAACAAATTAAAGGCCTATCAATCCTGAAAGAAACTGTCAGGTGCGGTGGAGAGTGAGGCGAACCCAATGCGCAGACTCATGGCCAGCTTCAGAAAATAACTAATTTATTCAAAACAAAACAAAACAAAAGGCTGGCGTGGCAGCAAAACTAAACACAACAAAATCCAGGAAATCACAGTAAACATGAGAGGCAAGACAAGAAGGAAACCAATTCCCTCTAATGACGGCTATGGCTATGAAGGCACCTTTGCCTGGGAAAAAAACAAAACAAAACAATAACATATGGCTCTCTGGATGTTTTTTTTTATGTTTCGGCATTTGGGCAGCAGTCGTAGACACACAGGCCAACAACATGTGAACAAAAGCATATTAAAAACATAACAATTGACTGAAATTGTGAACGACAGTCCGGTTCTCTGGGCCTAACTGGGATCCTTTGACAGGAATTAAAGACTAAACCACTTGAAGCCAAGGCTGAGGGAAGCAGGGGTGCAGAGGGTGCTGCAGCGGCCCCCCTGTTGAATGAATAAATGAATGAAAGCAATGACTACAACGCAGCCGACCTGTTTGTGCTGTGTATGTTTACCCCAATGGTTCATTAACAAGTTCTTAATATGCCGTTTTAGGTTTTGTGAGTTCAAACCTATCGTGCAGCAAGAGCTTAAAAATGCAAATTTTGAATTTCTTTACAAATTCACCACAAAAAGCTAAACGTAAGCAGAGCAGACTCTGCAACAGACTTCAGCTGCAGCACGTCACGATAACCAGTCGACCAACTTTTACCAGTAAAGAGTAGATCTGAAAAACATAGCCGTGCACTTTATACAGTGTAATAAACTGTTTACACTCCTTCACACGAACCAACCAAGTTTAGATCCTTTCACTTGGTATTGTTCTGTTTAGGTGCTTTACACAACGAGCGCCATGGCAAAGGTAATTATCTAAGAAATTTGTCATTTTGATCCGCTGATTGTTTTTAAAAAGGTGAATTCTGCAGATATCTACAGAGTTGTACAGCATGTGTCTGAGGAGAGGTTGCAGGGAAAGCAGGGGTGGGGAAGGAGCATGATAGGAGAGAGGGGGAGGAGGAGGAGGTGTTACAGACAAACTCGTCTTTGATAGCTCAGGTGGTCATTACCTGAGGGGGAAAAAAAGCATTAATGGGCATTCTCTGCAGCAGACAAGCACAGGCTAGTGCTCCTCGTCTCTGGCTGCCATAAACAGGGGAAGGTATGCATCATTAGATTAAGCTGAGGCTAACGACCTGCAGCCGAGCCCACCTCATACAGTAGCAGGGCGCACAGACCCAGAAACCTCTGACTACCTCTGATTGGATCAGACAGCACTCGGTCCAGAAGCACTCATTTTACTTTCTTTCATGTTATGTGGAAAAGCAGTGTAACACATTTATATCGGAAGTGCATGGAAAACCTAAAACCTCTTAGTGACAGCTATGTTCGTTTTCTTCACTCATTATGTTGTGTTTTTTGTTTTTTTTCCAGACCTGTAGCTCTCCATGGGCTAGCAGAGAGAAGCGGAGTTAAACCACGCGCAGACATGGGAATTACATGCCAGAAAAGCTACGCTGTAAAATATGAATTGCCAGCTGGAAAAGCTGCACTGCCAGAGCAACTTAACAACCAACCTGGGTCCAGATAAAAAAAAATGATTTGGATTCAAATCCATTTGGGGAACCCTACTATAGAGTGTAAAATTCATAGTCGAGCTCAGGTGTGCATATAAAAAAACAACTCAGAATGAGCTCAGAGGAGAAACATCTTAAGGTTAAGCTTCAGAAGAATTAAAACCTGAAGATAAAAACGTTCAGAGCTGCATATTATTGTTGATGTAAAAGTTAAAAGAGAGGAAAAAAAAAAGGGGAGAGGAATTTGCCTGAGAGGAGAATGAAGGAAGGTATGTAAGGTTGTCTCTCACTTTGAGGCGCCTGATAGCTTAACCTATCATCTTATCACAGTGTCATCTTGTCACACTTATTGACATATTGCACCGTGTATCTGATATTCCAGCTCTGAACAGATCTACTAGGAATGCCTGCACATGGAGGTCTAGCTGAGCTTTGCTTTCCAGTTAAATAAAGGAGCTGTAACCCCCATGGGCCCAAACAGGAAGAAAGTTCAGCTAATCTCTACTGAAGTGGACCGATTAAAGTGGAAAGTCCTCTCCAGTGCTCCATGGGTGGGACGACTGAACCACGGGTCTGACCAACAGGAGAGGAGTCAGAGATGATGCTCTGTGCTGTGAGACGCCTGTCTGACTGAGTCTAAGGCATCTTCTGACACCAGTAACCATGGTTTTTACTGTCTAAAACTGGGACTACAGGATGAACCTTGGAATTATCGGGTCACTACACACAAATGACGTCAATGGTTTTGTTTTGATTTGTCATTGCTAAGTTGGACACCGAGCAGTCAGGGTTTTATTTCAAGAGATTCAACAAAGGAACAGCACATTAATGCCCTATGTCTTGACAGAGAGCCTCTGTTTAATTCTGTGAGTCTGAGGCTATAACTACAGTCTGAAAGCGTAAATGCAGTCTTTGTCTTTATCGCCCTGCGTCAAAAGGAAAAATGTTTTTGCCCGTCTGTCCGTTAGCAAAATATCTCATGAACCAGAGGATGAATTTTAATAAAACTCTACAAATGATTAACTTTCCGAGTCAGCTCAATTCAAGATGGCCACCCCGGGCAACTGACCTAAACAAACATTAAAAAGGCTACAGCTCTGTCCGTTTTACAGATTCTGAGCTCAAATTTGACGTGGTAGTAGCTGAGGGTCATTCACAACACATACTCCGAGTGTGACATCTCACTGTATTGCATGAAGGTATTTTCAAGGTTTGACCAAAACAACTACAACTTAGTAATTTCCCAACATAAGATGATCTTTGTTTAACACTCTGGCACGAGGCGGCGGGCGATATGCATTCCTTCGAGGTATCCTAGGATTTTAATTCATTATGTTGTTCTCTAATGTGACGTAATATTTCATTTAGAGGAACTCTAGGCAAAACAATAAGAATATACAAACAAAAAAGAGAAAAAGTTTGCATTTATTCTTTGTGTAATAATTTGTTGCGTTAGTTCTGTTTTGCCAAGACACACTGGGTTTTTCATAATCAGTTTGGTTATATATTAACGTTTGTAAATCAGGATCCTGTTTGTTTTAATTCATTTTATGCATCTCTAAGTTAGTAAAGCTACGTGCACTGACGCCGCAATACAGACGCTGGTTTTTAAACCGAGCAGAGATGAAAAGTTCACAGTTCATTCTCTCATACAGCCGCAGGGCTCAACATTTATATACAAAAATTAATAATTTTCACTGTTTGAAATCTTCTTTAGAGCACAGAAGGACTGAATCCAGATTTAAATCTTCCAGAAGAGGGAGAACGCAGAACAGAACCGTGTTTACTGACACCAGTTTGTTTCCTCACAGATTCCCACAGATCCTCTGTGCTCTGATGACACTTTATATGAAGAAATCTGCAGCTAGATGAACTTTGACGTCATTCTTAAATTGTTTTTAAACTGACATGTCAAAATCAGGCTGATGAACTCCTCCCTGTTTTTGCTTCTGAAAGACTTTTATCTCTGGCCAAGTTTCTCACTCGTTGACACTAACCTGATTAACAATTATTTGCCTGATTAGTTTCTTTATTTCTCAGGAAAAGGTTTCCAGAGGTGAGGCGGGGAAAAAAACTTTATCATTAACTTTATTCTGGCCAGCCGCTGAAGGCCGAAGGGTGAGAGTGTTGTTGCCTGTGTCTAGGTGTGTCTGTGTGTGCGTGCATTTGTTTTGTCTGCCGTGTTAGAAAAATACTTAATGAACCACTGAACGGACTGGAATAAAACCTTCAGAAATTAGCCAACATAAAAATGACTCAAACTCTGTCGATTTTACAGATGTCGAGCTAAATCTGTGTGCTGAGAAGAATTCACAACACAAACTCTGAGCTCCACATTTGCTTAAAACTTGGCAAATACCTTATACGGTCAACACTGTCTTCCTGTTAGCAGAATATCTCTTGAGTTACTGGATGGGTTTTAATGAAACTTTCAGAATGTAACCACTGGACGTTCATCTAAAACTGAATACCAGCATGAAGCTCAGAGGAGATCAGGCTTTTTCAGCTGTGGCACCTGGACTTTGGAACAACCTGCGCTCTGACGTCAGACAGGCATCTTCACTTCCACTTTTTAAATCTCTTTTAGAAACACGTCTGTTTTCACTGGCTTTTAATGCAGCTTGAGTTGTTTCTTTATACTTTTACTCAACTTGTTTTCTGTTTCCTGTTAATATTTCTGGGTTTTATTTTTATTGTTTTATCTTTGTTTTATGTTTGATGGTTGGCGTAAATTGTGAAGCACTTTGGTCGACTGCTGTTGTTTTAAATGTGCTATACAAATAAATTTGACATTGACATTTGACCTTTAAGAGTAAGTCAAATTCACGTTTTTTTGCTACAGCTAATCCACCTTAGCCAACAAAAAAATGGTTATAATTTAGTCAGTTTTTTCAGAGCTAAAGTTTGATGTGGTAGTAGCTGAGACTCATCCTCGACACATACTTTGAGCTCTAATATGTTTAGTGAGACTTCACAATATTGAATAAGATGGAGCAAAAGGTCATTTACAAAGTTTGACTAAAATGGCTGTAACGCCCTGATTTCTCAGCATTAGATGCTCTTGGTCTAAAACTCAACATGCGATCCCTCAAGAAACTCTAGCCCTTTCATTTCTCTCTGAATCCACATGTTTTTATGCTCCTTTCCAACCTTTTGAAACTCTTTTTGAGTATTGTCATGAATAATGACATGCACGGATTAAACCGTGTCGCCTGACTCCCGCCTGTTTGATCCAAGGATTTTGATTCGACAGCCCTTAAAATCTACGGTTCGAACCCGGGATCCCGTTTCTCACGTTGAAGTTTACAATTAGCAGTAAACAAGTTTATGTTACCGAGCGCTCCGTGTCATTTACAACTCATTTTTATAACTTATTCGCCCGACCTTTGAGTTGCTCCCTAATTTAAGTGGTGAAATTTCCCAATATTGAGCAAATGAATTTGCAAGATGCAACAGGCACTGTGCTGCTTTCATGGCTGTCTGCATACCAATGTGACCACAGTCTAACTGTTACTCTCTTTATCTCTGCTCCCTCCGGCAGCATTACAGAAAAGCCTGTGTTCTCCTTCCAGAAAAGACTCGTCCTCAAATCTTCTGTGGGATATGTACATTTGTTTGTGTTTATGCCTGAAGCAAAGTGTTTTATGACAGGTCTTTCATTTATGTAAAGCAACACGTCTCCGAGAAATCACATTAAGACAGTGTTGCTAATCCTCATGTGCTCTAAAGACAACAGTCTCAGTCAGTTGTGTTTTCTCGCTCGCCACCTGAGCGCTGGGAGTGTTTTCTTTTGAAAGATTGATGCCTGCGTGCTTATCTGGAGTAAATCCTGAATACGTGGCTGTGAGCAGTTTCATACTGACTGACAGCTGCTCAATATTCTTATTCATAAACACAAGCAGCAATCAGCGTAAATCATGTCACTCACGGGCGCTTTAAGCGCTGCGAGAAAAGATTTTTTCAACGACAGGTTGATTTGTTGTTATTTCGGTCTAATTGTCTTACTTGTCACCGATACACACGCTTATGACTCACAAACCCCCCACGCCCACATAATGGACTTGTTGCAGAGGGAAATTTCCCCTGAGCTGCGCTAAATTAAACACCTCTGGCCAAAAGAGCTGCGTGGATCCATCTGCACTCAGAGCCTTGGAGATAGGCTGATTTCCACATCTTTCCAAAATGTCTGCCAACATCGTTCCAGCAACACTTCATCTTCGGGTTGACTCCAGAAGTTGATGTTGTAGATGTACATCCAATGGTTACATGATTGCCCACCTTTTATTATATAATGATAAAAGTAAATCAAATAAATAAATAAATGTTTAGTTTTTTTTTATACCTTGAGCTATTACTGTTTTTCTACATTTACTGCATCGGTTGGTTTCTGTATTTTTCCCCTTTTTTACATTTTATCATTTCAGCGACAAAAATAGAAAATTTGGTCAAATCCCTTGTTTACTGTTCTACCTCCTCATATCTTCATCAAACCTACAGGTGTGCTCATTCACAGCTTTTGGCAGATCACTGTACCGAACACATTTGGCCTTGGTGCCCCCCTATAAATGATCCACGCTCTGAACGCAGTGCAAACAGTGCACGGAAAAGGCAAACTGCACACTGAACCTCTCTAAAGGATCATGAGGACTTTCTTGACCTTCGTGTTGGTTCTGATGTTCTGCAACCTCCACAGGGCACATGAACACAGCACAAATGACATTGAGCACGATGAGGACTTGGATGAGACTCAGATGTCCAGGATGAAGGACGGGAAAGAAGAGCTTCAGTCAGACATCTGGGATGAGCTGAGAAGTCTGCGGGATCTGGTCGTGGAGCTAAGAGCAGAACTGAAACATCTGACGGAACGGGTAACGGCTGCTGATCGGCTGGTGGAGGCCTTACAGAAGGAGATTACAGGTGATGATGTTTCGGCTCCCATCAAAACAGATGGACCTGAGTTTACACATGCATTTGTTTTGCAGTCTTAAAGATCAGGGTGACTGCAGCGGAGATCCGAGCTGAGGAAATGCAGATGGAAGGAGACGGTAACAGAAAAGTGAAGCACGACAGAGGCATTTTTGTGTTGAATCTGTAACTTTTAATCCTTTGCCGTCACATTTCTGTCACATCTTTTACCACTTCAGCTCAAGCTGCAGAGCTCGCAGGGATTCAACAGACGCTCAGCGTCGTGCAGGAAAGAGTCTCCGTCAACGTAGGTCAGTTGCTGGAGCTCCAGGAGCAGCAGGAAGGTAAAACCTACAGGAATATCATGTGGAGATTTTATCAATAATCCATATCTTACCCGCAAAAGAAATTGCTCAACGTTTTATCAGTTTGTTATCTTCGGGAAGTCAAGCTAACCGGCCAGTCTGAGTGGGGCCAAGACCTCTGGCAGACTTTTACCGTCATATAAAGCAAAGCCAGTCTAAAATGTTTCATTGGTGTTTTTGCAAAAACACAAGTTTATAAATCTTTACACTACTGTTACTTTTACATCAGATGGTTATTTACATCAAAGTTACAGTCCAGTAAGAGGAATGGTTCATATGAAACATACATTGCAAAATGGGGCATGTAAATCCCCCCCAAAACAAATGCTTAACATGCCTGGAAAAAGCATACTCAAATTAAATTAGATGCTGTTCTTGAACCCTTTGGAGTACATATAAAAGCATGGTACCTCTGTAGACTTTCATTTCTTTTCCTTCAGAAGTCAAAATTATTGTAACTCTAACTAGTATGTAGATGGTCCTTAGTGAATATTATTGGCTCTGAAGAGACCATAGATCAAACCAGTTGGACAAAATAAGTATTAATCAAAAGGGGAGGGCCTACACAGCCATTTTGACTCTGTGGTATTTAACCCTCCTGTGGCCTTCAGGTCAAATGTTACAAAAGTTACAAGGGCTTCTCTTCCTCTCTTCAGTTACGAGGGCTTCAGGAGGGTTACATTTGAAACCCCTGATAGAGTCTAGGAGACTCTGTATTCAAATCTAAGTCTAAAGGACCCGTGGGCACGCCGCCACCAGTTACAAACTAATAGGAAAGGAAGGTGGTGTGAGAAAAACAAACATTTTGTAGCAGTTCAAGTAAATGTTTTATTTTATTTATTTCACTGATAATAACTCCACACATAACCACTCTGACAAATCTGAACTACCCCTTAAGGGTCATGTGAATAAAATCCCAGCATGAATAAGATTATATTTTATGATTTCACGGCCAAAAGGCAGCAGTGCAGGAGCTTCAAAACACTGACATTGTTAAATTCTGATGAGTAACTATGCACAGTCAGTTTTGTAAGACTGTCAGAACTAACTCTGTGACGTTTTTATGAACTTCACCGCAGCAGGAAAAGTGGCTTTTTCCACCTCGCTGCTGGTGACTGGTGAAGGAAACACGTTCAACAAGGATTTCACTCAACTCATCTTCAAAAATGTCTTCACTAACATCGGAAACCACTACAACTCAATTACAGGTAGGACTAACACCTGGTTTACCCTCGCAGTTCTCAACCTCACGATGTTGCAGCGACAGCCATTAGGGGGTCTTTTGTGTCATTTGGTCGAGCCCAAAACCAATTTTTGTGGCAAGTCATAAACAGGAAAAGCAGCACAGCAGAATCTGCAAGCAAGTTCTAATCATTTCAAATATTTTATAGACTTCACAAACTGTTTTGATAAGATGAAACTTTTTTATTGCATTTTTTTGTGAAGCATGGCTGTCATGTTTGCGCAGTGAACTACAGGGTTCTTAAGTGCTGGTGCCAAAAACTTGCCATCAGTTCTAACAGCGCTTCTCTGCTTTTGTTTTAGGTTACTTCACTGCACCAGTGAGAGGAGTGTATTACTTCAGGTTCACAGG
>JAOXNZ010000210.1:11940257-11970176 GCA_028566095.1 Kryptolebias brasiliensis
TAACAGCGCTTCTCTGCTTTTGTTTTAGGTTACTTCACTGCACCAGTGAGAGGAGTGTATTACTTCAGGTTCACAGGCCACCTCGCACTCACTGAGAATGGTTTGAGGATGAGGCTTGTCAAAAATGAACATCCCATGGTTTTTATAGGGGATCGTCCTACTACACCCACAGATTCTGAGGACAATTTAACCAACGGAGTTGTGCTGCAGTTAAAAGCTGGAGATGTTGTTTCTATACAGTTCAATGGCGACGTCTGGGATGATCATTATCACAGAACAACCTTTAGTGGATTTCTGCTCTTTGCTTCGTAGCTGTCAACAAATGTGCAGAAGGTGCACATTTAGTGAACCAAAACTGATTTCAGTGTATTGAATTAATTAAAATTAATGCGTTATGTCGGTCACTCTGATGCATTCGGTCTTTTATTTTATTTACATTTTACATGCATTTTCCTTTGCTGTTCACATTCACTGTTTGGCCAGTTTTAAGTATTTAAAATGGATTATATGTCTCATGAAAACATCAAATGTCACAGATTACCCTAGAATGGATCCTCTTACATGAGAAAGTCCTTAATGTTTTTATCTAAGCAGGCTGGCAACCTCTTCCTCCGACAGTGGAAAGAACAAAACACAATGCCAGCATGACACAAACCTCCCACTGAAATACCACTTGTGGTCAGAAGTTCATATGCACTCATCATGGGTGTGAACATTACATTAATTTGGAGTTTTTAATGATTTATTTGAACCAAAAAATGTCTCCCTTTTTGTGTAAAAATGTGCAGAAAAAAACTCTGCAAATGCATCTTTGTGCAAACTCTGTGTCAAGGAAGTATTAATAAAAGTAGTGTTTTATAATACTGCATGTTAAAATGATCAAACATGATTAACAAACAACAAACTCTGCATTTCTAAAGTTATTGAAACACCAGCTGCGGCAGAGGTTATGTCAAACTGATTGTGCTGGTGAGACAGTTGGCAGAAACGTCTAACAAAAGCCAATTTGGATAAGTTGGACACCTTAAAGTATGTGGGAAAAAAATGGGAAAATAGTCAACAAATTCCAGAGATAAAAGTGGGAGAAAATGACATGTCATGAATGTGATCATTGTTTCCTTTCCTTTGGTGTTTCACATCATAAACCTCCGGGAATGCAGCTGCATCAGCATTTGAGCTTTGACTAAATCCATTCAGACGCTTTGTTGTGCAGTCATTCAGATCGCACGAGTGCATACAAACACACACACACACTTTTGCACAGCACCACACCTCTGGTATCAGCCATCTACTATGGCTTTGATAACCACGATCAACACACTCAACGCAGAGCCGCATGAGCCACATCTCTCCTCACTCTCAGCCTCTGTGGGGGAGTTTATTCCCTGTTCTGATGAGTTCACAGAGAAGATTATCAGCCACTGTCGATCTACCAGCTATCAGATGGTAAAAATTTCACCACTTTTGCTGGAAGGTATTGTGACACTCTGGAACATTGTTCCATTTCGACCTCTGTGAGACTCTTTCTGCCTTCTTAAAGAAAAACACAGGCCAGTGTCAAGCGAGCGCGCTCAAAGGAATAATTCAGCTGTGTTTATGGAAAGAGCCTGGAGTGCACTGGAGACGCAGTGTCTCCTTTGAATCTGATGAGGTGTTTAGCTCAGACCTGAAGCTATATACTGTATATACGCTATGGCTAAGTCTGATCAAACAGCTGCCAATATGAAAAAAGGACTACCATATCCTCTATAGCACCCGGGGCTGTGTGAAACCAACACTCTGGTTTCCCTCTCACAGACACCTCTCGGGTTGGAAACATTTTTTCATAATTGCCTTTAATTCTATGTTAGGTGTCCCTACGGTGCCACTACTAAGGTTAAGGCTAAGCCGGAGAAGCTTTTCATCTCGTCTTCAGCTCGTTTAGAGTAACTAGAAAACACACAAAGACATTAAGTTGTATCCCTGTTATTGTCCATATTTGAAAGATTCCCATGCACATTTTAATTAATTGTGTCTGTTATTTTGTGGGATCCCTTTGTTTTGGCACAATCTGGAAGCCGATGAATGCGCTGGATCTCGGCTAAAAGTCTTTAATGAGAGAGGGATTTCCCCGTTTGAAAACCTTAGTCATTGTTTCATTAAGATAGTCTTTCATTTGACTTTTTCTTTTTTTTTCCTCTCGGGGAAGCTTAAAGTGTGAAGGCTCATTAGAGCCGTGACAGAGTTTGGGAGGGTTGCGTGTCTTTTCTGTCTCACTCGCAGCTTTTGCAAGAAGATCTGCTGAACTGTGGATGTTTTGGTCAGGGCTGAATTCATGAGAAAAGGCTTTGGAGAGAATCACTTACAGCGTTTGTGGGGGCATCGTCTTGGTAGGTCAGGATTTCGCTGGTTACACAGAACAAGAAAAACACACAGTAAAACAGTCAAAACAGATATGTTGTGGAAAAAAATTGGGGAAAGTGTACAGGCCGCTCATGCCTCCACTTGTAAGTATGTGTTCGTGCACAGAGAAACACACATAACAAGGGAATGACGGTGCTGCTTTTTCTGACTTTGAAATTAAAGGACAGATTCATTATAGGCTTAAAAAGTCAACCCTGGAAAGAAGAAACAGCCCTTTGAGAGATTAGGATCAAATCTGAATAAAGAATAACTAATTACGGGGTGATTCACGGCAATAACAATGTAGCAACTGCAAAGTAAATTAAAGGAGATTGTAAAAATATAAATTAATTTTTTTTTATAAACGAGTCTGGAGGAGTGCCATGAGAGCAGTTTATGATACAGCTGTAAACAAATGGCAGCCCCCCAGCAGGCGCTATCAGTCTTCTTTCTGCTCTCTGAAAACATGTTTGGTGCAGGCAACAGGCCCCAAGGCGAGTTAGGAGTAAATGTGCATTCCTTTCTGCCTGATTTAAAAGAGAAGTCTCATCTTTTTTCTCTCTGTCTCTCTCTCCACACATTTAGCTGATCATAAAAGAGCAGGGGGCATTTGTTAATCGAAACCAGGGGCTACAGAAAGTCACAAGTCATGTGACTTTATCTGAGGAGCTCTTTGCGAGTTTAAGGGAGGAACTTTTCTGATTCAAAAGGCACCGCACAGTGAATGAGGCAGAAATTCATACAAACAGAACTTTATGCAGGAGTGAAAGACCACATCTCTCCGGTTCTTTAATCAAGTCTCTGGCACATGAACGTTGCAAACACACAAAGACACACACATGCAGACTCATGCACAAACACAGGTATGCACAGAGAGGGCAGCCCCGAGCCGACAATTCAGTGGAAGCCCTAAGCTGTGGCCAGAGCGTCCAGATGCATATCTGCTCAGAGTCCTGGAAAAAAAAACCTCTTTCATGCGCTCACGTTCACCTATCCATCAGAACAACCACAAATCCCCGGGGACGTCTTCAGAAATCTGCCATTTTGCCTCAAAATCAATTAATGTTTGTAGTTAATAGCAGAGCCTAGAATTGAAAGGCAGTGGGGCTGATCTGATGCTGTCAGGCTGAGCGGAGCTGCAACGAGAGCAGATTCAGACCTGCTGGTCTGGACCTGCAGTTCCACACAAACCTGGATCACCCCCGATAAGAAAAAACAGCAGCAGCAGCCAAAGTGGAACCGCTGATGAGAATCACGTACAGGTAAGGAGAGTAAGTGCTTCTGCAAGACCATTTCAAATACATCTAATCTTCCCATCTTTTAGTTTTTTTCCCCCTTTTTTTTTTTTTACATGTATGAGCATAAAGCCAAGTGGTATTTGAAATGACTGTATCAGCCAATGTGTAATGGTGAGGATAAAAGGAAACGAGAGAGGCCCTGACAAAGTCACTTCCTGCAAATTCTCCACACTTTCCACGTATAAAACAAACAAGGTGTTGATTAGAGAGCGAGCGGAATCTCTTCACTTTGATGGTTGGTATTTGTACCGCTAACGCAATGATTACCAAGCAGGCCTGTCATTTAGAAGAAGTGACGCGACTGAAAGATTATTTTGCGAGTTTCTTAGTGAATTACAACTCGTTTCAGTGCGAGCTCAACAAAAAGACAAAAGAAAAGAAAAGCAGGATGACGCAGTCTTATTTACCTTGCTTATCTGCCCTGATGACATTTGTTTGGAGAAACGTGCGACTCTGGGAGGCCTCTGAAGGGTTCTTGAAAAGCCAGAAGTTAGATATGAAACTGTGACTACCTGCTGCACGTCACTCTTGGATAGGGTTTGATTCCAAACCGGAAAACGTTTTGTATGTAATCTTTTGATCCAGCACTTTTCATTTTAGGTGAGCCCTTTGTCCGGGAGATAAATTTATGATGGGAAAAGATCAATTTTAATCTCTCCCCCCCCAAAAAAAAAAAACTCTGGCAGGTCACATCACACCAAACCAGCTGCTTTGATCCAAAATGTCTGAACTGCCTCTAGTTCCTACCATTTTAAAAAACAGATTTAAAAGCTTAGCATTCCTTGAAGGAACGCATATCGCCCGCCGCCTTTCATAAGATCCTCTTATGCTGAGAACTGACAGACAGAAGCCTTTTGATGAAATAATACAAAAACAAGTTTTGCAATATTAAGAGAGCTTGCCGGATCTGTTAGCTCTTGTATTATGTGTTAGAGATTACCTTCAGCTACTACCACACCAGATTTTAGCTCGATATTTATAGAACTGACCAAGTTAGACAGATTTTTGTGTTTGTTAGGGTTGATTAGCTGGCGCAGCCATCTTGAATTGGGTTGAATCTGAAAGGTTCAATATACACTAAATGAGTACTTTCAAAGAGTTTCATTAAAATCCAAAGGTTCTTTAGATATTTTGCTAACAGACAGCTGCATATTCTTTTTCTTCTGCAAGTACTGAACATGTCTTTACCAGTTTTTCTTTTTTTTTCTTCATTGCAGTCCATCTAACTAGTTTCAAACTTCCTCCTTATAGGAGTGTTTTAGCTGCGGGGCTGTATTTTGTGTAGTTTTGTTCAACTCTGCCTCATTGACTCGACCGTGGACTTCCTGAATCTGTTATCCTTTGACGTGTTCACACAGGAGCTGTTGGCTCAAAATTATTTCAATGATGCATAAGGAAAATTTGGACCCTTATGTTCTGAATCGAGCGGGTTTGTCGCAGTTTCTTCCTAGAGACTTTAATTAAAACTTCAAAGTCAGTTATGAGTGGCAAAGATGTAACAAAAGGAGCCAAGGCAGCAGTAGTAGATGAGTTTGTTAACCTTATTAAGGCCCTCCTTCCAGGATATTTGCGGAATGACATAATTTCTAACATGTTCTTCTGCCCAGTCTGGCTCATTTGTGTGTTAGCCTGGGAATGTAAATCTTAGGTGGTTGCAAAGAAGATGAAATGACTGATTTCTGCAAGTATTTGCATGTAAGATGCAAAGTTTCTCTCCATGCAGCTCTAATTTATTGAAAGGGAGCTGACAATTCAGTCTGGAAAGCCAAGGTCCCTTCTAAAAGCATTAATTAGAAAGTTTAAACACGATCAGCGTTTCACAAAGTCCAAAAATTAATTGCTGATTTTGCACAGCTGGGATTACTCCGAAACGTGGGATCAGAGGTTCATTTTTGGCACCACTTTTTGTCATCAGTCAGCAACAGAAAAGTGAGCTCAGGAACAGCTGGTGATTAGGCCAGCCAGTGTGATCCAGATAGAGATCACTAAAAAAGGAGGTAAAATGACTTTCCCTAACAAGAGGGTGAAGGATTTCAAACTATTCAAGCTTTAAATCTTTTTGGGCTTTTCTATTATGCAAAATAATACTGATTAAATACAACTCCACCAGGGCCGTCCCTTGTCTCTGATCCTTTCGGTGGTGTTTATGAACAAGATCTAAAGATGCAGCCATGGAGAGGAGGGTGTCAGGCTTGTCTCTGCTTTTTGCACAAGATGTTGATTCTGTTGGGGTCTTTGAGTCACCTTCTTTTAGTCCAAGGCCTTGGTTCTAATCAGAAAAAGGTGGAAGTCTTTGCTTCAAGCTGAGGAGTTCAAGTATCTTGGAGTCTTGTTCACAAGTGATGATAGGATGGAGCGAAAGATGGATCGACGGATCAGGGCCTCGTACGCAGTAATGAAGGCTTTGGTCCAGTCTGTCATGGTGAAAAAGCTCAGTCTAAAGGCAAAGCTCTTGATTTACTGGACCATCTACGACCCAACCCTCACCTACAGTTATGAGATATGGATCATGACAGAAGGAATGAGATCCTGGAAATGAGGAAGTTTGGAGTAGAGCTGCTGCTCCTTCGCATCGAAAGGAGTCAGCTGACGCGGTTCAGGCATCTGATCAGGATGCCTGATGGACGCCTCTCTCTCTGAAGGTTTTCCAGCACGTCCCTCTGGGAGGAAACCCCGGGGCAGACCTAGAAACCATTGAAGGATTATATTTCCTTTCTGGCCTTGGAACACCTTCCCCCAGGAGGAGCTGGAAAGAAGGATGTCTGGGTTTTCTTCATGAACCTGTTACCTCTGCAACCCGACTGCAGATAAGAGGAGGGAAGGGCTGAAATCTAAAATTACACAAAACATTAGGATGCACTTTTATTTTTGTTATCTGAAATAATCATTTATCTTACAGCACTGCTTGAAAGGGAGAGTCACTGTGCTGCTGGCATGTCTGTAAACTCCTATAGCTACACACAAACATGGAATCATTTTGTGCCCTTGGAAGCCTAATTCAACAGAACTGATTTATTTGTGGAGGTGTGGCTTCATACCTGACATCTCCTCAGCTGGTGCAAGGCATTCGACTCTCGCAGCCAACCAGCAATGGAATGCATTCTGTCTGCTCTAAGTGGATTTGAACAAGGGTAATAAATTTTCTGTGGGTGAGCAACGAGCAGAGTTGTATAATGATGAAGAGTTGAGGCTTGCCTTGGAAGAAACAATGTGACTGAAGTAATGAGCTGGCTTCCAGTGTTTGTTATTTCAAAAGGCATTTTTCCTCTTCGAGGTGCAATCGTCATACGGTGGTGGACTGTGCTGTGGCATGTTGTGCTCACAAGGAAAGGCGGAGAGGGATTTGCTCTCAGTGCTCCCAAAGACTCTGCAAGTCTGTGAAAACAACTGAAATCCAAATATAGTATGCCCGGATGTGATACATGACTGTAATTCTTTAGCTACTGTTGCTCACCTTACACAAGTGAAGAAGATGTATAATTGCGCAGCAGACTTTTAAAACAGCATGATGTGTTTGACATAGTTTGTTTCCTTAACTTATTCCAAATCGTGTCTCCTTTAAGAGTTAAGGGACAGTTTGGATCTTTTGAAATGAGGTTTTGCGGACAGGTTATGAACAATTAATATCCTACTTGTTGTAGATAAAAAATGGCTGTAATGTAAAAGTTTATAAAAGAGCATTCTCAGGAACTGCTATAGACATTTTGAGACTGGAGTTGTTTTAAGATGGCAGCAATCCACTTTGGTCTTGGACTAGCCATTTGTCTCGACAATCTGGTCATAATTAAGCTCTATTTCTACAAACTGAGGTTGCTCCGGCACATATGAGCAGGCAGGAATCAGATTTGTTTAGGATTTCATCAGGTGGGCACCCTCCATCACAGGTGTGTCACAGGTGCCCCCCTCCCCTTTCAGTTTCTTACTGACATACAGCAGCAGTTGAAAGAGCCTTTGTGGCTTGGAGCTGTGTTCTTGAGCAGTGTGGTAGGTGACTTTCAGCCTCTGCAGCCGACTTCTACCACTTTAGCTTTCCACTCGCTTTGACAAGCATTGGCAGCAGGTACTGCAGTCAGGTCTAGTCTGAGATTAGTGAGAGCACTCTATGCTGGAAAATTCAACCTCTGGTTATAGTCCACTGCTAACTTCCAGCTCTGATGTAGCACCGATCGAGGGTTTGATTTTCTGGTGACCTTTGTGAATGAAGTCTATATGGCCATTGTTTGATAGGGTAGAAGAGGAGTTAGAGCACTGACCTGAGCCCGCTTGGCCTGCAATGTTGTGGCAAAGCTCCTCGATACCTCGCTGTGCTGCAAAATCAGCAGTTATAATATACAGCTAAAGTACCTGTATGACTTAAAACTCACTAACTCTGCTGTTTTCATGAACAAAACTCAGATCAACATGAAAAGAAAGCCTAAAATGCATATTTTTAATTATCAGTTGGCGTTTGTTCTCTCCAGTTTTTACCGACACTTAATATTTTTTAATAAACTGAGAACACACCAACCTTCTTTAAAGCCCTGAGGCTAGTTAAAGCACACGTCTGTGTTTTTGGCATCTTCCCTGAACTTTGTGCCGTTAACTGTTACCTCTTGATTAGTTGATTATACCCTGAGGTACGCCTCATATCTGTTTGTACAATCAGACAGGTGCAAAACAGCACAAGTTTGCCACACAATAAGACAGTCTGTTTACCTTTGCCCCAAAGTCTTCAGGTTAGCGGCGTCTTTTAATGTTTCCAACAGCAATCATCTAACGTTTTGATGGTTATTTATGGCGTTCACGGGTGTTACTGGGAGAGGCAGATTAATCTGACACCTACAGCGGCCCGTTTAATGCCCGTCTCCCACACATAAAACACAGCTTTCATGTGCGTAAACACTCGCGCAGGTTGGCACACAGTTCCTGCAGAATCTGTTGCTCTTCTTTTCATTGGATGCATAAATTCAGGACGTGTAAACATCATCCGACGGCGCTCAGCAGCACGAGCCGGGAGAGTTCTCAGAAAGCACGTGTTCAGATGTTAACGCGTGCACTCAGTCAATCCCAGTCATCCATGCTGGGCTGAAGCCTCTGTCAGTGTGGCCCTCTCAGATGGAATTACTGTCATAGTTGGCAGGATGACTCTCTTCAGGTGATAAAAGAGGTGTTGATACAGAAGCATCTGGCAGACTTGGGAGCTCCAGACAGATCCTGCTCTCGCTCAGATCTATCAAACCACACACAGCATCTGTTTGGGCTGTAAGATTAGTGTAGTTAGCTGACATTGTGATTTTTTAAAGCTTGTTTCTTGTGCGGGGCGAAATATTGATTTTGTTGATACAACTCAGATTAAACATAAATTCACCCAAGGACGGAGGAGGGGGCTGGAGAGGGGAGTGTTCACACTATCTTCAGCTTCTCACATAAGCAGTTTTGGGTTTTTTTTTTCGAATATGTTGCCCAAGGCCTGTTTATGGAAAGGTTTTGATTGATCTCCAGGATTTAGTTAGGAATCTCACAATTTAACATAAATCATGAAAGAAGGCAAAAAATAAAGCACAGAGGCATTTGATGCCTGTAGTATTTTGAGTTTTACACCGTTTGTAACAGTACAGCTTGTCAGGGACAATGACAGATGTGATTATTTAAACTTGATGGATGTTTGTTGAAAACAAGCTGTTGTGTTATTTATTTTATCACCTGCCACCGAAAGGCAGGCAATAATGTAATTGCATGTGCCTTTGTGTTGTTTGTGTGTCTGATACCGAAATATCTCATGAACCCAGTGGATGCATATTTATGAAATTTTCAGAAAGTAATTATTGGATGAACTTCTACAAAGGGTTAACTTTAAAAGTCAACACAGTTCAAGATGGCTGCCACAGCCAGCTGATCATAAAAAACTAACATTTGGTGCAGTAGTAGCTGTGAGTCGTCCTCAACACATAATTAGAGTGCTACACAATCTGCAACATCTTTGCCTAAAAAACTGGCATTAACTGTTTAAGCCTGTCTTTTAGCAAAATATCTCATGAACAAGTGGACTGATTTCAATGAAACTCTCTGAACGTCATCAGCGGATGTACGTCTACAACTGATTAACTTTTGGAGTCAGCCGGATTCAAGATGGCCGCGCGCAGCTAATCAGCCGTAATAAACACAAAAATGGCTATGCCTTTGAGTTGAAATTTGTTGTGGTAGTACTTCAAGAGTCATCTCCAACACAAACTTTGAGCATTATTAGACTGTGTGAGACCTTTGTTTAAAACTCTTAAACTCTTAAAATGTCTTATGAACCACTGGAGAAATGAAACAATAAAACAATAAAATTCTTAGTGAGTAATCACTGGATGCACATCTTCAACTGATTAACTTTTGCAGTCAACCCAATTCAAGGTGGCCGCCACAGCTAAAAAGACAAAAGAAAATTATAACTCAGTCAGTTTTAAAGACATTGAGCTAAAATTGTTAACCACAACTCGAGCACGAACAAGTGACAAAAGATTTTACAATCTCATACGCTATCACACTTAATGTTATTTTCAAGATTTAACCAAAATGGCTTTAACGTTGTCGTTTTTCAGCACAAGGTGATCTCAGTTTAAAACTCTGCCATGAAAGACGGTGGGCGATATGCACTCCTTAGAGGAATGCTGGGGTTTTGATTTAGGTCAAGGAAATCCTTACAAAAAAGTATCTGGGACAAATTTTCCAACTTTTGACAAAATGGGTAATGAAATGAGACAACTCTTCATGTACATACACTTATTAACCTTTTACATTTTCTTCTGTTTATTTCTTTGCTTCCAGTCACACACGCTCATAGAAGCACGCAAAGACACCTCTTCTGCCTCTCAAATGTGGCCAAAACCCCTTGAGCAAAGCCATTTTTCGTGTCATTACAAAAAAGAAAAAAACCTGTCTGACTGGCTTCGAAGGAGCTTGTGAGAGGAGGAACGGAGTTCTTCCTGCACTGTATTTACGGCACCCCTAACCAGTTAGCAGGAAGATCATTTCACTTTCGGTCATTAGTCCGGTTCTGTTGGTGCTTTGAGGAGTGGGCCTCTGTAATGCTGGTTGACCTGCTTTTCCTTGTCTCTTTACAAATCATAAAGAAAAGCACTGCAAAACTCAACAATCCATTCATCGGATTAAACCTGAGCTATCTAACAAGTCTGGTGTTCAGACCTGCGCGTCTCCATGTCTGTAATCTGCGTGTCTCCAGTTCATGCATGTGTTCCTAACAACAAAATGTCTTTCCACTGTTGAAGCACACAAATACATCATCGTATGACCCAACACTGACAACTACAGTCTGCTGCAGAGCGGGACAGCAGCAGAAAGGAATTTCCCCCGGGACACATCAGCACAGACTCGGTGAACTGACGCTGCTTTGGGATGTACGGCAGGTCTGTAGCAGCACTGAGGTAATGTTTGTCTCTGACTCTGTTCAAGATAAACCTGTCATTAGTGCACTGACACACCTGCCACACTCTGACGCTCCACTTTCTTTGTTCCTCATTTCAAAACCAGCATCCAATTCTAGGAGAACTGCGAGCTAATGGAGCAAGAAGGCCTATTTTGATTTGAAATAATGCTTTTGAACGTCTTTGTATATGAGTGTGAAAATAAGTGTCTGTACCCATGAACCAGTAGACAATGAGAAAGTAATCATTGGATGTGCATCTACAACTGATTAGCTTTTAGAGTCAATCCCATTCAAGATGGCCCCCACAGCTAACCGACTGTTAGCAAACACAAAAATGGGTATGACTCTAAAATAGGAGTGGTAGTAGCTGAGACTCATCCCCAACACAAATTCTAAGCACTTACCTGTTTTAGTCAACTTTGTTTCTTTTTTTGCAAAATATCTCATGAACCACTTGACTCATTTAATGACACTTTCAGAAAACAATCATTTTGTGTACATTTACAGCCAATTAAATTCTGGACTTCACCCAATTCAATATGGCCGCCACGGTCAACTGAATTCACAAAACACAAAAAGGGGTATAATTCAATTTTACAGATAATGAGCTAAAATTTGGTTTTGTAGTGGCTGAGAATCTTTCACTGAAACTGCTTTGAGCACTGTCACTTGTGTGATAATTTTACTTAAAACACTGGCAATAACAGTTGATGAACCATGAACCAATGGACAGATCTTAACAAAACTTTCAGAAAGTAATTGTTGGATTTGCATCTACAACTAAGTCAACCAAATTTACCAAAGTTTTTTTTTTTTTTTTTTACCAATTTGTTGAATGGCTCTAACTCAGTCAGTTGTACGGACATTGGGCTAAAATTGGATGTGGTAGTAGCTGAGAGTCAGCAACAACACACTCTGAGCATAACATCACACAATATTGCATGACGTTGGGCATAATGTCATTTTTCGGCAATTGACCACAAGATCTTAACCTAAAACTCTGGCATGAAAGGTGGCAGGAATGCTTTGGTTCCTAATTTACTCCTCCTGTCTTATAATTGTTCCTCAGACACTCAAAGTAATGGAGAAGGGCTCGTTTCTGATGAACCAAACAGAAGTTGTTTCAGTATTTTGCATTTCTGCGTATCCCCTTTAAAGGTTGTGCTTCACCTGAACACACCACGTGCGTTCAGCTGTTCAGCCATCTGGAAGTTACTAGCCCAATAGGTGCCACTTACTTTATGATTCACTGCAGCTTTCATGAATGCAGCAGCAGTGTTGGTCAATATGTCTCCTGCTGCTGCCTTTGCAAGTCTGCCACCTGCAGCCAGCTTCATCTCTGACAGGCTTCTCTGGTTCACATGACAGGTGTCACTTGTAAGAGCTCTCCTGGCAGCTTGTCAAAGACAGTGTTGTTTATGTATTCATGAAAGCAGCTGTAATAAATGAATCAGTAAAAGTGATGGATCACACGATGTGAAAGAAGTCACTCAGAACCACAGTGCCTCTGTGCAAGTCATGGATTTGGCTCTAGAGTTACATAAAATTAAACTTTAGTTGGTTTTTGATGATTCTTTTTTTCATAAAGACATGTTTTTTTCAGATACTGTTCATCTGCTGTAAATAGTTGTTTTTTTAAACCTGACACTTCTTCTTTTGTCATCTTTCCTCATCTTATTACATGCAGCACGATATGCTGTCAAAAAGTCCAAAAGCCCTCCAGAAAGCCCGAAGAGCTACTGATCTAAACCACTTTAAAAGATTACAAAAAAGTCTGACTCTGTGGAAGCAAATAATAAGTCTTTTGAACAGTACTATTAATGCTGAAAACCCTTGTTATCTTTGAATATACATAGCAAACTTAAGTCTACACTCATGTGTAATACATGTGAAATAAAGTTTGGTAGTCTGAATCGCAGCACGCAGACATTCTGACAGTATGATAACCTTGAGCAGAAAACTAACAAACAAACACAAATCACTGTTTTATGATATTAAAATTAAAATTAAAAAGCACAATTTATTAGCTTTTATTTATAAACAGAAATGCAACTACTATTACTACTGCGGCACATGTTGCCTAATAATGATGATATTATAGGTCCAATGGTATAATAAGGCTTAATTATTTATTATTTACAGTTATTTTAATTTTAATGCATCAGTATGAAGAAGAAGTGTACATGTTGACAGTCTCTCAGTGTGTCAGGATTTCCTGCCCCTAGGGCAGATTTTAAACCAATATTCGATCAGCTCTTCAATCTATAACATTTTATTTCCAATTATATTTAAGATCAAAGCAAAATTTTTAACTTAATCACAAGCACTGAGACTAAATTTTAAATGAAATGCCAGAGAGACAGCAGGCTGTTTGAAAACAGAATATTTATGGAGGTATTTCACCATGAGCAGCTTGTTTAAAGATCCTGTAGGGGTCATTAAATATATTCATCACTTAAATATGTGCTGTTCACAAAGACCTGAAGTTTCCCCTTTAAGTCGCAATTCCTTAGAAACGAGTTTGGTTTGCCTTTAAGGGAAATAAGGTTAAGCTGTCATCTTCCTTTCTTCCCAGCTCTACAAGAAACACACAAGTGGCAGACTGAAACAAAGCTAAAACACCATTTTTATTTATTTGTAATTCTAAAGTAACTGCGTCTATTGCACAGAATATTACTCTGCTGTTCTGCTCTTTGTAAAGTAACGTTGAGAAACTGTTAGTTAATTAACTATCTGGGTTATTAGCCTCCGTAGCCAGCTTGTAGTCTGCTGTTATTCCACTTGCTAATGAGCTAACTCTTGTAGCTTGTTGCAAACACTTGCTTCAAAACAGCTCTTCCTTGAAAAGAGAGACGGGTGTCTCTCCTCTGGTGGACAAGCCATGAATGACCCGGTTATCCCCTGACTATAGCGTTAAACCATAGATGAGCATAAAAGTTTAGCCACCGTACACAAATGCATGATTGCCTGGAGCAAAAGGTTTGGTAAAAGGGGGAAGGGGTGTAAAAAATATGCTGTTGTGGTGTACCTTGAAACTGCTGACCAGCCCATGCCTTTCACAGCCTAACTTAAAATTTTGGAGATGAAAGGACACAACAGCACCAAACATTAAATCTTGTGTACACATGCTAATATCCTCTGCTTTAAGTTGAGAACAAGCTCTGACACAGTCTTAAAAGCAACTGTCTCAACCTTTTCTCTGAGCGTCTTCTCCACATAATCTCATTGGCTCAAGCGCTAAAGTAAAACACTTTCTGTGAGTTTGGCTTTGTTCGGCCTCCTCCTCATCCTGTCACCAGACACCTCTCCCTTTGAGGAGCGGTGATTTATGATGGAAGGGATCGCTGTGGTATCTGTGCCAGATGACAATGCTCTCTTCTGCTACCTTTTGTTCCCTCCTCTGGAGTTGCAGGTGACATCAGATCACTGTCCGGATCATATTGTTGCACTTCCTGTTTGTAGAAGATACACAAAGCTGGAGATTTGACTTCTTTCTGCCCGTCCTAATCATATCACTGTCAGTACATGACAGGAGCTTTTTTTTTTTCTTTTTTTCTTGAATGCTAAATAGCAAAGAGTTTTAAGACTTCCTGTCAGAAACCCTTTAGGGTGTTTGCTTTTGTCTGGCACAATTTTGAAAGTCCCTGTCCATCAGCCTTTCTTTCTGAGCCTTTCTTTCTGGATTTCACAAGACCAGGAGGGGACTTTCACTAATGAATGGCGAAAGCAAAAATAATGCCCGAGCTCCATTTTGCAAAGACAAAACCTGCAATATAACATTACAATAACCATAAATCAACATACTGTAGGTAGAAAGGGCTTTCTAAAATCGACAAAGATGGGGGAAAGTGAGCTCCCTTTCACTGCCTTCTTTATCCCGTCTCCCTTTTGTCCTGTTTCTTTATCTCATTACCATCACTGAAGCTGACCTCGGCGCAGAGCATCCAGCTGTGTTCCCCTGGCCCACAGACAAACCTCTGACCCTGAGCTGAACTGTAGGATCATCTACCACTGTCACAGCCTCATCCACCACTGTCACTGAGCGACCCGCTCTGCTCCGAGGTCACTCTGTGCACTTTACCCACCAGCGTCAATTCAACTTCTTTTCTCAAAAAGGGACCTTTGGACCTTAACAGTGATGCATTATGGGGGGGAGAAGTCGGCAAATGGAAAATATTTTGTTTGGATGAATGAGCAAAATGACCGGAGATATCACCCGTCAGACAGAAGGCTTGTTTACAGCCAACACTGGCTATTATTTACAGGGAGCCACAGACATAAAACTCCCATACAACTGGTTGTTAGGAGCTGATGACATCAGAGTCAAGAGCTGTGCGTGCAATTAAGCGCATTGTGAGCCAGGGTTTGTGATCCAAGTGCATGCATTTCTATCCAGCAGCAGCGGGGAATAAAATGCAGATAACATGACTGAAAAGGTCTGTGGCACAAACTTCAAAACACTTTTTTTGTCACCTGCATTGTGAGATACATATCAAAAGAAGTACTTTCGGGTATCTCCTTACCTCGTTTTGGTTGAAGGTGAGGGTGTTTCCATATCTTGGCATTGCATGAGTGGAGCAGGAAAAAAGATTAATGATATAATAGCTCTGACCACACTGTTCAGTTATTTAAACTGGCAGCATCGGCTCAAATTGTTTCATGGCTTTCTGCAATGATACATTTGGAAGCGTGTCCGGGCAAGATGCTTGGAGACAATTCACTGCAACTCCCTCTGAACTCAGCCACATGTCAGGGAGCTTCGAAGCCGTGACACCATCAATCTACGCCGAGTGTTTACTTCCCAGCAACTTGTTTGTGCACTTTTACCTGGCTGGCTGCGAAAGAAACGAAGAATCGAGATGCACTGACTGATTCACTGATTGCACTCCGTGTCTCTCTTTCAAGTTTCATGTCAGGCTTGTTTTTTTGTTTTTTTTTTATTTAAAGAGGTTTCGTGTCTTGGTGAGGCAAGAGTGAAGGCTTTATTATGACGGAGACTGTGGGTTAAACAGAAGCTGCTGCAGCGTGTTTCTTTTTCCGAAGGGTGAGGAAAAGCTGTCAGGTTAAGAAGCCACCTGACCGGCTGACTGGCATTATGATGCTGGGCGATGATCTTTGATAGAGGTTTGTAGTGAGTTTGGTGTTTTTGTTCAAAACATCTCGTGTCAGGACGCCTGAGACGTCGGAGGATTACTGTAAGCTTAGCTCAGGTGACGTTCTGTGTCCAGGGAGGGGGGGCAGGTATGAGGGCCCTCCATATTCCTGCTCCAGGGGGCTTGAAAAACAAAGAGAAGTATCATAAGGGGTGCTCAGATCATTTTGAAGACCAACTCTTGCACATCATTTTCAACCATTGCTGAAAGGTGAAAGGTGGGCGATAATGTTTTTGCCTGTGTATGTGTGTGTTCACTGGGTGTCTGTTAGCAAAATATCTCATGAACCACTGGATAGATTTGAATGAAACCCTCAGCTAATCAACCTTAGCAAACACAACACAGTCAGTTTTACAGATCGTGAACTGAAATTTAATGTGACTGTAGCGGAGAGTTGTTTAAAACTTTTAACTTTTAACTCTTTAACTGCAGCAGTCAACCCTATCTGTCTGTTAGCAAAATATCTCATGGACCAGAAATAGAGAAATTTTAATGAAACTCGCAGAAATTAATCACTGGATGCACATCTACAACTGATTAACTTTTGGAGTCAACTTAATTCAAGATGGTGCCACAGTTTGGCGACCTTAGAAAATACAAAAATGGATATAACACTGTCAGTCTTACAGACATTAAGATAAAATTTGATGTGGTAGTAGCTGAGAGTCATTCATAACAAATACTCCAACAGCTTGTGCATAACGTTATTTTAACGTGTTAGTTTAACCAAAACAGCTATAACTTTGTCATTTCTCAACATAAAATGCTGGGTCTTTCATTAAAGGCAGCTTTTAACAGGTTGACTTAAAGCTCGTATTTTTGTGTTTTTTTTTCTCTCTTTTGTGTTTAAGTCTTTAATGGCAGGCATAGCAGGTTGGTATGTTCATTTTAATCATAATAAATGCCTCCTTTAAAATCCCATCAAAAATCCCATCTTGTAACCCTAACGCCACTGAAACCCACACGCACAAAACCAACCCTGCAGCGATTTGAAAGTGTGTTTACCTGTAAAATCTGATAGACCATGGGAAATTAGATAGACCCTGTGAGGCCCAAACAGTCGTGGATCTCTCTTGTGAGGAGTGGATATTGTCGACTATCTCCGGCTTCCATCGCACAGCCTCAAACGGCGCGCGGTTTCAGAGGAGCACATGAATGAGCTCTGCACCTTCGCAGTATCTCTGGAATCACATAAAGACAACCTTGTGCTCTGCAATTTGGTGTGCAGCGCTCAGGTGCTTGTGCATGTCTCAACCAGAGGGGAAGAACAAAGTATGACTGACATAATCATGTGTCAGAAGATTTATGGTCACAGGGGAGCAGAGAGGAGAGGAAAGCTGGAGAGCAGATTTTCTTGCTCCTCCTCCTCCACCTCCGAATTATTGTCTTTAGCCTCGTCCACTTGTTTGAGTGAAATGCCGGAAGCTGTTGAAACGAATGCACACGCGCACCAAAAGCTGTGTAATGAAGGCCTTGTGAGATGAATGATTTAACAGCTTTTTTAGAGTGAAACTGTGAGTCATTTCCTTTTTTTGTGGTGGTATATTTAGTTTTCTTTGGAGAACTAAATTCACATTTAAGTAACCTGGTAATGAAAACAGAAGACTGCAAAAATGAATCAAACCCCTTTGCAGCCCAATGTGCTCTAGGTTCAAATTATGAATCAGAAATTGTTTCTCTTTTTTTAACAAATGCCTGCACCATCAGATAAATTTGAACGTCGGCTATAAATCTGATCACTCGTGCTGTCGAGGCTGATCTAATGATAAACCACGAAGCAGGACGGGTCTTGCTTAAATATGTTTTAAAGACTCGTAGTTGGCTTTGACGCTAATTGCTGGCTGGAGCTCAGAGCTGGGCAGCCCTGATGTGTCGGGTCATGGGAGCAGGTAGGGAAGCTGTGGCACACCTCCAGCAATAACAAAGGCAGTGAGCCAGACTTCCAACCATAAATCTGCAGCTACCACCAATTTCCAACTACCTGCAGGTGACTGGGTGAAAATGAGGGTTTGCGTGTGTCTCTCTCCCTGTGTTTGTCTTTATAAATAAAACTCCAAAGGGTAAATGTAACCCCCACTTCAGAGCGACAAGGATATTACACCCCTGAACGTGTTGGCATGGGCCCGGTCCTGTTTATGGAGCAACACGTCTAAGAATATAATCAGCACTTCGGTGATCCTGCAGGGTGTCTGACATGGGCTGAGCTATCAAAGAAGGAGGCGTTTTGTGGTCTTGACTCAAGCTGTGGACTCTTGTGTGATGGAGCTTTGCACCTGGCTGAGAAACACTGCAGGTGGATTACCAGGAACAGTAGCTAAACTGCACTGTTGTGCCGTAAATGGCAGGTTTAATGGGGTAAATCTTTACAGCTAATCCAAATTTAACCGAACCCGAGGGCAGTTTGTAATTTTAGAGCGCTGCATTCAAATAATTCACACAAAGCTGAGACTTGGCCACAGTCTTTGAAATGCTAGCAGGTGAAAGTTAATAGGAGGCACACATAAAAGGAGTTGATGCGAGCGTGTTGTGCAGGAGATAATGTGATGCGAGTCCCTCACACAATAACCCTAGTTTAGCTTTAACCAGAAGCTTTTGAACAGCTGCCTTTTCTTATACAAGTCTTTTGTAGCAATATTATGAAAGCTAAAAGCCTTTGTCAGACGAAGGCAAGCCTCTGTTATTATCCCCTCACGCCCTTTTTCTTTTTTTCTAGGTAGATTATGCTGCCACTGACACACAATACGGCTTATCTACTGTAAGTTAAACCAGAATTCTCTGCTCTGCTTCTCAGCTGTTTCACAAAGAAGGTGTGTTTTTTTTTTCTTAACTGCAAAAAAAAAACAAAAAAACGTTCCAAAATCCAGGTGAAAACTCTACAAGTCAGGTTTTTCCATCAGCACCCACTCCACATCCAGGGCTGATGAGAGTGGAATCTGTAAACGACTGAGGGCTTCAGCGTCGTTAACATTTCCCTGACGCGCCGGCCGGCCTCTCTTGGAGACCGCCCTGCATTTTCTCTGCTGCTCAGGAGTTGTTGTAGCAACTAGTGGCCCACGGAGTGAATGAAGCAGATGTGCGAGTCATCTATCACCTGACAGCTCCCACTCCCCTCGACTGAGCAAGTCATCACGGTGACACGTCTGCCCGACCAGCCTCATCAATTACAACCGTACCCTTCTATTAGAGCACAAACACTCGTCTCCGCGCACACATTCAGCTGCTTTCCACTCCGCAACATGGGCCCTCAATTAAGCCTGAATAACTTTCCCCTCTCAAAGAACATCTCTGTCTTTGGGCCTACTGTTGCACACATTGTGCTTGCCCTCTGAAAGCTGATTTATCGCCATGGTGACCACACGATGGTGGATAACATGCGTTTTTATCTTACAGCGCCTCAGAGAGACAAAAAGTGGTTCAAATCACATGTTTAGAATTAACTGACTGGTTTTATGTTTACTTTAAAGGTAAATATAATGATTCTATTAGTTAATTTATTCTTTTTTAATCAGGAATGAAGATAATTAAGGGTGGCAATGCATAAGCAATGAAGCCCCCTTATTACTATTCTGACATTATTCTTCTTTTTCTGTCAGCTTTGGAAGAACCCAAACAAAACATGCATTTAAACATGCGGCTTGATTGGGAGTACTGTGGTAAACAGAATTTTCTTTTTTAAATTCACCGTATACAACAACAGGAGTTTGGTCAATTGAGTGAGAAACCCAGCCCTCCTTGGAGCTCTACAGCGCAGACTTCCCCACAGAAACATCATTCAGAGTTTAAACGGATCACAGAAGGTTGGGCTTTACATGACTGAACTGACATTTGGATGTCTTTCACGACTTTTACAGAATTTAAGTTTAGTTTTATGATTGTTTAAGGTTTTACCACAGAGTGGTCACACACTAACTTTTGAGCTGTCTCAGCTTTCCAAATTTTTTTACTCCACAAACTTTACAGTTTTTGTACAATTTATCCATCAAAACATAGGCGTGTTTGTCGTTGTGTTTCCCCTCAAATCCCCCCATAGTGCAGAGTGCACACACTCAAACTCTCATTGACTTCCATTGTACAGCAAAACACAGCTGGCAAATAAAAATCAACCGGACACCTCTGCCTCTCACAGTCCAGGATTTCTTTTCAGTACGACTTATAGTTTTTTGCACATTAGCTGTTAGTTTGGGCTTGATTTCTGTCTTGATTTCTCTGTTCTCTCTGTTCTTTCTGCCTGTCCTATAAAGAGTACTGTCAGGGAGCGAGAGGCGCAGTTGTGTGGTTACCATGGTGACCCTACTGAGCGACTGACAGCAGCGTCAACATTCCTTCTGATCTCGGTTCTTTTTACACTTCTTCAACAAACCATCTGCATTTTGTCAGTTTAGATTATTATTACAAAAGTAAATTCCTAATTATTGTTATCATTGAAAGTTTATCTATGTTGGAATTTTGTTGACACCTTTAAAAATGTTTTCTGGGATTTTTTTTAGCCTAAATCACGAAAGCTCAATAGATCTCCTTCACGCTCATTTATGAAAAAAGCATAAAGTTTACCCGGATACGAATTTTATGACTTTTCAAATATATTTGAGCCTATCAAAAAAGCAGCAGAGCAAAACATTCTTCATGGGTTATTTCCTCATAGCATTTGCACTTCTGTCATAAATGGGTGGCATGCAAGGAAGCAGTAATGAAAATATTGTCTTGCTGGTGTTATTCTGCTCCTGTATTCCATCAGTAGTAGTCATGAAATGCAGTAAACACAGACGTTTGAACACAGACACATATAAACAGTCTCTAACCTTTTTCAATATACAGCTATGGCAGTGACAGCATGGGCCAACTTACATATATCAGCTTTTTTTGTGTGTTTCACAGGGGTTCATAAACACATTTCTGGGTCTACGCGTGACACAGAGTACGAAAAAAATAAGATATAAATAAAACCATTCATATAAAAATAGGCCTTTACAAATATATACTCTATTAACGTGGAAAAATGTGCTCATGTTTTTGATCAGCGTATATTTCCAGTCAAATCAGCTTGAAGTGGATCTCGCCACTGAAGTTGGTACGTACAGACTCCTACCTCGACAAGTGGGGTTTTCTAGACTAGCAGCAAACAGAGGGAAGAAAAAAAAAAACTCATGAGAAGGTCAAAAAGGTGAGTCGCCTACAGCAGTTCACTCTGGAACAACAGGCAGACTAGGATCCAGTGTGTCAACTGTGGACATGTTCGACAGCGCTAACAAACTAAAAATAAATCTCAACATTTAGCTATTTTTGAGCCATAGAGGTCAAAAATCAGTAGTTCTTTACAGAATAAATTATTATTAATAATTCTCATTCACTAGATACAGAATGTTAAATATTTAAAATGGCTAAGTCATTTCATCTGTGCACAGGAGGGTGAAAACTACAGCGGGGCGGGGGGGTCTGCCGAGCTTCACGTCCAGAATTTGTTTGCAAAGTTCAAACAGTGAGAAACGTCCGTCCGTGTAGTTTGTGACTCAAAGAAGTGGACGCCCAGTCCCAGGCTACAGTTTCTTTTTGTTTTTCCATTTCCAGTGTTGCTAACTGCATCCCAACAAACAGTCAATGAAAAGGGGTGCAGAGCTTCGTGTGCAAAACAACCGTGACACTCGGTCTTCAGCTCGCTCCGTACACCGCACAGTAGTTGCTCATCTAAAGACTGGCAAACGCAGTCTTGATTCTTTCAAGTCCATGAAAACAGAAAAATCTTCACACACTTACCAATAAATATTCTCACTTGCATGTGTACACCTCTGTCCTTTCGCTGCAGGTGTTGCATTTGACGTAGCAGCACCACAGGAACTTGCAATTGCACTGCCAGACGCGGGAGTACTGGTGTGTGTTGTACCCCCGGCCGCAGCACATCAGGTCGCAGCCGCTGATGTGCTGCATCATTGTCTTGTTGCACACCCTCCCCTGCGTCCCCAGGCTCCCGGTCAAAGGGTCCGCCTCGCAGTAGTTCGGCGACTTGTCTATGTACACCAGATCCGTGTCCAGGGGCTTCCGATAGGAGTAAGGCTTCTTGATTTTGAGGAATTTAGGTCGCTTGTTGCGGCTAGCTTTGACTGCTTCCACGTGCACCGCATGGGCATATTTCTCCTTGAGAATGTAGCCAAGCTCGCGGAACTTGGGAAGCGTAGTCCAGCAGGTTTTGGTCGTGCAGGAACCTGAGACGCCATGACACTTACACTCCAGTCGCATTGCCTTCTCCAGGACCTAGACGCAGAGAAACAACTCAGTAAAACAACCGCTAAACTACAGTGGAAACTTTCACTGTCAAACCATTTCACTTTATTTTATTTGTGCGTGTGTGCTTGTTTGTCAGTTAGGGAAATACCTCATGAACATCGTACCCTCCTCAGCCCACCTTGTAACCACCCCCACGTTTATGGTTTAATCTACTGAAATGCACTTTTGAAATGAAGACAGGCAGATTTGAACCAGTGTTTTTAACAAATATTATTTATCATTGTCGTGGTTTTTAGACCTGGACATTCGGGGCCCCAGCTGTGGGAGAGTGTTTCAGTTGTGGGGTGCTGTGAGGTGTGACCCAAAACACCAATAAGAAGAAAATCATAATACCAAATATATGCAATGAAATATTTGAATATGGATATCTATCAGGGTGTGCTGCAGCACCCTCCGCACCCTTACTTCCCGTGGCCTTGTTCGGGGCTGTAGCCTCAGATGTTTTCTGTCAGAAGGTGAGCTCCCGTGCAGGTGTCAAAATACAGCGTTAGCCCTTTAGAATTACAGAAACTAAACTGGGTTCGATACCTCCACAGCAGCTCTTTGACTATTTTGGGAGGAAGTTTATTTATTTGATCATGATCAAAATTCAAGAGACAAAAATGCAAGCCTCTGTGACTCACATATGAGTGAGTTGAGAACCCCTCTGCTAATGTTGCAAAACATTTTGGAGACTCCCTTGTGAATGTCGTCCATCAACTGGTCTCCAACAGTTGCAGCCCTGTGAGATACTACCTTTAACAAACACAAAAATGGCTGTAACTCAGTTAACTTTACAAATACTGATTTCAGGTTTAACGTGGTAGTGGCTGAGACTCGTCCTCACCACATACTCTGAACGCTAACAGATAGTGTGAGGTTTTTGTTTAAAACTTTGGAGTCCAAAGCAAAGCAGTGGGTGATATGAATTTCTTCAAGGAATGCTACTTTAATTTCTGTATATTTCGCTTTTAAGGAGACAGATCTTCTTCTAATCTTGTAAATTGATCTTGATCAATATTTATACAAGCTTCCTCATGTTCTTTCAACGTTTTTTTTTTCTTTTGACTTTGGCAGCTTTTTCCACTCATTTTCGGTTCAGTGTCTGACCATTGTCAGAGGAGTGGTTTGTTATTGGTCTTGTTCTGGTTTTTAAACCACTTAACTCTGACCTATAAATCACCAGGCATGAAAAGGCTCCTGAACTGAAGGGATAAACTGGTGTTGTGTTGACACATAACCAACAAGTTGGTAAAGAACCCATTTTTAATGAATATTTTGGCCCTTTGTTACCAACAGCCGGTCACAATAACACAATGTGTACCCATTTCTATGACAGAATCTATATAAGAGAAAATAACACAGTTTGACACATGTAAAAATATATTTTAGCACAAATTTTAGATATTTTAGGTGACTCTTAAAAAGCAGCAAGCTGAAAACTTGTCATACAGTCAATGACTTACTGAAGAATGAAACAACTCTCAGGCCCACTGTCAGGTCTTTGGTGTTTCTTAAAGACATGGGGTTCAGATTCTGGTAATCTGTTTCAGGCTTGACCTTTATTTTGTCTTCCACTTGCCAATGATCTATATTTTAAGCACACCCTGCACATTATGTCATGGTCAGGTACCAAGACTGCACAGAAAATGAGTGAAAAAGCAGCCAAAGAACCATTTTTGGAAGACCTTCATAAAGTTTACAGAACTATTGCTCAAGACCATTTCTGAAGCCTAAAGGAGAATCTGGCTCCTTGGAAACAAAATATAAATAACTGAGGGATGGTATAAAGCTTCTGCCCCATTCTGTATGTCCCAGCAGTGGCATCTTATATGTAATCATAAGTTTTGTAGCATTTAAAATCAAACAATTCCTCTGACTCCAAAGCCCTAAAACAAATCCAGACTGTAAGAAGCAACGTGAAACCTATCAAACAATGTGACTTACAAATCCACTATGGCAGGGGATTAAATACAGCCCCACCACACAGCAGTGTGATACCATATACACAGGAGCCAAAATAATGTATCAGATTTCACGCTCTGTGTATGTAGTTACCACACACAACCTACAAAAAGTCATGAGTGACTGTACAAGGCGCCGAGTGACTAGGATTACTGCTAAACCCTGAGCCGATGACAATGAGAAGTGCCACTGCAGGTTTCCCTAGCAGCAAGGTCAATTGCAATTTCCTTTTTTCGAAAATGCGAGGCGTTTGGTATGTAATAGGGTCTCCTGAAGCCATTCGCAAGAAATTTATGTCTGTGTTCTTGGCAAGAAAGCTGTAAGTGTAAACCCCAAACGCAGACGTGTGAACAGGGACAAGGAAAAAAAGGACTTTTTCCCTGGGTGAACCACTTCATAAAAAGCTTGGCTTCACCTCCCTAATCCATCAGATGTCCTGTAACTAACACTTGTGACAGCCATTGTCTGCACGTCTGCCTTTGGGGAGCTGTGAACGGCGCTCCTGCTCAGCGTCACCGCTTTTGATTAACATAAATAAAGGGGTGGGGGGGATCAAAACAGAGGGTCTATTTATTGGCGGAAAGAAAAGAGAAATAAGGGAGACCACTACATGTTTGAATCCACAAGCAGAATCTTTTCTTTGGGAGGCGAGTCAGCTGTCCAGCTATGCCAATTTGAAGGAAGACATGGATCGAAAGCCTACATTAAAAAAAAAAAAAATCTGCTTTGTACAAAAGTGTTAGGAGACTTTTCAGCCTCGGACATGTTGGTTGTGTGAATCGGACTGGTTTGGCAGAGTCAGCCAGAGAGAGAAAGAGGATATCAGTTAACTTGGGCAATGCTGCCTCTTCATTCTTCTAAGCCTTACTTTGGCAGATTATTCTACCCAGCCTCTAACTTTTAGACCCTCTGGAGTCTCTTTGTCACTCTGCAGTGTTCTGCAACCATGCATGCAGGGACAGCATATGAATGAAAACAGTTCAGCAGGTTTTCCTTCTTGGTATTTTATCATACTGTCTTACATTTTGTCGTAATGCTTTAGACTCAGTGGACTTTTATGATTTCTTGTTGTCTGGAAGTGATCACGGCCATCAAGTCTTGAGTCAAATAAAAGACCAAAAGTGGATTGTCTGTCTTAAAACAACTCCAGTCTCAAAAAGTGCATATGCAAATATAATCTTATAAGACTGTCATCAGTTTTGCATAAAGTTCAGGGGTTAGCCAATAGCCTGTCATTATGGTCAGAATTAGACCCTATTTTTCCAATATGAGCTCCTTTAAAAAGCTATTTACAGCAGGTAAGATATTAATTGTTTATAACCTTGCCACAGAACCTCACTTCAAACTATCTGAACTTTTTCCTCACTCTTCTAAACAAATACAAATGAATTAGCAATGATGAACAAACTAAACTGTAAACCCCCCCTGAGGTGCGACTTCAAACACTGTATCTGCTGTGGGTTTGTAGGATTGGTGAAACTGTGGTTGCAGATTGTTGTAACCGAGACAGTGGGCTGTTCTTGTGGTGCAAAACATGGGGGGGACTGGGCTAATGCCTTTTTGTACAGTCAATCTGTTTTCAGTGCAGGGATCTGGGCTGTAATCAAACCCTGCCACTTAGACAACTCTTCCCCTAAAAGAAGCTCTTTATTCCACTTCTTGTTTAGGCTTGGCCTCACTGCACATATCTTTGGCACGGTTCACCCACACCGGAGCATGGCAGAGACTGTTAACACTAACTGAGACCAGCCTCACACTACTTAACCATCACTTCACCGTCACATTTAGGTCTGAAACGAGAGCACGTAGCATTTTATCTGTATGGTTTGGCGTCGTCTACCAATTCCAGTCGCTTACCTTGCGTCCAACCTCGTTGTTATGAAGGTTCATTAGCGTCCGAGCGTTCTGCTTGACCTCCCGTGCGTCGATAAACACTTTAGAGAAGCCCAGGCCGTAGATGACATCTGCCGAGCAGCCGCCCCACTTCCATCCTTGGTCTTTACTGTAAAAACCCTGCTTCTCCTTGTCACAGCTACAGTCACTCAGGTTACCTTGTGTGCAGGCGGCTGTGATGGCGTGCGCCACACCGGCTGCGATGATGGCGTAGGTGAACGCAGCCTCTTTGCTGCCTAGGGGAGAAGAAAAGAAAGTGCTTAGTAACTTATGGGAGGGGTCATTTTTTAAAACTTGTTAGAAAACAGGTGTCTCTCTTAGTTTTTAGTGTGTAAAAGGAGTTCTAAAAAAGGCAAAAGGAATCAATTATTAACAGAATGTGTGCTAACTTCACAGTCTTACTGACGCATCACTCAGGAGCTGCAGTGTTTTGAAACCTGACCTGGAAACTGTCCTGCCCGTGAACCAAAATGTCTGCTGGCGGTATAGTCAACAAAGAAGGATGAATAAGAGGGTTGTCGGCGAGGAAGGGCTATCGATCCCCTCTGAGGCTGTTACATTGTGTGTCCACTCATAAGGCGCTGATAGCAGAATCTTCATTCTGCTCTTATCTGTGCCCAAGTCCAGCGAACAAATCATTTACACATATGGAAATATCGACAAATAAGTGAAGGTTAATCTGACAGGATGAGGCAAAAGGAAAAACCTCCGTTTAAAGAGCTGAGAGAAAGTTAGATACGCTCTTAGAGAGTCACAGAATCCTCACTTGTAATCAAAGCAATGAATTTCTCTCCTCATACTTAATTAAACTGAAACTGGTGTTCCTCGGAGGAGTGGACATTGTTTGCTGCCTTGTCTGTTAAAGATCTTGCATGATCTGTTAGCACTCAGAGTACGTGTTGGGGATGACTTTCAGCTACGACCACACCAAATATTAGCTCAATATCTGCAGAATTGACTGATTTATAGCCGTTTCCGTGTTTGCTAAAGTTGATTAGCTGTGGTGGCCATCTTGAATAAAGTTGACTCCAAAGGTTAATCGGTTGTAGACGTACGTCAAAGGATTGCTTTCTGAACATTTCATTGAAATTCGTCTGGTGCCTTATGAGATATTTTGCTAACAGACGGACAAACAAACACACACACACACACACACAGACAGAGGGAATTACATGATCGCCCACCTGTCATGTAGAGGCTGATAACAACCTGACATGTCTAAAGGTATGTATTCCGAAACATAATCAGCAATCTTTTACTTTTATTTTCCAATCTGTGATTTATCATCACGCAAACAGGAAACTGCAGATTACGACATCCATCATATCTATGTGTAAATAAACTCCTCTTGTCACTGTTTGCTCTAAACAAACATCATTCCTTCTTTGTACTTCCTCCTGCCACACGGTTCACTGTGTAAAGCTGCCATGTTTCTGATAAACATCTTGGATGGGTGCCCTTGCCATTAAAAGGAGAAAAAAAAAAAAAGAAAAAAAAACTCATATTGAGGCATCAATTATATCTGGACGTTTTTATAGACTCGATGGGTTGCGAGCCAAAAAAGAAGGTGTGTCGGAGCAGTCAGTCCGTCGGTTCTGACTGCACGGCTGTTAATCCTTTCCCTTCATTTCTGAGTGCGCAGGTTCACCACAAGAGATGGTACGAATTGTTCAGACCCTAAAAGATATTTAAAAGAGAGAAAAGTTCCAGCTGGGAGCGGCACTTCAAAATATCCCTCCTGAGTGTGCAGCCTGCCATTTGGAGCTCCAACTCATTTGGCGTGGTAGTAGCTGAGCATCATGCACAAGCTGCGCCGAGCAGCAGCGCTGTGTCATCGCCCTTCTTTTCGCTTTAGGAACAGACGTCCTTTGAGTCGGGACATCAACAATGGTCCGTCTACGCTAATCTGACCAGTGAAACCAATCTATTTGGTATGGCTGTCCAGGCTATAGACTCGAGCTAAAACCAGAACCCCTGATTGGCTGGAACCACTCATTCATAAAGGACCAGACTGTCAAACTTTTTCATTTCAACAACATGAGGAGAGCTAATCCATTCATCCCAACACCAGAAGGCAACAATGCCTCAAACAGCTGGCCCAAGCTACCATTCAGCCAGGAGTGTCTGTGTGTGATTAAAATATGATGAACTGGGGTGAGGGGAGGATATATTAAAACTCATATCACCCACTGACGAAGGCGAGAGGCAATAATGTTTTTGTCTGTGTGTGTGTTTGGTTGTCTTTAGCAAAATATCCCATTAATCACTAGATGGATTTAAATTCAACTTTCAGTAAAATTAACTTTTGGAGTCAACCCCATTCAAGATGGCCGCCACAGTTTGGTGACTTTAGTAAACACAAAAATGGCCCTAACAGATATTGAGCTAGGATTTGGTGTGGTAGTAGCTGAGCATCATCCTCAACATATACTCAGAGTGCTGTGCATTTTGCGGTATTTTTGTTTAAAACCGTGGCTTTAATTGTTGGTGTCAACCCTGTCTGACTGTTAGCAAAATATCTCAGGAACCACTGCACAGATTTGAATGAAAGTCTCAGAAGGTAATCACTGAATTCGCATCAACAACCGATTAACTTTTGGAGTCAGCGCAATTCATGATGGCCGCCGCATGCCGATTGACGTTAAGCAACCCAAAAAAATTAATATAACTCATTCAAATGGGCGGATAGTGTGCTGAAATCTGGTGTGGTAGTAGCTGAGAGTCATCCTCAACTCTTACTCTGAGCACTCTTGTGAGCTCTCACACTATCTCAGGAGGTTGTACTCAACATTGTTTACAAGGTTCGACTGAAACGGCTGAAACTCTGTCCCTTCTCCGCACAAGCTGATTTTAGCTTAAATCTCTGGCATTAAAAGGCAGCGGGTGATATGCATTCCTTCAACGAATGCTAGGCCTTTCATTTTAAGATAGTCTTTAAAATGTCTTATAAAACCACCTCTGAGGTATTGAAACTGCTTCCACTCACTGTCAGGGTTGGTTATAACACTGTTCATGACTCTGATTCTCATCTAATCATCTCATACTGCCATCAAACTCCTGGTCTCACCATCTCCACGGAATTTGTCCACCTTTAGAGGAAACGTTCCTGCCCAGGAGCAGGAATTTTGATTTGGACTCGTTCTCGTCCCCATTTCTGCACTTTTAAGCCTTGGCTTTCCCTCTCGGCTACTCCTCGCTGTAACTTATACCCGTGGTAAGATTTCCATCCTCACAGTGAGGGAGAGCCACAGCACCCATCACTGGAAGGCATAAAGACCAGAGAGAATGAGTCTCCTGAGACCGAAAAGAAAGGCTGCCAACATTCACAGGAGCTTTGTTAACCACACTGGCTTCAAATGCCTTTTTTATGCACGTTCAAAAGAGAAATGTGGAGCAAAACTAGGCCTGATGTAAATAAGACTGGCTCCTTGAGGGATGCTTGTTACACTGCAGGTGCAATAAAGCAGGACATTTGATGATTGGTGTGCCTTTTTTTGTTTTTGTTTTTTGTATAGTGGAGGAGTTTGTAAAGCGCAAATAGCTGACTGGAGATAAGAAC